>PISX010000239.1:0-334160 GCA_004024625.1 Mellivora capensis | reverse complement strand
ACCATAAGTGACTCTTAATCTCACAAAACAAACTGAGGGTTGCTGGGGGAAGGGGGTCGGGAAAGGTGGGTGGGGTAATGGACATTGGGGAGGGTATGTGCTATGGTTAGTGCTGTGAAGTGTGTAAACCTGGCGATTCACAGACATGTACCCCTGGGGATAAAAAATTGTTTATAAAAAAATAAAAATTAAAAAAAAAAAGACTAAGACAGTAAGAAATATGAATCCCACAGGGCCTGCCAATTAACCAAAAACACAATATATTAATGATGTTTACAGATGAATTAGGGTAGTCACTTACACATCCATGAATTGCAAAAAGAAAAAAAATGTAGTATTGAGGAATTGCTGAAATAACAGGAAAGGCCATTTTCAGATGAGATTCTGGCAGTTAAACAAGTGAACATTTAAATAGGAAAGTCAAAAAAAGTTGATGAATATGGAAGGATTATAGTAAATGTCAAACACCTATATAAGACCCTTGGGAAAATTAATGATACCCTGAAGTATTTTTTGAATGATTCAGATATTTTTATTAATGGTCCTGTGAGAATCTTACATGAAATACAAAATGCTCTTTTGTCAAAAAAATTACAAAGCAGGATTTTTTTTGTTTTGTTTTATTTACTTTTTGGCTATACTACAGAAAAACAAAACAGTATAATTGCAATTTAAATTTTATCAATTATAAGACAAATTGCAATTCTTTTCCAAAAAGCATTTTCCCCCAAATTTAGTTTGAATCAAAGCTTTATTTTTCACTGTATATTATGGAATTTTGTTTTCCCTTTTAATTGAATCAGGCTCAGATAAGGATACAGAAGTATCCAACTGCTTCACTCCAGGTTCCATCACTTACTAAATGAGTGACTTTTGGCAAGTTTCTCAGTCTCTCTCAGCCTTAGTTTTTTCATCCATAAAATGGGATAATAAAGTTTCCACTTAAGATTGTTGTGAGCATTAAAGGAAATAATGTAAGTAAAGTTACTAGCACATTATTATTATTTCCACCACTACTAGTAATGTTGCATCTGGAGAAGGAGGGTCAGTTTGTACCATCTCACAATTTTAAATGTAATAATAATAAAAAGGAATAATGACAAGTAAATTAATAAAGTGGTAGACAACTTGTCTTTCCTGAGCAAGTAAGGAAGTTAAGCTTTCAGAGCTTGGTAACTGGTAATTAAGGCAGACAAGATGTGATAGAGTCATCCACAGAATTTTGAACGTGAAGCAAGAATAAGTTCTGGACTTCTGTTGTTTATGGGATGTTTAATTCCCAGAGTTCATTTAAAGACCAAACTCTGAGCAGAAAAGATTCTTCTAGATAGAGGATTTAAAATCTATATTCCTTTCCTGTGCTCATCTTTGCAAAAGAAAACTTGTGCTATTTAAAAAAAAAATACCATTGCAAAAAAAGAAGAAGATCAGAGAAGAGCCACACAGCACGCCAGACCCATAATCAGCATTCTGGGAAGCTCAGTGGAGGAACTGAAACCTTGCCTAAAAACCAGCTGATAATGCTTCAGTGCTTAAAGACAGCATTTGGCCAGTATATAAGCCAATACTAAAACATAATGATAAACTTCTGGGAACAAACACAGCAAGACAGTACAGCCTGCAAGGGGCACAATAGAGAGAATCTTCCTGAAACAGAACAGTTCCTTAGGTCAAGATCATTGTGTGTCTGTTTGGGGGGTGAGGAGGCATTGGACATTTTTACCAGAACCACTGAATATCTTCTATAGTTTGTTAGATACTTACAAATACTCTTATAACAAGTATAATCCAAACTTATCCTGAACTAGGATTAAGAGTGGGATTGGCAACCCCTTAAAGTTGAGACAGGTAACTGGGTCTGAGAAAGGAAATACAGTACAAAGAGAGGGCAGCAAAGCCTCTTTTGTTTTGTTTTGTTTTTTTAAATGAAGGAATTAGTGACACTAGAGACATAGGGATGCCAAAAATACTCTTTTGGGGATCAGATTACGAACTGAGGCCATGAGCTAGGAAAGAGGCATCTCCCCCACTTCTGTGTACAGCACAACTGATTGAAGGAGATGCATTGCCCTGTGGAAACTCAGAACCCGTGCTGCTCTGAACTGTCAGAGGATCAGGAACCAAGTAGCAACTTGAGTTCTCATGGAGGATGCTGTGACTGTGGTTTCTCCCTAAATTAGTTTAATACCAGGAGGGTGAGAATGTTAAACAACTGGTTTTGAGAATATTTGAACGATCCCAGGGACTCCTAGAATTGTTGGTTATTCTGCAGGTAGGAGTACTAAGCAAGAGGTGGACCCTAATACTACTCTGGCCTCCTTTATACTTACAAACTCATGGAATCCTGGGGCATGCAGCTGCATAAATACACTTAATAAATTGTGCTTGGGTCATACTAGCATATGGGCTCAACCATTCTCAACAAGTCCTTTTACCATCTTTTTATACTCCTGGTTTAATGAATACTTCCAGTTATTGTTATAGAGACATTCCTGCTCTGGACAGGCCCTAATGATGAGTAGAATAAAAATTCCTGGAGTGAGCAAAACTTATGTGAAAGAAGGCTTATTTCTGCCAGAATAGGCAGGTCATTATAATAAAACTTTTTACATGTCTAGTAGTGTTTATGATTTCTTAAGAGGCGCTAAAGCAGGATGTACATGAGGATGAGTAGCCCATAATGGGATGCAATTAAGGAAGTGAAAATACAATCTGATCACAAAGAGACACTTCCTGGCCATGAAAAGGTAGGCATACAACATAATTTTATCAATGGAATAGGGGAAGCCCCAGTACCCACAAGATGTTAAAGAAGGCTGGGTTGAAGTATACAGGAAATGTCTCAAACCTAGCCCAGGTGCCTCTTAAAATCCTAACAATGAATTTGTACAAAAGAAGCAAACCTTTTTTTAAAGAAGAGGAAGGAATTTATCAGAGGAGTGCTGATTAATTTTATTGGAGGAAGAACTTTAGTACTAATATATACTCATGTATATGATCATTGGACTGTATACTCTCAGAACTCTATGATGAGTATTTAATCTGAAGTGCTAGGCATTTGGGGATGTTTCCTTAGCCTGCAAACAAAGGGAAATATTCCTAATAGGAAGTAAATAGCAGTCAGGGGAATTAAAATATTTTAAAAAATGAATATAATTATTCTTCTACCTCTAGCATTAAATGAGCTAATGTACCATATATGAAAAAAATGACATGTATAGGTCTCTTTAACAGATAAATAGAACTTTGTAGACACAGTTGAATACTACTGTGTTAATTACAGTTGGCAGTTATGAAATTGCTTCTCTGGAATGGATTTGGGGGTAGGGATTGTAGGAGTTGAGGGTTCCACGTGAGCTGTGCTTCAGGATCTAGCACCTCTCTCAGGAGGAAAGTCTCCCCTGGGTGGTTACTGTTCACTTTGAAGCCGTACCTAGTTAGCATCTAAGGGACTTTCCTGCCACACACTCCTTTCCTCCAGTTGATGGGATGAACACACTCTGTGGCCATGTCCCCCAGGATCTCTGACACTAGCTTGATGTGTTTAGCATATTCCCTTTTTCTTTGGATTCTAAGTGCTTCTAAGACCGGAATTTTTAAGCACAAATTCTTCTTGAGAACTATGGAGGGCTCCTGAACTAATAGCTTACATTTTCAAGAAGTTTTAACTTTTGGGACTATTAGTGATATTAATGATGATAATGATAACAGCAGCTAACACTTAGCCATTACCACGTAGACCATACTCTGTTTTTCACTTATTTCTTTTAATCCTCATAATTAAACTAATAAATACATATGGTGAAACCCATTTCATAGGTGAAGAGATGGAAGTTTAGAGAGATTATATTAGTTTCCTGTAGTAAGTGAAAGGTCCAGGATTTGAACCCAGACAGCCTGATCCAGAGCACCTGTGATTATCCATTATGTTATGCTGGCTCCTAAAATGGCCTGTCTTTTCAGTCACACTTAATTTTCCAAATGAGCTTTATTCTAGTCACATTAGCTCCTTTTTTTGACCCTCAAATTTTTCCTCAAGACCTTTATTACTTAACATTTTGTTTCTTCTTCCCTTGTTTTGCTTGTTTAGTCTTGCAAGATCCTAAATTTATTTAGTGAAAATATGGAATGATGAAGCAAGATATGAAAGCAAATTACTTTTCTTGAATTTGTCATTTAGTTGACATAAAAACTGGGGCAATATGAGACTAAGCTATTTTGAAACTAAGTCTATTAACTTTCAAAAACTATGTTTCATGAGTTTTATTTTATAGTCTCTATATTAGGGAGTCAATGATACTGCTAAATGGTAGCCATTCTCATTTTTTAGAATTCTTTATATTGTTTATATACTGTTCAATGATTATTAAATTTGTTTTTTGTTGATGATAACAATATTTGTTCTTAAAAACTGATTTGAAGAATATTGGGTTTTGCAGTTCACAGACATTGCTTTTATGCAAATTAAACAAGGCCCTCAAGATAGGCTCATGATTTTGGAAGCTGAGAAGTCCCATTATCTGACATCAACAAGTTGAAGATCCCGGTGTAGTTCTAGTCTGAGTCCAGACACCCTTGGACTGGGACATAGACTTGTAGTGTTTAGAGGAGAGGGCAGGAGAAAACCAGTGCCTCAGCTCAAGCACTCAGGCAGAGAGGAGGAATTCTCCTTTCCTCTACCTGTTTGTTCTCGTAAGGGCTCTGAGGGATATAATGAGACCCACCATCAGTAAAGATGGCAATGTGCTTACTCAGTCTGTGGATTCAATCAATGCTAATCTAACAGGAACAGCCTTACAGACACACTCAGAAATGATGTTCAGCCTAATATCTTGGCACCCATTGGCCTAGTCAAGTTGACAAACTGTCATCATTCTAACTGAATGCTTTTTTTTTTTTTTTTTAATTTCTATGGTCCTTCAGAAACAGTTTCTGTCACTGCTCTGGTGTGCCTTAGATATGCTGCTGCCATTTCTGCGCTCATCAGACACCCTCAGCCTTTACTTGAGAACCCCAAATAGATAAGGAATATCAAGAAAGCATAGATGGTAGTAGTGGAGAGGGACTATATAGCAAATAAGAAAGCCATACCCTTCCTTGTGTTTTTCATTCCTTAATACACATTTATTCCATATCAACAATTAAAGTGGCATTTATTGACTGGTAACTGATACCTAGAACTCATCCTTTATTTCTAATTGTCTTGCCCTTGGAGTCTGACCCTTTTTGAAAAATATTTCATAAACAGAAGTCGAAACCAAGTATTTCAACAGTTCTTAATAGAGGAAGAAATGTTAGTTGCTTTCCTTGGGTGAGAAAATATCATTTGTACTCATTTGTTTTCAAGCTACTGCATATCTTTACTTTTCTGTGACAGGAGAGAATAACAAACTGAATCATGAGTGCCAAGTAAGAGTATTGTGGAAGGAGAAACAATAGCTTCATTTTATAGATATTTGTCTTGTCCCCATCTCCTGTCAGATGAAGAATTTGAATCAAATCCCTTTTGAAGATTTTCTTACTTTGCAGTCTCTACACTGGAATAGGCCAATACTGTTTTTTTCAAAGCTACTTTGACATGAAATTTATATGAAGCAGCCCTGCTTTAGTTCTTAAAAGTCACTACAATTCTGAGTCAAGATAGAAGCAAAAGAAGAAACTTACTCCAAGATGTTCAAGTACGAGCAATGTCAAATAGACGTACGAACATTGTCCTTTTATTTTAATTTTTTTTTAAATTTATTTATTTGTCAGAGAGAGAGAGAGCGAACACCAGCAGACAGACTGGCAGGCAGAGGCAGAGGGAGAAGCAGGCTCCCTGCCGAGCAAGGAGCCCGATGTGGGACTCGATCCCAGGACGCTGGGATCATGACCTGAGCTGAAGGCAGCCACTTAACCAACTGAGCCACCCAGGCATCCCCGAACATTGTCCTTCTGTGAAAGAGCTCTGTATATCACTTCTGAAATGCAGCTCAAACATCATATAGAATGATGTAGGATAAGTCATTTTTTAATATTAATAAGTGATTTCTAGAAACATGGGTTGATTTCAGAAAATGATATCCATGTCTATTATCCCATTCTTGTGTAAATTGAATGTATTCTCTCATAACAGAAAATTTTATTCTTCTGCATCCTCTTCTATAACAGAAAATTTTATTTTCCCCACTCCCTAACTCTTCCTGTAGATAGAGGGAAAAGTAGTCTGTAGAGGTTCTAACAAACATGGAGGGTGAGAAGACATTATGACTACAATGTATCAGAAGAGAGATAGTTGCCTAGTATGACTAGAAAATTTCTTCATCATTTACTGACCTCTGTAATGTTATATTTATGCTTACTGGTATACATATCCCTGTAAAACAAACATACCTGCTTAAGAGGTTAATCATTCCTGAGAATCTGGAATTGTGGCAAAAGAAATAAAAGAGCTAACTTCATTATGTACTAAATGTACCAATGAAAAGATATCTTACTCTTTAAACTGTTGAATACCCCTACTTCCTTCTTTCCCTGTTCAGAGAATGTTTATTGAACACCTTTCATGTGATATCCCTATACTAGACTCTGGTGAATGAGATGAACAATATAATCCTTGTCTTTAAAAATCTCACGGTGGAGATAAGTAAACTAAAAATTACAGTGAAGTGTAATAAAAGCAGGTTGACATATGAAAGGGGTGACTGAGGAGTATGGAGGAGGAACAGCTCACCTTTCAGTGAGGGGAGACTCAGGAAATCCTTTTATCGAAGTGATATATGAATTATGACAGTTGGGGAGCAAAATGTGGATAAAGATATTTCTCACAGAGGAGGGGTTATGCAGAGAAGGAGAAGGGACTTTGCTGAGGAACCTGTACACAGTTGGATGTTGCTGGAGAGAACTGTGAGATGGGAAAGGGGCAGGAGGAGAAACTAGAAGGTGACAGAAGACAGATCACACAGGAATATTGCTATCACTGAAGACTTTCTTCAGGGGGTTTTGGTCAGGTTTGCATTTAGAAACTGTAAGCTTTTAGACCAGATTTCTCTCAAAGTGAGAAGAGCATCTCGCAGCAGTAGCAGTAATCCAGAAGAGAAAATGGTGGGTTCAGGACCCAATGAAGTCATTCACTGAGCTGGACTTGTGCCCTGTGAGGAATCTAGGTTTAGAAATGTCAAAACTCACACTAGGCTTCAGAGAAATAAAGTTAGAGGGCAGGTTGGATGGATGTTACCCAAGTGTGAAAGTGACAGAGATGTATCTGGCCTGACCAGAGTGACAACTGGAACCAGAACTCCAATAACTTGAGGGTGCTCTCTCTCTTGTCTCTTGTCTCCATATCCTCTTTCTGTTTTGGTTTCATCTTTTAGACCACTTTCTTTTTCTTTTTTCTTTTTAAGATTTTATTTATTTGAGAGACAGAGACAGATAACAACACAGATAGTGAGAGAGAGCACAAGCAGGGAGGAGAGGGAAAAGCAGGGAGCCTGACACAGGACTTGATCCTAGAACCCTGGGATCATGACCTGCACCAGATGCTCAACTGATTGAGCCACCAAGGCATCCTAAAACATTTTCTTGTATGAAGCCAGAACTAACATCACTAGCATCTTTAAGTCTCACTGTGCTGAAGGAAAAAGGTCTTCCTAGGAAAAGACATAGGGAAGGGCTCTGATTGGCTTGCCATCATTAGGTGCCCATCACTCAACCACTCACTGTAGCTATGCTTCTTTGGGTCAGTGTGAGTTTGATTCCTGCTCTTGAAAAAATCAGTGCAGTCAGAAAGGTAGACTCAGGCTTTTGCCATTAGGACCATGCAAAGAATGAAGGAACACAAAAAATGTCCTTTGGGAGAATCTACAAACTAGACAGCCACCACTATCATGGTCTAGTAGAGACTGGATTTGGGAGTTGTACAGGAATGTCTGAGAAGTTGAGGCAGTAGGTGTTGGATAGCTGACTAGAGGATGTGAATGGCAAAGAGTCAAAGGGGACTCCCAGGCAGTTGGGTAGATGGTAAGCCCATTCATCAAGCAGTGACAAGCAGTCTTGTCAGCTGAAGTGGAGACGTGAATGAGTTAAAGGTTATATCCCCCAAGGTGAGCAGAAGGAAAGCCTGATGGGAACTTGCAGGTCATATAAAATGATTACCAGGCAGCAGGAGCTTAGCTTGAGTTGGGGAGCTTTAATTAGAATAGGTGTATTCTCCCATAGCACTCAGGCTGTAGCATGGGAGGAAAGACATTGATATTGATTTGAGGTTTTGCGGAGTTTGTGAAGTGGAACAGCTAGGATAGCAAAGGAATTAAGGACATTAGCAAGAAAATGGTTGACGTGATGGACCATAATGCGAAAAGGAAGGAAATAAAGACTGAGAGATCTGCATGAGCAAGAGGCTGGGAGTTCCGTGTGCTTGGAGAACAGGTATAGTGCGGCTGTAGGGATGGACATTATGGACAGGAGTTTAAATCATGTAGCAGAGGAGAGTGTTTGTTTAAGATCTGAGCAGGGAATAGAAGCCCTCAGAGGGAACATCTGCACATTTTTTAATCTGAATTTTTGTTCTCTCTACCCTCTCTCCTGTGCCCATGGATGAGCTGTCTGGAGAGCTCAGTAGTCGTCCACTAGGCCCTGTTTGTAATCACCAACTCAAAGACACAACACCAGCAATTTTTACCTCTCTCCTGGATCATTTCTTTGTCATCACTGGATCTCTCCCTCCAGCATGCAAAGATGCTGCTTTTTCTCCCATCTTGAAATAAAATTGTCTCAGTTTCTCCTCCACTGTCTCTTGAACCCTCTCACCTATCAGACTTCTGTCTTCATTCCTCTGAAGCGCTCTGATCAGGGTCACCAATCACCTTGATTCCGCCATACCCCGTGGTCGTTTTTCCATCTGTCCCCTGTCTTCCTGACCTACAGTCGTGGTGATTAACAACCTTCCAGGCACGCGCTTTCCAGACTTTCCGGATTCTTCCATGCTCTTGTTTTCCTTCAGCCTCACTGCTTCCTCCTCATCTGTTTGACCTCTAAACGTTGTAGTGTCAGTGGATTTAGTTCTTGGACCATTTCTGTTTTCTTGCTCACTTCCCTCTCTTGGTGGTCTCAGCCAGTTTCAGGACTTGAAATACCATCCAGACATCAATGGTTCCCAAATGTGTGCTTTCACCTACACCCTCCTCAGGAGGCCAGACTCATATATTCACTTTGACTCTAGATGAAGACTCACCCTGTCTCATCATGATTTAAATATTTCATGTTTATTAGTTCTCTGATGGTTTCGTCAGTGTATCAAATGAATAGAGAGACTTAAAATAACACAGTGTATCTGTGGGTAAGGTTAGGGTTTATATATAAATTTGTTTTAATTTTGTGGGATTTTGTCTTTGTCAGCATTGGTTTGTTTGACTAAGGCAGTGGTTCTCAAGGGTGGGGGGCAGTTAGTTTCCCCAGGGGAAATTAGCAATGTCTGGAGACATTTTTGGTTGCCACTGTTGTGGAGGGGGTGATCCTGGCATTACTGGGTGATAGCCAGGGATGCTGCTAACCCTCTGCAATGCACCAGACCAGTCCCAGATGTCAATAGTGCCAAATGGGGAAACCTTGAAATAAGGATTTGTGAATTTGAATCATCTTAACTTTCAGTAGAAAAACATTGAACATTGATACAAAGAGCAAAGTAGTTTGACTCTTTCTCTTTAAACACATATTTATGAATAATTGCCAAAAGGTGGTACCTATCCCCAACAAATGCACATTGTGAATGGTCCTCTTGTAAGCCTGAGATTCCTTTAAGCATGCCTGTTGGATTTTGAGTACCTGCAGTTAAATAGTGTTGCTCTTGGCAGGACTTGGTGAGCAAATGAGGTATGAGCTCTCTGATCTCCTCAGTCTGCTCAGTCAGCCATGACCTTCCCAGTGTCTCTTCTTTCTACACCCTGTCTGCTGCGAGCCATGGCCCAGGCAGTTCCCAGTGGGGTGGCCAGAGACTACCACTGGGGGGGAATGCAGGGCCCCAGGGCGGAGGTTCATGTGGGGTTCAGGATAAATTGGAATGATTTCTGTTTTGTAATGAATATCATCCAAACTGGCTTTGTACTTTAACTCCAAAAAAATCTTTAAATCTAAAGCTTTTGGATGAAGTACTGAGCAATGAAATAGAAGTTTTCTTAGAGAAATTGTGGTTACTTCAAATACTATTTGAATGCTGACAGGGATACATTTTGCGTATGTTTGTATGTATATGTTCACGTATACACAGTTGTGTGTTCATGTACACCTACAAACAATGATAATTTCCACACACTCTTAGCTACTTTGCTTCTTTGTAGTTAGACAGTATAAAGACAGAGCCATAGTGAAATATATGTCGGAAAAAGAAGCAGTTTTGTTTACTGTGATAAGCAGAATTTTCCTAGTAGGGACAGTTATCTCCCTTCTTTACCTCCCTCATGTTTCTTCCCTTAGTTCCACTTGGTCATCATAAGATGTCCATTCTTGCATTTTGTATGTTATGAAAACAAAAATAAAGTCTCTATTGAAGGGTAATACATTCTGGTAAAGAATATGATTTAGCAGATGATCCAATTCTTTAATTTTAGTAAGTGTGCTGCTATTCATGTCTTAAAGTTAAATGCTGATAATTTAGGGTGTATGTTTTATAAATTCTGTCCGTTCTTCTTTTCCTTAAACTTGTTTTAGAAGGTATCTGACTAGGGGAATATTATCTTGGTATATTTTATGATTTTATACTATAAAGTTTAACAAGGAACATGCATATATATGCACACACATTGATGTAAGGATTAGATGTAAGAACAAAGCCAGGAAATTAGGAATTGGGCTTTAGTTGTTTATCTGAGCTGCCTCCTGTGTGTTGGTGCTGGAATGATCTCACAGCAGGCCATAATCATCTGTTCTCACAGGAAGTGAGGCCCCGTGTAAAGGGGAAGAACTACAAGACAAGACGATCTTCTGGTTCAGGATTTCATAAGGAAAAAAAAAGTATATTTGCCAAGTATGTATAAAAAAAATCATTAAAAGTAATTGTATTTGAGCCAGAGAAAAAGTACAAGTAAACCAGTGATATAAATTTCAGGTTTAGATGTTTATATACGTGTGTGTGTGTGTGTGTGTGTGTGTGTATATATCTATATACAGGCATACTCCATTGAGAAAACAAAAAAAAAATCAAATTTTTCTGAATGTCTAGTATGAAAATAAAAATAAATATGTATGGGGTGGCACAATTATTTGCATTGCATCCAGAAATGCAGAAAAATTAATTTCTTTTAATATCTTTATTTCTCCAAATCTGTTATCTCCCTGGCAATTCCCTCCCACCAATAGACAGGGACCTCTAGGGACCCCAAAGTGATATCTAATCCTGTTTACTTAGAGTGATGCAGTGTTTTTATTTATTTATTTATTTGAAAGAGGGAGAGACCGTGTGCAAGTGCAAGAGTTGGGGGAGGGACAGAGAGAGAGAGAGAGAGAAACAGACTCTACAATGAGTGCAGAGCCCCACTCAGGACTGCATCTCAGGACCCACTCGGATGCTTAACCAACTGAGTCACCCAGGCACGCCTGATGCAGTGATTTTTGATAGACCTTTAGGTAATGCCCAGCCTCTTTAATTAGAAGGCTCAGCTGTTGGCCTTAGATAGCAACAAAGTGAAAGAGCACAACAGTATTAACCTGGGGACTGTGGAAGAGGATGAAAGGTTGCAGGGGTTAGTGTCTCCTGGCTTCCATCAGAAACAAATGGAGATACTTTCAGGAGGAAGCAGTCATTCTCAGACTTGTCCTCTCGTTTCCAGCAGATTAAGATGACTAAATATGAACTCTTAGGGTCATCAAATGCACAAGGAAACAAACCACCATCAATCAAAATCAACAGAAAAAAACAACAACAAGAAATTATCCCCCAAGAACTTTAAATATTGGGGTTATCAAATTCAGAATAAAAAATTACTAAGACAACTTTAAGTAAATAGAATGATAAATCATAAAAATCATTTTATTTACTTAAAAATAAGCAGCAACAGAATATAAAAATGCCTAGGAAGATTTGAAAAAAAAAGAGCCAAAGAGAACTTTAGATATTAAAAAAAAAAAATTATCTTGCCGTTTGTGACAACGTGGATGGAACTAGAGGGTCTCATGCTTAGCAAAATAAGTCAATCAGAGTAAGACAACTATCATATGATCTCCCTGATATGAGGAAGTGGAGATGCAACGTGGGGAGCTTGGGGGGGAAGGAATAAATGAAACAAGATGGGATCGGGAGGGTGACAAACCATAAGAGACTCTTAATCTCTCTCTCTCTCTCTCTCTCTCTCTCACACACACACACACACACACACACACACACACACACAAACTGAGGGTTGCCGGGCGGAGGCGGGTAGGGAGAGGGTGGTTTGGTTATGGACACTGGGGAAGGTATGTGCTATGGTGAGTGCTGTGAAGTGTGTAAACCTGGTGATTCACAGACCTGTACCCCTGGGACTAATAATACATTATATGTTAATAAAAAAAAATTGTTTAGAAATAAAGAATTAAGTGGCTGACTTAAAATATTAGCGTGCTGAAGGAAAATTAGATGGATCTAAGGAAGTTACCCAGAACACTGCAGAGAAGGGCAAAGAAATGCAAATTATTAAAAAAAAAAAAAAAAAGAAGGATGGAAACGGAAAAAGAAAGGAAGAAAGAAATTAAGACATTGGAAGGTGAAATGAGAAGATCTAGCATTCCTTTCTCAAAGGAAATAGTTAGAGAAAACAAAACAAAATAGAGTAAAGAAGAACCAATATTGGAAGAAATGATTACTGGGAGATTTCCAGACATGCTGTAAGAGACATGGATACAGAGGCACTGGGTGTAGCATGCAGAAAACCATGTCTGGACACATGGAATTGGAACTCCAGGATACCAAAGACAAAGAGAGAATCTTTAATGGGAGGAAGAAAGATGACCTACAAAATATCAAAGATAATTCTACCAAAGAATGACAGAATGGCCTCACACTTATCAGTAGCAAAAAATGGGAACCAGAACACAGTGGAATAATAACTTCAGCATGCTAAGAGAAAACAATTTGTACCCTGCATTTGTATAATTAGCAAAATTATCTTCCAAATATGAGTCAATTTCTCTACATTAAAGGAACTTCTAATGAATGCATTTTCAGAAGAAAGGAAATTATACCAGAAGACTCAAGAAAGAATGATGAAAATGGAAAATGGCAAATACAGGTGTATGCACAGAATTTCTAGTCCAAAACTATAAATACATGTGTATTATTTGAAGAAGAGATCCAGGGAGCTATTCAGATTCACTGAGGCAAATTTAACAGAGTTAAAATAGAGAGGAAACTTATTTTATCCCTTTAAATCTTTTACAACTGGAGACTCTTTGACTGTTGTGCTCCTGAAAGATACACTCCTACCTTAAGATGATATTAAAATCATATAACAATGCTTGATTTGTGTTTTATCATACTTTCTCAAATATTCTAATCCTTGACCCTTATCGTGGATTGAGTGGCCCCAAAAAGATATGCCTACTTCCTAATTTTGGGAACTTGTGAATATGACCTTATTTGGAAAAAGGGTCTTTACAGATGTAATTAAGAATCTTGAGATGAAGAAATCATCCAGGATTAACAGAGTAGACCTTAAATTCATTGATAAGTATCCTTATAAGAAACAGAAGAGGCAAGACACAGACACACAGAGAAGATGGTGTAAAGATGCAGGCAGAGATTGGAGTGATGCAGCCATAAGATAAGAATCAAGAATGCCTGGAACCATCAGATACAGAAAGAAGCAAAGGAAGGTTTCTCTCCTAGACGTCCCAGAAGGAACATGGCCCTGTTGACTTGTGGTTTCTAGAACTGTGAGAGAATAAATTTCAGTTGTTTCAAGCCTCCTAGTTTGTAGTAATTTGTTATGGCAGCCACAGGAAATACACAGCCCCTAATGGTTAAATTTATACTTCTATCAACAAAAACAAAACAAAAACAAAAACAAACAAAACCCAAACCAAATTCAATTAAAAATTGTAATTAAGTATCTGCTGTAATACAGTGTTGAAGCCGGTTTCTCTAGATATGCCATTTTTTCCCTTGTTTCTCTTTGAGATGGCATCTAGTTATTTGGGATACAAATGTGTCTTATTTTATTTGGTGTTGTCAAGGGGGCAGCTGGCATCCTCAGACCCAATGGTACACTCTGCACACTGCTAATCTCAGCTGCCGTGTTGTTGATATAAGCTATTCCCTTGCCTAGTGGCCAAAGAGGTGGTGCTAGCTTCAGGCTTGGCTCTTTTTGGTGTCTGCTGCTGATCAAATTCAGGGGCTTCTCTTTCCAGTAGGCTCCTTGGGTGAGTTAGCCTCACTCTACCCCTCCTTGGCATTATGGACTCTAGACCTACTATCTCATCCTACATGTAGTCCGTGGCCTACATGGTCTTACCGCCAAGACTCAACTATAGGGCTTCCTCCCTCACTACCTCGGGCCCATACATCATTGCAGGCCAGGCCTGCTGGGTTTCACAGGACACACCTGCCCTCTGAGGGAGCTCATGCCCTATTCAGTGTATCATGGTGCAGCTGCCCCAGGTCAGATCCCAGGTGGCATCCTAAGGAGATTTCCCCAGACTCTCCAAAATGAGGTAAGGTGCAGGCTCCTCCTCTCAGTGATTTCTTAAATATACTTTACTTGTTATCCCAAGGAGCTGGGTTGGAACACTAAAGAATCACCTCTCCCACCTCTGCTTGTGCCCTTCTCCACTGCCCAGGATGGCCTGGGAACCCCTTCTGCCACTTCTTCTTCTCCTCTCCCCAAGAACTGCAGCCCACATGCATGCCCATCAGAACCTGGGAGAAACTTTGGATTGTGACCACTCTTGGCTTTTGATACACTAAATTATTTAGAAAATTACTCTTTCATGAAACCTTATTTTAACTATCTTGGTACAGAATCCTATTTTGAATGATAGGGATGAATATTAACTTTCTTTTTGACTATTTGAAGTAGCTCTCATAATTTTTTCCCAGACTTGAGCTAACTGTGGAAAAGGTCACATACAAACAATTGTGAAAGAAAAAGCCTTACTATTTTAAAAGATTGATCACAGTAAACATATTCAAGACAATAAACATTTGTAACTATTTGTAACTAACAGAAATACTCAACAATGGTAGAGTGTTCTACAGCCTTTGAACTATAGTATCTTATTAGGTCCTTAGTATGGATTATTATCCCATTTTATAGGTAAGGAAACTGAAAAGTTAAAATGCTTGTTTAAAATAATGGCATTTATAAAAGGAAGAGAATCACTGTTAACTCACATAGTGTATAACCCTACTTCCAGTGTTCTCTCTCCAACACCATGTCCTTTACCTCGGCTTGGATATTAAAGTTGAAGCCTATTTCCAGGTCCTAAGATGGTGCTCTAGTCATGTTCTTAGCTCAGAATCCTCAGTGCCCACCCAGACCTGTGCTCTGGAGCTTTCCCCTCACTTGAGTCCATCAGCTTTGAGTTTAAATAAATAATAAATATATTTTATCCAGCATATCTTAGTGTTTTTTTAATGTGGAAGTTTTTCTTGTATGCTATATTGTCAAAATGCAAGTTCTGTTCTTTTCATTCTGTCAGTGCTAGCAAAACTGGTGATCTCAGTCTTAGAACTAAGATTTGAACTAAAATCCATCTTAATTTATCTTTTTCTTACAGATATACATTTATATGGCCACTCTTTTTTCTTTGTTAATGAGTTTATATTGAAAAAGTAAACTGCAGTGGTTTAAGAAATGTTTGTTAGTGCTTTCAGTGTGTGAGTCTATACATTTGAAATTGGCTCTTTATTTAGATCTGTTCTCAAACTCAGATTTTCAAAAATCAGAGAATTAAGAGACCTAGTCATAAAAGAACTAAGAAACCTGAGCTTTTCATTTAGCCTTAATTATAGATACCATTAACATTATAATGTAATAATTATAATAATAGCTAATATTTATTGAGTACTTGCTAATCATATTACCTAGATTTTCTCACTTAAACATCAGATCTACATGGTAAGTGCCTATTATTATCCTTGTTTTATAAATGAGGACTTGATGATCCTAATTCCTTACATTTCAGTAATGATTTATGTTCTACAGCATTGTTTTACCTGTATTAACATATCTTGTGATTTGACATGGCAAGTATTACTATACTGGTAGTTTACAGAAGAGACTGTAACTTCAGAGCTTTTAAATGGTTGGTGCAAAATACTATAGCCAGTAGCTAATAGAGCTGGTCTTTGGTCATTGGGCTAACTTTTCATTTCTTGGTCTTCTTCCTAGCTAAGGTCTTCTAGTTGAAGGCTCTTTGAAATCAAATGTGCATTTAAAATAATTGCAAGAGGTCCATTTATCAGTATGTTAATAATGTACAACCACTTAAATCTAATCTGAAGAAGGGTACCTCCTACATTGCACAGTGACTTAGTAAAAACAGCCACAGGTGGGAAAGCACACAAGACAGGCTTGGATCAGGCTCATCTACTGGTCCTGACTGTTGGGCAGTTTTGCTTAGCCTCTGCCTCTCTCTCTCTCTCCCCATCTGCACACGTGGGATGGTTGGGTAAAGTTGCCACTAAGCCTCACTCTAATATATAATGATTTTATATAGTTTTCTCCTAAAAACGTCAATCTTGTGTGATAAGGTATGAAAACAAAGGGAGCAAATTTAAAAAATAATAATAATTTTAAGCCTCTCCAAAAATTAATTAGTGAAACAAATGGTAGCAGTAATGTTTAAAATTAATCTGAAAGTGGAATTTGGAAAACAATTTCATTTACAATAACATCAAAGAGAATAAAGTACTTAGGAACAAATTTAACAAAACAAAAACAAAACTTATTTTCTGGGAACTTCAAAACATTGCTGAAAGAAATTTCAAAAGACCTAAGTAAATGGAAAGACATCCTGTGTTCATAAATTGGAAGACAGGATATGGTTAAGATAATAGTATTCTTCATATTGTCCTACAGATTCAATACAATCCCTATCAAAATCTCAGTTGACTTCTTTGCACAAATTAAGCAGCTGAACCTAAAAATCATACAGAAAATCGAGGGCCTGAGAATAGCTAAAACAATCTTTTAAAAGAGCAAAGTCCAAAAACACACACTTCCTGATTTAAAACTTACCATAAAGCTAAAGTAATCAAGAATGTGTGATACTCTCATGAGGATAGATATATAGATCAATGGAGCAGCACTTAGCACAGTGCTAAAAGTGATAGCCATTGTCAGAGGTGTTGAGGTCATGATCATTGTAAGGTTGTGATAAGGAAGTAGAGACAAAGGCCTACTCAGAAGCCCCTGCGCTGTTTTTGCTTGTGCCTGGAGCACTGTCCCTATCTCACAGCCTAATGAAACCCTTCAGGACCTCAGGGCAGTCTGCTTCTCTGCGTTTCCTGACCACATCCAGCCACGGAGTTACCAGACTTGACTCTTCCTCTTGCAGATCTGTCATCTAATGTCTGGCAACCCTGATTTATTTGTCTGTCTTACCCTTTCTGTGCTACTTGAGAGCAGGGGCTGCTGCGTCACTTACAAGTTCCCCAGCTCAGTGCTCTGTGCTTGGTAGGTGCTCAGTTAATACTGTTTGAAAGACTAAACAGTAAGGGTAGAGCCTAGATAGATTGTTTGAACATGGTCACATACTTGCTGAGGACCTCTAAATATTTGCTTCCCAGTAAAGAGAATAATCTGAACTGTTTTATGTTGGGAGCTTCATCTAATTATATGGCATCACTAATTTATCTAGTATATTTGGAATGATAGTATAGTCCTGTTATTAAAATAGAAGGACATTGAAAAATCTACATTTAATTATAAATTTAAATTTATTTGTTACAAGTCCGTAGAGAATAAAAGATTGCTAAGGGTGGCAGATTGAGAAGGATCGCTCTTATTAAATATATCCTCATTTCGAAAGGCTCTTTTTTGAAGAAGCTCTGTGTTTTATAAACTGCCATGGAAGAAGCAGAGCATACTCTATCAGCTGCTAAGAGAAACTGAAAATTTTAGATTTCCATGGAAATCCCATTGTCATTTTTAATGATGGTATTGGTATAGATGTGTATACCAGATTTTTGTAGTAAGTGATCTAGTATCTGTTTGCACTTGCCCTGGGCTGTGTTCTTGCCAAAATTTAGTAAACCTCTTCAGAAAAATTCCCCTTATCCCTGTGCCAGTTTCTCTAGAAGCCAAAAGCTTTCATCATAACTCACCTCCCTGCTTAATCTGCAAAAGAACAAAGCTGAAGTTATTGAAATGTGATAAATTATGATAGTAATCTATCTAAACTGTATGCAGCCATCATTGACTTTATGTGTGCTATTACCTTGAGACTTTGGCATTACCTGGTACTTGTAATAACCTTACCTAGAAACAGAGGCTTGGGTAAAATCATCTCAGAAGTGTCTTAATTTTGTCCTTCTCTGTAATCTTTTAAAAGTAGACATTTTCCTTAAAGACCAAAGAATATAAAACAATTTCACTTCTTTCTTCAATTTATGGTCCCTTTCATCAATTGTTTCAAAATATTTATGCCGAATTCAGGAGACCATTTCTGTACATAGTACTGAAGTGAATTTGGAAGGTGGAATTTCAGTTAGTACAGGGAAACTTTTGACTTGGAACTATGTCATAATTTATAATTGGATAGCTTTGCATGTTTCTAAAGAAGAACGATTACCACTTATTGACAACTTAAGTGCGTTTCTTGTTTGTTTCCTTTAAATAGTTATACCCTGTGAGCTAAGTTACTCTCCTCTCCCATTCCCCCATGAGCCCCAAAATAGCTTTATTAATAGGAACATATGCTGTTTATGTTCTTTAAAAAAATCAGGGTGGTCTTAGATGTCCATCTTCCATTCTGGCATTTCCTTTTATACAACCCTTTTGAATTTTCTGTTTAAAAACTGGCATTCCAATAGCTTTTCTTTGGCCTAATGCCTGGGTCACATATAGCAGCAGCAAATTAGGAATGTTAAGACATCCCCCAACGAAAAATGTTTGTTATGAAAGTAGAGCTGATGTGACACTTAGAATTAGAGCTTCTTAGCTTATCTAAATGACAGTTAATGATCATTTTCTTTTATTCTTATTTTAAAGAAGGGGGGGATAAGAATGAAAGAAATGCCCAGAGGCTGAGATTGGGTTTGGTTCACCAAACTGTTAAATGTCAAATGCACTATACTGATAATACACCTTTTTATCTCTTTTTAGGAGCTAATTTTGTTACTCGAAAAATTAGCCGGTCGGTGGCTAAGATTTACCTTGGACAACTGGAATGTTTCAGCTTGGGAAATCTGGATGCCAAACGAGATTGGGGCCATGCCAAGGACTATGTAGAGGTAGGAACTGACTCATTATGTTCTTAAAAAGACCTGCATCAGTTGGTGTTTTCAGTGCTGGGCCTCTAGTGGAAAAGCATGACCTACAAGAGGTGGTAGCATATAAAATTTTGCTTACGCAGATTTGTTTAAACTCTTACTAATTTCAATTTAAGGCTCCACAGTTCAACTTTACTTATAGATTACACTGAGTGTTCCTTGAATATGGAAACTTCTCACAGTTTTTCTTTTCGTTATTTAAAATGAAGGTATTGGTCATTCATTTGGCTGGTGGATGAAAAAATGTTTGAATAGTGTTCTTTTCTTTCTAAAGCTTCTTTCTCCTTCTCATTTTTTGCACCTTCTCCCTCTTGCCTGCCCAGTATACATATAACTAACTGAAAGAATTTTTAGGTATAAAGGTGTAGTTCTCAGAGCTTCAAGAAATACTACCTAATTTCAATTTATATAATCCAAGACTTTCAGATTTACATTATGCTACTAAGGTACCTCTAAGAGTAATATTCTTATAGAGTTGTTGGTTTCTGGTTATCACCCTACACATTTCTTAAAGTATGACTTTACACACCAATGAATTTTGCTCATTTAGAAGAGAGTTGCTGGGACGCCTGGGTGGCTCAGTTGGTTAAGCAGCTGCCTTCGGCTCAGGTCATGATCTCAGTGTCCTGGGATCGAGTCCCACATCGGGCTCCTTGCTCGGCAGGGAGCCTGCTTCTCCCTCTACCTCTGCCTGCCACTCTGCTTGTGCTTGCTCGCGCTCTCTCCTTCTCTCTCTGACAAATAAATAAATTAAAAAAAAAAAAAGAGTTGCTAATAATGATACTGTTGCATAATTCTGGATATAGTTAAAGGGAAATTCAAGTTTTCATTCTTGGGACTTACATACACATTAATTTTTGGTTTGGGCTAGATATGTTATATGTATAAGCAGTGTGATTTTTTTTTAAGCAAATGGTTATATTTTACCTTTCCCTGATCAGTATGCTTTTAAATATCCATGGTGGTTTCTGTGGCCAGACATAAAGGAGCATGTTGGTAACATTGTCTTTTTCCCTGGAGTCCGCTTGTCCTTGTTTAGGTGCTTACAGATTTCCTGTGTTCAGGAAACTATTTCTGTCTTTAATGATTCCTCTCTGGGAAACCGGATCTGGCTTCCTTGTTCATTGATGCGATTCAAAAAGAAACTTGAACATTTACGAAAGAAAGCAAACAAGTAGTTTACTTGCTAACACAGAGGTTAGTCTTGACAGTGTTACTATTTTTGTTTATAACAATTAAAAATGTTGTATGCTTGAACACCTAATACAGATTTTATATCATGGATAAAAATAGCTCTAATTTTAAATTATGAACAGTGTAACATTTAGATCACTTCAATATGTTCTTTGAAGCTATCCTTACAAAGAGGCATTTATTATATACAGTAGATATTAGATATATTTTAAGGACATTACATTAAAAAATATATAAGGCCACACTTTCAGAAATTCTAAGAAGTAGGAGAAAGGAGATGTTATCAATAGATGCTGAAACTCTCTTTTGTCTAACCTATATGGCCTAACCTACTTATTTATTAACTTATTTATTAACTACATATTTTTAAATATGAGGCAAGTTTTATAAAAATGGATACATTATTTTTTCAAAAGTATCATTCTAGCTGTCTACACATACCTTCTTTTCCAAACTCTTGTTCTCTAAATTCAGAACCAAATAGACCAAATTTCATTCTATTTAATTTTTTTTTTTTGCACCAGGGTAAAAAATGAAATTTTTATTAAAACCCAGAAATAGGGGTGCCTGGGTGGCTCAGTCAGTTGAGCATCTGACTCCTGGTTTCTGCTCAGGTCATGGTCTCAGGGTCATGAGGTCGATCCCTCATCAGGCTCCACACTCAGTAGGGAGTCTTAGAAATAAATTTTGGTAGTGAAACAGCATACCAAATGTTAATAATGGTTGTTACTGGTTATGTTTAGTTCCTATTTATATTTCTGTATTTTCCATATAATTGAAATGAATATAAACTTTTTCAATCATAAAAAAAATAATTAATGACATTTTAAAAATAGACCGGAAAAAAATGCCCAGCACTATTGAATAAATACATAAGTAATGAGTAAGTCTTTTGTGACCTCAGTGGAGCTGGAAGAAGGACAGTACTATCATCTCACTCCCAAAATGCCAAGCCTAGTACTCGTCCTGGGTGCGGCTCAAACTTTGAAACAAAGGGGCTGCATTTGTTTTCACTTATAATAAAAGCATTTTATATACATTTTGGCTTAAAGACTTCAAAAAGGTCTTTCCAAATGCTGTTTTGAAGTTTCCTTGACAGGATGGTGTTATAAGCCCAAGAAGCCAAAACATCCATGCAAAAGTAAAATGTTCTGGCCTTTCAGTAAGAATGTAAAAATTTTCAGATTTTATGGAGAAACAGACATACAAAATTAAGTCATTCTCACTGGCATTCAAGACCTGATTTGTTCCACAATACAAGTAGGTTTTGCTATGAAGGATTCCCGTGGGGTTCAGACAGTAACACATTTTGATGATGTAAGAAACATTGTATAGTTCTCATTTATGGGTCCTGAAAGAAGTCTGAATTTCTTGATTTCTAAAAAAAAAGTGTCATTATTAAGTAAGAATTCATAGTTTGCTATTGCCATTTTAAGAACTATCACCATCCCTCACTTTTCTAAATGTATTAAAATGAGTTTACTTCACAGACTTATGACTAAAAGTAGATGTTGCCAAAATTAAAGTCAACAAGCATAAGAATGAAAAAAGAGAAGCATTGTTTGTTTAAAGTATATCTACATCCTGGGGGCGCCGGGGTGGCTCGGTGAGTTAAGCCTCTGCCTTCGACTCAGGTCATGATCCCAGTGTCCTGGGATCGAGCCCCGCATCGGGCTCTCTGCTCAGCAGGGAGTCTGCTTCCTCCTCTCTCTCTGCCTGCCTCTCTGCCTACTTTTGATCTCTATCTGTCAAGTGAATAAATGGAATCTTAAAAAAAAAAAAAAAGTATGTCTACATCCTGGCACTATAATCAGCTTTAGAATAAAGAAGCCTTGGTAAGTACAGATCAAACAAGTCATAATAGCATCTTACTTACATACATTTAATTACATAATCTTTCTCATTTATACACAAGCATATTATACTGGTTAATCTTTAGGTTAAGTGACTTATATTTTTTTATTTATGGGTGAACTTCCAGGATGAAGAGTAGAGAGCATTTGACAAACAGAGTGTAGGGATCCTAACTGTGTCAGTGATTTGCTTAGGGTTTTATATCTCAGTTTACCCATCTGTGAAAAGGACATAATAACAACCCTGTAAAAAATTATCATTAATATGCTATACATTCATGATTAGAATCTACCTCTGTCTTGTAAACATTTGTGCAACAATTTATACAAAGCCATTTCCTGTTGCTGATTCAGGTTCACTGACATCCATTTATAGTCTTGTTTCCTAGATCAAAATGATTTTAAACTTAATTTGAGTGGATAAGCGATATTTCAACTTGAAGAATATAAAAACTATTAAACTGTATTGATCTTCAGGATAAACAAATTTTATGCAGTTATATATTTTCCAATATTTTATGATAAATTTACAAGATTGTTGAATGAATTTTACCATGAGCAGCCATATACCCTCTGCCCAGATTCTATAATTAACATCTAATAATTATTGTTACAATTTGAAAAAAAATTACTGTTTAAAAACTACAATAGTGCTGATGGGTCAGAGCTCTAAATACTCAGTTTACACAAACAGATTATCAAGAATTTGCACTTCTTATGGAATATAGTTTGTCGACAATTCAAACTTTTAAAATATTTTTATCTTCTTACATAATTATATGACACTGTCTCACTCTGTTTTCATGCCTGCTGCCCTCCACATACATTGAAGCAACTCCTTGTATTCATGAGAACACACTGGAGGCTGTTAACCACATCCAAGCAAATTCAGATAGTCAACATTTTACCAGTAGTACCTGAAAACTGCAAAGTAGAGGACCTCTAACTTCTCTAGGGGGCATTGGTCTTTCCACATATCTTCTGTTCAGTACCTACCATAGTCATGCTTGTAGTTGCTACACATGACAGTCTTTTAAACTTTGTGTAAAGCCCAGTAAGCCTGCTCAATGCTAAATTGCACAAAGGTAAGCAGATTCTTTATTATAGGCCTGACTTCTCCAACCTTAGGATATGTGAATGCCTGCTAAGATTAATAAAGGTTTCTCAAACTTATTTAACTTTGCCACCCTTTTAATAAATAATATGTATTAACATCTAGCAGTGCAGGGGTGGAAAACGGCACCATATGTTTAAAATTAATGTTAACAGTTTGGTTAACAAGATCCCAGTGTGATCCCACCTTGATAAAACTAGCTAGAACACAACTATAGCTGGAAAATACTGAAAGGTGAGCTAATTGGCAAGGGCTGGACTAGAAGTATCTTTAAGTTTTTACCACTCATAAGAGGGTCCTTGCTTGGGGCGCCTGGGTGGCTCAGTGGATTAAAGCCTCTGCTTTCGACTCAGGTCATGATCCCAGGGTCCTGGGATGGAGCCCCACATTGGGCTCTCTGCTCCGGGGAGAGCCTGTTTCCTCCTCTCTCTCTCTCTGCCTGCCTCTCTAGACTACTTGTAATCTCTGTCAAATAAATAAAATCTTTAAAAAAAAAAAGAGGGTCCTTGCTCTTGGGATACATGAATAATCAAGTGACCTAAGTCTGAGCTTTTTCCAAGACTCAGTGAAAAGCCATTTTAAAAATATCATGAGGTTTTACTGCCAACAACTGACCATACAGGTGCTCCTGAAGAGTTCTCCTGGCCCAAAGGCAATCCAGGGCACGCTCAAATTATTAGGGGTGGATTTTTGAGATTCATCTGAATTTTAACATAATGTCTTTCACACATACCTCTTTCCTTTCTCCCTCCCTCTCTTCCTTCTTTCTTTTTTCTTTCCTTTCTTCCCCCTCCTCCTCCTTTTTTGGCAGGGATCATAGATTAATTTTTAAAAAGCTAGTTTTAGAAAAAAAATAATAAAAATTGCCAATCAGACACTGAGTATGTGTCAGAAACTTTACTGAGGACTTTACATACATTATCTCCCATGATATATACAACAGTCCTTTACAGGGGAGGGAACTGAGGGTTGGAGAGGTCAGGGATGATTTGCCCAAAACCATGGCCAGCAGAGGTGAATGAAGCCCAAACTCCAGCCCAGGCTTGATACCTCAGCCATTCTCATAACCATTCACATTGACATGAGGGGAGCAGCGACATAAGCAGTGGTGTCTGGCTCACTTTTCATTTCCCAGAGAGACAAGACATTGCTTCTCTCCCTTTTCTCTTTATGCCATTTATAGTCCAGGGGGAAGAGAAATGTCTGGAGGAGAGGATGTGGTGAGGCAGTGATCAGATCTTGCTAAACCTATTATATTGACTATATGAGGCAAAGATGCAGAGGATACATTTGGGGAAAATAGGTAGTTAGGTGTTCTTCCCTTGCTGTCCATTGTTGTCTACATGACTTAACTGTCCTTACAGCTTTCAGTTCTCTGTTGATACCAGAGACCTGGGAAAAACCAGGGAGCCCCTGGTAGTGGGGGAAGTAGACTGTTGACAGAGCTAGGGAGAATTAACCAGTGTTTCCCCTTCCTTTCTTTCTCATCTGGCAGTCTGCTGCTAGCATTTTGCCTTCTGCGTTAATCCACACAAATCTGGAAGAAAAGGATGCCATCTAAACTTTCTTGAGATTTTATTTAAGGTAAAGCTTACTTGTTGCAACAATGTCAACAAACTTACTTTTTTGTTGTTGTTGTTCAGGAGAGTAGCTCCATATCTTGTTGTGTTTGAATTCTCTAAAGTATTCATGGAGCCAGAATCTTAGGTAAGGCCTCACTTAACAGAAATGCAAAAAGTCATAGTTGCCTTATTTCCACTGGCCAGGTCTTGAGTGATGAGGGATGACATCACAGGAGTGGCCAACCCCCCAAATCCCAGAAACTCTAGGCTCTGTTTAAATTGTTGTCTCGGTGATGAAGAGTACACCAGCAGAATTTCTAGGATGGATTATTCATCTAGTTTTCATCCACAGATAGTTAAGAAACAGGAGGTGGATGCATTTTTCGATCATATTTTCAGTTGTATTTAAGAATTTAAAATTGAGCATCTGACATTAAGTTAGAAAAGTAGTGCTCGGCAAATGTGTATAAGTGCATTTATGTGAAAGAGTGAAAATGAATACAGCGTGGAGTTGCATATTCAGTAGATATAGTGCCTGTGGAAATGGATTATGAAACTTCGCATAAATGCCATTTAAGTTCTAATGGGTAGCAATTAACCACATTAAGGTAGAACTTGTACTCCACCCTTTGCTCACTCCCACTGATGCTAAATGTCATCATACCGCTGTGGATCATGAAACGACTGCTTGTACCAAGAAAGTCACGGTTCTATTCCTGAGAATGGTCTTAGGAAAACAGTAAAAAAGCCTCCTGTTACTTAGATTACCACACTCATTTTCTTATCTCTAAAGTGTACCGTTGAGGTTCGGGAGCTTTCTCCTTCCACCCCCAGAGGGGCCTGCCCACCGCCTGTGTGCTGTCCCCAGTCCTGGCTGAGCTGCACTTCTCACACTCTCCTCTGTCCTTCCTGCTTCTCTCTGCTGTCTCTCCTTTCCCTGGTGCCGCCCACTTTACACCTGCTTCTGCCCACAAATGAAAACTGGCTATTTAACTTTAATAACAAGCCTATTCATGTGACATAGATGTAATTGCCTCTTATAAACTATGACATCACCTAACTTTAGTGATGATTTTGCCTGTAGAAGGTATATATCTTTAATATTAAATGCTTCATTTTTACATTAGTGCTCTCTGGAAAGGACAGAAGGGATTTGCAAGTATTTACTACTTTAATGTGTCCCATGCCCAAAAACGCCCATAAATTACTGTCTCTCTCATACACACACATTTCCCTACACACACACAGAGTCAAAACCCTCATTTTTACATTCATTCTCAAGTACTATTTGGTTTTATCTTACTTACCTGCTTTTTTACAGGAAATCATTTACTAAAATTATGTGTTTTGTCTTCACAGAGCCCGGGCCTATGGCCCTTTTCTGTGACTTTCTCAGACCACTTAAAGGGGCTTTTGCTGCCCTCAGGAGCCTATGCTCCAGGTTCCCAGCTTAGCTTTATGGGACCCTTTAAAACAAGCACGTTAATTTTGCCTTTACATCCAAAGCCACAAAGCAAAAAAACCTCTTCCAAATAGAATGTTCTGTAAGGTGAAGACATGCATTTTATTTTCTGCTTCTGTGTATCATGCTAGAAAACATGTCTGCTTATTTTCTGCCATAGAATCATAGCAGTGAAGTCTCAAAGATTCTCCTTATCTTTTCTCTCTAGGTAAGGCAAAAATTTTGATCCCCTCTTGAGTGTTGCATCATTTGCATTTGTCAGTTATTTCTTTTTCTACCTACTAAGTTTAGGAAAGCTGGTAGCTGATGGCTTTGTAGAACAATTCGATCTGAGTGCAGGGGCAGTCTCTGTGCCGGATACCTTGATTTATCCCATGGACTGTGCGCCCAGGGCAGCAATTGTAAGACCAAGAGGCAGATACGTTTTTGGGAATAGATGCTGTGCAGGAATGGAGTGTCTGCCAGTTTGACTTGCCAGTCAAATAGCTTTAAAGTAGGTGATTGACTTTGTTCTATATTCTTTACTCTGAGCCTTATTGTGATTCAAGAATATTCAAAAAGCCACCACCATCCTCTTGGGGTCACATTTCCAATGTAGCTTTTACAGTTGTTCCAGAAACTGGAGGTACTACACATGTAAGCTAAATATGCTCCAAATGAACAAATTTGGGATACCATTATGTGAGATCCCTTTTTCATTTTAGAAAAGATAGACTGGGGCTTCCACCAAGCCTAGTTAATTTACAAGTATAGTTTTATAAAAGCAGTATTACTTAAAGGCAAAATTGAGAAACCCTTGCAAAACTGCTGTTGCATTGTTGATTTGAGTCTCCCATGGAAATTATTAATCAAGCTCCTAAAGAGGTAGAACTACTCCTTAGTATATCTTCCCAGCTTTTTCTCAGTCAAGTAGAATATTTGAGATCACTTCTGCTATTTTTTCCTCATATTATGAAAAGATTGGGTTTACTCGTTACTTTTCATTACTTCCTGAAGAATCCAAGTAGATTGAGATCTCTGAGAATCAAACCATTCCTCCACAAACATAGGATATGATGTGGTTAGTTGTCTAGTATCAGTCTCTCTCAAGGAAGCTCCTTGAAGGCAGGAAGTGGATATTATTTCTCATTACTATAATTGCCTCCCAACATGCTTGGTATAGAGTAGCAGATTCCCAATAAATACTCTCTTTATTTGACCATTTCTTTATACAATTTATAAAAATGAATGTATATGAAATGTCTTTTATTTCTTTCACTATTAAAAGATTATTTTCTAAACTTAGCAGAAGATATTCCCTACTGAATATGATCTTACCACATTTAGGTTTCAATTGTGATTGATTTACTTGATTGTAGGAAGTAATGTTTTCAAGCAGTTTTCTCTCCTGTTGCTTGCAGACCGTAAAGGAAAACTGAATAGTGCCCATATGTTCTCATACTGTGGTAGGTTTCCCAATTATCTGCAGCTTCTACTATCATTAGACTCTATTCCTATTTGTAAAAGAAGGATAGACATATGAGCAGATGGAAAAAGTAGAATGAAAGAATGATACTGGTCCTGATTTAACAAACAGAATTTTTCTTTAATTTTATTTCTTTATTTGACAGAGAGAGATCACAGCAGACAGAGAGGCAGGCAGAGAGAGAGGGAAGCAGGCTCCCTGCTGAGCAGAGTGCCCGATGTGGGACTCGATCCTAGGACCCCGAGATCATGACCTGAGCTGAAGGCAGTGGCTTAACCCACTGAGCCACCCAGGCACCCCTAACAAACAGAATTTTAATAATCACAAAAGTGGCATTAGCTTACAAGATCACGTGCCCCTCAGTATGTCTGGTAATGCTGACATCTGCTCATTCAGAAACCTCTTTACTTGTGTGGTCCTCACTGTATTTCTTCTCAGTTTTCCTGACTCTCATTTGATAGAGGATTCTGCTAGATAAAGCAGGATTTCCATCACAGATTCTATTGTTTTGGAAAACTTTAACTCTTCCATTCCTTCCCCCTTCCTATCCCTCCTCCCAGTCCGCTGTATCCCCTCACCCCAAAACACACACACACACACAGAGCAGGTCACTTTCTAATAATAGGACTTTGTTTTTAAATACATGTAAAAGTTAAAGATTCTTATATGGAGTTCCATGATGGCAGCTGTAGAAAACCTACATAAACTGTTCAGCGAGCAGAAAAGAGAAGTATTCCACAGGATCTTTTGGGGTTTTCTGAGTGTGTAATTTCATTTCCTCCCCTGGCCACACAGATCCCTGTTCCCAGGTCCATCCTCCAGCTTCTGACTCATGAAGAAGTGGAGTGGTGTGCTTCCGCCCCAGGGGCAATGGTGTGTGGGTTGCCTGGGTGGAGCGTGGAGGAGGCAGGTTGCATTCCAGGAAGGTGACCTAGGCCCTTGCCTCTGGGCCATTCTGTCACCATGTCCACATAATATAAATACTCATCCTGGGTGTGGCACTGGCTTCTCTCTCCTTACAAAGATCAAAATCCCAGAGGCTTCATGGTTTCATATGTTTTTTCTTATAGTATCTCCTTTAGGTCAAGAATTACGTGCTGATTTTCTTTGGATCTTAAATTTCAGGTTTAAAAACAAAATACAAAGACCTTTCACCAGACTTTTTTTTTAACCCCCTGAAGGTTATCTTCTTGTATTTGTGTGCTTTATCATTTACATCTTTGGATTTGATTCTGCCAACAAATCTTAGTGACTAGGAGAGCAGGAATTATTATTTGCATTTTCCATATGAAAAAGCTGGCTTTGAAAAGAGATGCCCTGGCCTTGTATTGAACCATGGGTTCCAGCCTTGGCCGCACTGGCTCTTCAGCACAGCCCCTTTGAGGGAAACAGCACAATGTTTCTGGGTTGATTCTTGGTATATTGTGTCATTCTTGTGAGATTTTAAAGCCATTTTTTCACTAACTTCAAAATTTGACCTTGTAACAAGTATTACCCCACTAGGAATTACAAATGAACTTGCATTTTTACTACTAGCCTTCTACCCATTCTGTGAAACAAAGAGTACAAATAAGTTAGAAAGAAACTCTAAAGCATATGAAGAGGCAAAAATTAAAGGGCCAGGTCATATATTCTAATTGGGAGACTTCCTCTGCAATAAGTGTTGGCTTAATAGTTGTACAATCATATAATTTGAAGAAGATATCAACTCTGTACAGGAAATACAGGTTTAACAGAAATCATTTCATTTGATCCTTATCTTCAAAAAAACTGAAGAAGTTTGAAGAAATGGCATAGGTGGTTTAAATTCCATTGCCTTTTGTCAGTGGCAGCTGAAAGCTTCATTGTAGTTAACTATCTGCTAGAGCCTTTGAGAAACCAAAGCATCATTGACTGGCTGGGCCAAATGAATCATCTATTAAAATTATCCCTAATGAATTACTGGCTTGCTTGTTTAATTGCGTGTGATATAGGGCTCTGGGATGTTAGAAGTCTAGTGAGACTCAAAGAAATTGTGTTGGCTTAGTTAAGCACGTCAGTAGGATCTTTTCTAACTCATGGTGCACTGATATTCCCTTCCTCCCCTTCCCTCTCCTTCTTTCACCCCTTCCCTCTGCACCTGCTCCTCCTTCTCTCCTCCTTCCTGTCCCTTTCCTCTCCATCCTACCACCCCTGCCTCCATCTCACACATGCTGTCTCTGGCTGTCTCTTTCTCTGTGTGGGTGGGGTAAGGTGGTATCAAAGACTCTTATTGCAGAGCATCTTTGATTAAACTGGGACTCCTTGCGACTTTGTGCTCATCAGGTAAGGGGGTTGTGAGAGGCCTAAGTAGATGGAGATGGTTTCGGAAATGTACAAAAATTTTCCTTCTTGATTTAGTGCTAATACAAAGCCATCCAGAGACTGCAAAATGTGACTTCCCAAATGTGCTTAAAATATTTCAATGGCCAGTGCACTGGGGCTTCTCCTTCGTTGTGCACCTTCACGTGGTGTCTTTCTCATGCAGAGTTCAGATTTCCACATTTGTATCCCTTTAACTGATGTGTTAGGTGGAGGGTCCTTGGTTAGCAAAGTCTCTCATTTTCAGGGTTTTGAGTATTAACCACCCGGCTTTGCTCAATGAACCCTTTCTTAAAAGCGTGATTAACTACTCTGGTATGCCCTCTTCTACTTAATGTTCCCTCGGCACTGCTTGAACAGCATTATATTGTGACTAGGTGGCTAGTGGGCTTCTTCTCATTTTCCTACAGCTGTGTTTTCCATATAGAATAGAGTAGCAAAAACATCATGATCATGAAAACCTACATTACATGAAAACCATGATTATCACATGAGTTTTTGTGGTATCATGCTAATATCACACCAGCAAGAATTTTAAGATCTTCAAGTATAGCTTACTTTCCATCTTTGTAGCATGTTTGAGAGGTGGTTGGCCAGACTGCTCATTTCTTCTCAAAATTCTGCTCTATGCAGAAATCAATGAAATAGAAACCAAAAAAACAATAGAACAAATCAACGAAACTTGGAGCTGGTTCTCTGAAAGAATTAATAAGATTGATAAACCCCTGGCCAGACTTATCAAAAAGAAAAGAGAAAGGACCGAAATAAATTCATGAATGAAAGAGGAGAGATCATAACCAACACCAAAGAAATACAAACAATTATAAGAACATACTATGCGCAACTCTACGCCAACAAATTTGACAATCTGGAAGAAATGGATGCATTCCTAGAGACATATAAACTACCACAACTGAACCAGGAAGAAATAGAAAACCTGAACAGACCCATAGCCAGTAAGGAAATTGAAACAGTCATCAAAAATCTCCAAACAAACAAAAGCCCAGGGCCAGACGGCTTCCTAGGGGAATTCTACCAAACATTTAAAGAAGAATTAATTCCCATTCTCCTGAAACTGTTCCAAAAAATAGAAATGGAAGGAAAACTTCCAAACTCATTTTATGAGGCCAGCATCACCTTGATCCCAAAACCAGACAAGGATCCCATCAAAAAAGAAAATTACAGACCAATATCCTTGATGAACACAGATGCGAAAATTCTCACCAAAATACTAGCCAATAGGATTCAACAGTATGTTAAAAGGATTATTCACCATGACCAAGTGGGATTTATTCCAGGGCTGCAGCGTTGGTTCAACATCCACAAATCAATCAATGTGATACAACACATTAATAAAAGAAAGAACAAGAACCATATGATACTCTCAATAGATGCTGAAAAAGCATTTGACAAAGTACAGCATCCCTTCCTGATCAAAACTCTTCAAAGTGTAGGGATAGAGGGCACATACCTCAATATTATCAAAGCCATCTATGAAAAACATACGGCAAATATCATTCTCAATGGAGAAAAGCTGAAAGCTTTTCCGCTAAGGTCAGGAACACAGCAGGGATGTCCATTATCAACACTGTATTCAACATAGTACTAGAAGTCCTAGCCTCAGCAATCAGACAACAAAAAGAAATGAAAGGCATCCAAATCGGCAGAGAAGAAGTCAAACTATCACTCTTTGCAGATTATCTGATACTATATGTGGAAAACTCAAGACTCCACGCCAAAACTGCTAGAACTTGTACAGGAATTTAGTAAAGTGTCAGGATATAAAATCAATGCACAGAAATCAGTTGCATTTCTGTACACCAACAACAAGACAGAAGAAAGAGAAATTAAGGAGTCAATCCCATTTACAATTGCACCCAAAACCATGAGATACCTAGGAATAAACCTAACCAAAGAGGCTAAGAATCTAAACTCAGAAAACTATAAGGTACTCATGAAAGAAATTGAGGAAGACACAACGAAATGGAAAAATGTTCCATGCTCCTGGACTGGAAGAACAAATATTGTGAAAATGTCTATGCTACCTAAAGCAATCTACACATTTAATGCAATCCCTACCCAAATCTCACCCATTTTTTTCAAAGAAATGGAACAAATAATCCTAAAATTTATATGGAGCCAGAAAAGACCTCAAATAGCCAAAGGAATATTGAAAAAGAAAGCCAAAGTTGGTGGCATCACTATTCTGGACTTCAAGCTCTATTACAAAGCTGTCATCATCAAGACAGTATGGTACTGGCACAAAAACAGACACATAGATCAGTGGAACAAAATAGAGAGCCCAGAAATAGACCCTCAACTCTATGGCCAACTAATCGTTGACAAAGCAGGAAAGAATGTCCAATGGAAAAAAGACAGCCTCTTCAATAAATGGTGTTGGGAAAATTGGACAGCCACATGCAGAAAAATGAAATTGTGGAAAACCCAAAAGACTCCACTCCAAAACTGCTAGGCAACTTCTTCCTAGGAACATCTCCAAAGGCAAGGGAAGCAAGGGCAAAAATGAACTATTGGGATTTCATCAAGATCAAAAGCTTTTGCCCAGCAAAGAAAACAGTTAACAAAACCAAAAGACAACTGACAGAATGGGAGAAGATATTTGCAAACGACATATCAGATAAAGGGCTAGTGTCCAAAATCTATAAAGAACTTATCAAACTCAACACCCAAGAACAAATAACCCAATCAAGAAATGGGCAGAGGACATGAACACACATTTCTGCAAAGAAGACATCCAGATGGCCAACAGACACATGAAAAAGTGCTTCACATCACTCAGCATCAGGGAAATACAAATCAAAACCACAATGAGATATCACCTCACACCAGTCAGAATGGCTAAAATTAACAAGTCAGGAAATGACAGATGCTGGCGAGGATGCAGAGAAAGGGGAACCCTCCTACACTGTTGGTGGGAATGCAAGCTGGTGTAACCGCCCTGGAAAACAGCATGGAGATTCCTCAAAAAGTTGAAAATAGAACTACCCTATGACCCAGCAATTGCACTACTGGGTATTTACCCTAAATATACAAACGTAGTGATCCGAAGGGGCACGTGCACCCGAATGTTTATAGCAGCAATATCTACAATAGCCAAACTATGGAAAGAACCTAGATGTCCATCAACAGATGACTGGATAAAGAAGATGTGGTATATATACACAATGGAATACTATGCAGCCATCAAAAGAAATGAAATATTGCTATTTGCGACGATGTGGATGGAACTAGAGGGTGTCATGCTTAGTGAAATAAGTCAATCGGAGAAAGACAACTATCATATGATCTCCCTGATATGAGGAAGTGGAGATGCAACATGGGGGGTTGGGGGGATAGGAAAAGAAAAAAAGAGACAAGATGGGATCGGGAGGGAGACAAAGCATAAATGACTCTTAATTTCACAAAACAAACTGAGGGTTGCTGTGGGGGAGGGGGGTCAGGAGAGGGGGGTGGGGTAATAGACACTGGGGAGGGTATATGCTATGGTGAGTGTTGTGAAGTGTGTAAACCTGGCGATTCACAGACATGTACCCCTGGGGATAAAAATACATTATATATTTTAAAAAAAATAAAAAAAATTCTGCTCTACTTTGGGGATCACTCTGAGCTGCCTCCTTTGGTTTACTCTCTTCCCCAGCCTCTTATCCACAAAGATTGACCGTTTTCCCTGTAGTCCTGTCACCCTTTATTCAGAGCCCTCTGAGTCCCTGCTTCCAGAGCCCTTATCCCAAGTTGTCTGGGCAGCCTGCTTACACACAGAGCTCTAGATATCTGATCACCATGCTGACCTTCTTTTGTAGCTACCAGTGCCCTTCAGAGCATCTGAAACATAGGATGTGCTCAGTGTGTTTTTATGGAATGAATGAATACCTGAAAAGGAATAGACCTAAAACCAGACTGGCTTCATTGATTCATTTAATTTAAAAACTTAAACAATTTGATACATCTTCTGATCCTGTGCCTTCATCTAACAGGTGAAACAATTCATTATTCAGCAATACTCACTGACTTGAGATAAAACAACTGGTTCAGGGGCACCTGGGTGGCCCAGTTGGTTAAGTGTCTGCCTTTGGGACAGGTCATGATCCCAGGGTCCTGAGATCAACTCCCTGCCAAGCAAGGAGCCTGTCTGTCCCTCTGCCTGCCACTTCCCTGATTGTGTGTGCTCGCTCGCTCTCTTTCTTTCTGAGAAATAAATTAATAAAAAACAAAACACAGCTGGTTCAGAGTGTGAACATAACTGCAGCCTTTGTGGTCACTTCCATCTGTCAGACCACATGACCATGAAATGGCTGTAGGATGCATTTTGTCATAGCTGTGGAGACTCATCATCTAGGTGGTTCATGCATCAGTTAGGGATTATACTCAGTCACAAGTGATGGCTTACTAGGAGTTACTTTGCTCACCATGAAAAGTCCAGAGGCAGGTGCAAGCCACTGCACAATTCATAGATGCCAGGGCTAAATCTCTGGTCATTCTTTCTCTCATGACTCCAGGGTGGCAACAGTCCCAGCTGTCCTATGCAAATCCCCTAAGGACTGTGTCAAGGAAGAGAAGGCTACAGATCTCTGGGGGACCAGCTCTAGCATTCTGTTAGCTAGAGCCGTGGCCCATGGCCACCCTGCTTGGTAAGGGAGATCATGATGCCACAGTTTTAGTCTCTCAGCCTCCTTTTCTGGTCAAAGAAGAAAAGAGACCGGGTGCTGCAGGAGACACTTACCTTTGTCCCATTGTGCATTTGCAAATGGTATGGTTCTGCACAGGCCACGGTGAATGAGGGACAGGGAACCTGCAGCACGACGCTCTTCTCCTGGCCTCACCCCAGAAGCTTGTGTTGAGTGCTGTACTACAGTTGACCTTCATGTGATTGTGAACAACCACATTAAACTGGATGTTCAAGAAGCCAGAGTTAGACTATAGTTACTTTAGACTCTATATTTAAAGGTTTATTTTTTTAATCATTTTTGTGCTAATTCATAGGTGCTCAGTCTAACACAAATCATATGCTATTGACTTCCAAAATTTTGCAGCAGTGCCTGTTCAAAGATTGCTGGTAGCTTTTCTCCCCATCAAGAAAACCATTCAGATCTATGGTATAGATCTACTGTGTTTTCCTTCCTTCCCCCACCCCTCAACATCCATTTACGGGTATGGATGGGAACATAATGCAAAACTGTGCTTGTCCTATTTACATAAATCTCCCTGTTAGCTTTCCGTTTTACCATATCTGCATTTTTGAGTTTGACCTATTAGTGCTTTTTTGGTTTTATTAAGAAAAAAAGTGCTTCCCTCAGCAGAACCATCTGGCTTCGTTTCCTGTTCCTCAGCAACTCTGTATTCTAACAAGGCCAGCCCTGTGGTTTTCCGAGTGGTGCTGTTACACTGGTGGTCTTAGAATTCAACAGGAGTGATGGAAAAGTTACACTATGGGCTTCTTTCAAGTCTAAAGTTTCCAAGGTGGAAAAAAAAATGCATATTATTGTCATTTTGACATAGCATTATTTTTTTTCTGCGACTAAAATACGGTCTTTTGAAAAGAATTACACCATTCTATTCTTTGAAGAAGAAAATGCTTATAGAATGTCTTTTAGATAATGGGCTACCAAATTCACATGCCAGCAAGTTAAGGTGACTGAAAATATAATTGAGACATGCTTACAATATGCAGGTTTTCTTAAGAGTCAGTTAATAGTAACTAGGTTTTTTTCCCCCTTAAATTAAGTTGTAATTAACATGTAACATTACAGTTGACCCTGAAGTAACATAGGTTGGAACTGTGTGCATTCAGTTTTACAGAGATCTTTTTAAAAAATAAATACAGTACATCATTGAAAATGTATTTTCCTTATGATTTTCTTAATAACATTTTCTTTTCTCTCATTTACTTTATTGTAAGAATGCAGAATATAATAGATAGACAAAATATGTATTAATCAACTGTATATATTACCGGTAAGGCTTCTAGTTAACAGTAAGCTGTCAGTAGTTAAGTTTTGGGCGTGTCAAAAGTTACACATGAATCTTTGACTGTGCAAGGGTGTTGGTGCCCCTAACCCCTGCATTGTTCAAGGATCCACTGTATAATAGTGTCAGGTATACAGCATAATTTTTCAATATTTATATATGTTGCAAATTGATCATGACAGTGAGTCTAATTTAGTTAACATCCATTACCATATACAGTTACATTTTTTTTTCTTTTGGTGAGGACTTTAAGACATACTCTCTTAGCAACTTCGAAATATACAGTATAGGGGCGCCTGGGTGGCTCAGTGGGTTAAGCCTCTGCCTTCGGCTTAGGTCATGATCTCAGGGTCCTGGGATCGAGCCCCACATCGGGCTCTCTGCTCAGGAAGGAGTCTGCTTCCCCCTCTCTCCGCCTACTTGTGATATCTGTGTCAAATAAATAAATAAAATCTTTAAAAAAAGAAATATACAGTAGAGTGTTAAAACTGTAATCACCATACTGTAACTTACATCCCATTACTTCCTTGTAAGTAAGTTATAATGAAACTTTATAATGGAACATTTTGATCACCTTTACCCATTTCACCAGCTGCCAAGCCCTGCCTTTGGCAACTGTTAATCTCTTATCTGTATCTATGAGCTCAGTTTTTTGTTTGTTTGTTTGTTTGTTTTTGTTTTTGTTTGGATTCCACATGTAAGTGAAATCATACAATATTTGTCTTTCTCTTTCTGACTTATTTCACTTAGCATTATGCCCTCAAGTTCTATTTATGTTGTCACAAATGGCAGTATTTCCTTCTTTTTTTATGGCTAATTAATATTTATATGTGTGTTTTTATAAAATAGCTAGTTTTCTTAAAGGATCAAATTAACAATAACAGTAAGCCAATTTTGTAAATGAAGGATTCTCTCTACTCTCTGTTTTATGTGACCAAAGGGATGATAAATCTGCTTTTGATAGGTGATTTGTAATGCTGCGTTGGCCTATTAGTGCACTCAGAGATCATCTGGGAATTGAATATATTCCCACAGAGTATGTGTATAAGGAGGTGAAACTCTGTATTTTTATGTTGTAACCTTCCAAAGATTTTGAAAAATTTCTCACCATATATGCCCTTATTTTCTCTTTTCTGAAATGCTGCTTTTTAATGTAATGTGGAATCAAAAGGTTTTTATTTGTATATGTGACTGCCTGACTACCTTCTTTCTTTCCTTCCTTCCTTCCTTCCATCCATCCATCCATCGATATTACGTGGAACTCAGATACATAAGCTCTGGAGAGAGGAAGACCCTCATGGTATTTCTCTCTCTCTCTCTCTCTTTCTTTTTAAAATAGGTATCATGTTAAAAAAAAATAGGTATCATGTTCATCAAGCAATAAGCATTACATTTAGGGACAAATTTTACTACATAAGATAATAAAATTAAAGTGCTTAACCTAATGCCTACACATAGAACGGACTAAAAAAAAAAAAATGCCCTCTCCAAAATACTTAATTAGGTTACTCCTTTTTGGTGATTAGGGATGGTAAATGCTAAAAGTATAGGACTATGAACTCTGATTCTTCCATGAATCAGACTTTACTATTTTTTAATAGTAAAACTGCGAGCTCAGACTTAACTATTTTTTATGATGGGGGACACTGCGAGCTCAGATTTAACTATTTTTTATGATGGGGGACACTGAAAGACACTCTGCACCAGAGAATTCAGCTATTTGTAGTGTTTTTCCTCCTATGTTAGTCTTTGTCCCTCCAAGAACTTGCTTAGCCTGAATGCTGCTTGCAAGTGTACAAAGTTGAAGGGAATGCTCATTTTTAATTTTAAGAGAAAAAGTCAAAAATTGAAGCTCATAAAAGTTAATGAGGAACATTTAAATCCTTTAATGGTTCAATTTATGTTGCAAGTCAGAATGGTTAATGCTATTGTTGTATACATGTGGCAACATCCTTTCTCTGCTATAATTCTTTTCCCTTGAAAATGAGCCAATGCGAAATGGAAGGCCTATCATACTCTCATGATTTCTGTTCATTCTTTTGACAAACTGCACATTTTTTTTTTTTAATGGAAGAAAGAACAGGGACAAGGAAATTAAAATATAAAATTCTGCATTTGGGGGTTTTTCTCTTTTTTGCCATTTTTCCCTTATTTCACAGATTACTGAATAAAACATAGTTATCAGTGGAGTGACCATTTCTAACTGTCTCTTTGTGCTTAAAAATTTATTTTGGGATGGGAAACATTCCCCAAACCCAGAGGGTACACTTAATATGCCAGTTTTCATTTGAAAAGAATTACTTTTCAGTTGTAGGTGTTTTGGGATGTAGCCTGACTCAACATCCAGTATTAATGGTCCAAAGATAGAACAGCTGAACTTTCTGACTGGCCTTCTTTGGGAGACATTAGCATGTCCCTGGAGACAGTTTCCCTAGCTCTGGTTACTCAAATCAGTATGTAGAGAAAGCTTGTTACTTTTAGAAACATTACTCTTGGATGGCTCTATTACTCAGATCAAATATATGGTATGTATTGCTGTTTTCTTTATGTTAGAAATGAATTAGATCCTCACTGTATCCCTGACTGCAGAGGCCAGACTATGGGAACCTATCCCATATCAGACCACTTTGAAAGAGGTACTTCAGTAACTAGGATGAATAAATAAGCCAGACCATCTTCATGCAGAAATCATTGCAGCAGTCACAAATGTTGTAGAACAATTTTAAGTGATGGTTAATGCAGTGAACTTTTTGTGATGAAGTTAAATACCCTTTCTCCCGAGTTAGCTGTGATTTTTCTTAAAACACAAAACCAACTTTTCAGTAGCAATTTTTAAGAGTTAATACTCAACTCACCCAGGGAAATTCTTCTGTCATATGTTTCCTAGAGGGCACTAACCTCATGAGCTAGTTTTATTATCACAAAATATATGTTTGTGGAACTTCTCTCCAAATAGAACATGAAATCTGGCTTGTCTTGAGAACATCTTGTGGTGAAGACAGTTGAATGTATAGCCTGACATAAAAAGTCCGTGTGCCATGGTGAAGAGCATGCCTCCTGCTGTTTCAGGTCCTCAGGCTCTGCTGCTTGCTGCCCACTAAACTGTGGAGCTTCAAGCAAATCACTTCATCATCCTATCCTGTGTCTTAACTTTCTCCTCTTCAGAGTGAGGGAGCTAGCGTCCTACATAGAGTAAGAGTCATAATCTGAGAATACGATTCTAGTTTAATAAACACGTTTTCCATAAAAGCCTTATTTACCATCTAGCATAAAATGTGGGTTTTTTTTTTTCAGTGATGCAGAGTATGCTTTCATGTTTTGACCCTGTAAAATTCCTCACTGAAGCAAATCATTTATACAGCCCAGTGTCATCTTTTTTACTCCAATTTTCCTCACTTATTCTGGAGTAATTTAAGCTAACATTTATTTCTTTTTCCTTATCAAACTAAAAAATTCTATAGAACATCACTATCCAATAGAAATATTCAAGCTACACATACAAACCATTTGATTTTATATTATTTTAAATTTCCTAGTAGCCACATTTAAAAAAAGTAAAATGAACCAGGTGAAATTAATTTTAGTACTATATTTTATTTAACCAAATTTATATATCCAACATGTTATTTAAATGTGTAAAATATATAAAATATTATAAAAACATTTTATATTCTTTGTTTTTTGTTTGTTACTAAGTTTTCACAATTTATGTAACAATGTATTTTATACTTCACAGCCAATCTCAACTCTGATTAGCCACATTCCAATCACATTTCCAAACTAGCTCCTATGCTAGTGAACAACAATGCAGTCAAATTCTGTATATTTTTAGATATACAAATTCCGTATATTTGTAGATCTTTATGTACAGAGTTGCATGTTTTAAAACCAGCATTCATACATATAGTTAATGGAATCCTGGAGAAGCACATCAGTGAGAAAATGGATTCATCTGTGGATGGTTGTATGATGCCATGTTTTGGATAAGCAAGTTGTCATTTTTCTCGGTAGTGATATGTGACTTGATGTCAGTGGCCTTTTGTCCCACTAGTAATGGATACGGATCACAGCCCGGCAGTCCCTTCACATTCAGAAGAGCAGGTAGACTTTCTTCCCAGTTTTTTCCCAGTGTGAGAGTTTTCATGGAGGTTTTGGAGGGCTGTAGCCAGCACTGTGCTCAAGTGGCTATCTTCAGAGGTCTGGAATACAGATTACCCTTGGGGAAAAGCAGTCACACAAGAATCACTGTGATTCAGTGGATACCAGTTAAAGAAAGCAGATTAAGCCTTAGGGCAAGATCCTTTTGCAATCCAGAGAATCCCAGATTTTTAAAGTAAAGGACCTTAGAAAGCATGTAGTTGTTAACATAGGATTAGCCATTAAGAACAGGGTATGTATATATCTTTAGGTATTTGATTTAGACTAGACAGATTCATTGTGACTGTTCTTTTAGACAGGTGATTCAGAGGTAGGCAGAAACTCAGTTGTCAACTGGAATTCTGGACTAAATTTAATTAAGTGCTTTAACTCCAGACTAAGAATCTATTTAATTTTGGAGAACAGTTTAGCTGCATTGTTCTGTACGATTTATTCCACTCAATTTTGAAGACTGCCAAACTTCACAGTTACAAAAACCCAAAACTCTTTGTTTAAAGGGAACTTCATCAAGTCTCATGGTGTGTTCTTTTTATTCTTAGGGACAGCGAGACAAATAAATTAAACATTTATAACTTTATTGGTATGACTAATATACTAAGGTTTCAGGCGAATCCTTATCTTTCTTCCATCTACATAGCATCTTCTTTTCCAAGGATTTCAAACTATTTTTCTTCTGAACAAGTTGGTATAGCTTTCCTAACTACAGAGTTGTAGATGCTTTAATATCCCTAGAAGCTAAAATGGTTTGCCTTTAATGTCAGCCATGGGTCCGGGGCAAACCTGAGATTTTTAGCCCAGGATTCCTGATTCTTGGATTTCTGCTCTCATTGTTAGTTATTTAAAAATACGAAGGAAAAGGATACTAGAGACCATTCCAATACTTGTCCAGTTGTGTATGAGCGAATAGCCCCAAAAAAGTCCATACTTCTCCATCTCACTTTTTAGTCTTTGAGCTGAGGGGTAAAAAATTTATGCTTTCAATTGCCATGACATTGTTTGAGAATCAGAGTGATGATCAGAAGAAGTAAATCAAGAAGAGGAAAGAACTATGGCTGAACGAAGTGATTTACTTTCCATGACCTCTTTGTTCCTTTCTGGATGGTTCTGTGATGGGTGACATATATGTGATACCATCTTTATTGAGGTTTATATCACAAACCAAATTACATGCATCTCAAAGAAATTTTTGATTCCCATAAATATTTTTTCCCTAAAGAAATTCAGAACAAAACTGGTCAACACTCGAAAACTCCTTTTCAAAGAGAAACCTTAGGTGGAGATTTAAGTGAAAAATATAAGAAAAGTAATGTACAAAAAATGGTATAGCTCATTTATTAATCAGGTATTAACTCTAATATATAAGCATTCAACATCCTATTTATAACTGCACACTAATTTAAATTTTTTGTGTGTGTTTTTGTAAAATGTATGTCCCCACCAAAGCCAAACTGGCTGACAGTGGGAAAACTTATGTTAGTTCTATGACAGCTTTGCTTTGTTACAGTGAACAAATCACTAATACTTGCTTTATGAAATTATTGGCCTACTCATCTGGGAAAATAAATACACTATGTCCTATAGGAAAAGGGTACACTTATTTCAGTTGAAAGACCCCCTTGAAGTTAGGACATTCCCAGGAGTGTACATAATACTTTCCTTACTTCATTGGACTAGCCCAGAGCAGGTATCTGGTCTTCGATTACCTAAACAGAACTTATTTATAAATACTTGTAGAAAGTTACCTCTTTTCATAGGTCACAATTATTGCTATGTGCCAGGTTTGTTTGTTTAAATTCTACGAAAGTTCTGCTCTGAAAATTGGTACACGGAAATGTGTGGTTCTTGATTTGTGAGAACTCATCCCCTGGTTTGTCATCTTCTTCCTCTGCGTCACATGGAGTTTTAAGATATCTGAGTGTATGTTGGAGGGGGAGTTGAAGTTAATGTAGATGCACCCACAGGCACACAAATGCACACTCACTCCCATGCATGTATGGCTATCTTCCCCTAGAAGCCAAGAATCAAATGGGAGAGGAACCACATATATGAAAACAGGAAATGATGTTAAGGGTGAGATTGCAGGTGCAAACATATGGACATATTCCCCCAGCCTTCATCATCCTATTCACAAATTGACAGAGGAAATGATGGATCCTGGCAGCACTTGACCAAAGATTTTCTGGGTGCCGAAGCACTCACCCTCTGTGGCCAGGCAGAGGGACAAGTGCCATCTGACTCCTGCCTCCTTGCAGCATCTGGGGCTACCCCTTCTTGCTGTCTCAGTATTATCGGGCAGATGGTAACTGATGAGAAGGACCTTGCAAGCTGTGGTGTTGGTAATCTTGACCTGCAGAGAACAGAGAACAGGGAGCACTCAGCATACCCCTTCAGCCCCGCTGGCTCACTGTGATGAGAAAGCAGCTCCCAAGGGACAGAGCCCTCCCCCTTGTCTCCAGCACAGAATGCTTTGGGAGCTGCAGGACTGCTTTGCAGACCCATGTTCCCTACATAAAATAGGTTTTGTAAATGTATAGCATTTCTCAGTCAAGGCTCTGTAACCTCCCACCTTCAAAATCTCTTTGAGAAACTAGAGAATCACAGAGATGTGAAGAGTTTAGTTTCCAAAATCAGTGAATATATGTATTCAGGTAACTTTCACTTTAGCTTAAAAAAGGAAGGGCCGTAAAAGAATTACAATTGGCTGGTTTCAGTGACATAATTACATTTCATTGTGCATATATATTCACTTCAACCCTGGTTATTTAATTTGCAGCAATTAGTGTTTTGGTGTAGCCTGAATAGTGCCTAAGAATCTCAGGGATTCTGTGGATTTCAATCGAAGTGCAGTGTCTCATACTATGCTCAGCACTTGCCTCCTAAATCCCGGCATGCCCGGCCTTGGAGCTGGTGACTGAGCACTCCCAGGAATGGCGGACCGACCACCCACAAGATGGTTCCCCTACATATGCATGTTGTTATGAAAAGCCAGCTCTGAAACGTGATAGCCCTCTGAAGAGTCTCTAATGTGCTGCTTACCTAACAATCGTGCTTAGCAGCTTCAACCTCAAGTCTAATCACAGAGCAACAGTTCTATTAATCCTTGTCACAAGCATCACTCATTCAGTAGATTTAGGTAAAGATGACTCTTAGGAACAGCCTTTATTTGTGGCTCTGTGAAGAGAGAGTCAATGCTACAGTATGGTGGAGGGTACCCACTCGCAGCCACCTGGGCGTTTCTTTTCAGAGACTCCTGCACACATGTTCCCAGACACCCTTCAGGGTGGTGCTCACCCACCAAGGCCCCTAGCTGCATGTATGGACAGGTACACAGGGAAACACCAGTACCTTTATGTGTGTGTCCCTGTCATAGCACTCTACCTGTGTTGTCAGCTCCTGGAATGCCCATGTCGTAGGTGATAGGAGCTTTCCAGACCTGTCCTCTGCTCCTCACAGAATAGGTGTTTTAATCCCCATTTTGCCCGTGAAGAAAGGCAGCTCAACTTGGTGAAGTAACTTGCCCAGAGCATGTGTGGGTAGTAGTTCTAATGGAGTTTGAATGGGTTTTCTACTCTTAGGCCATGCTACCTCTATCCCTGATGCCTTTATTCCCTTTCCTGTACTTCCTGTACTTCACCTCTTCTTCTTCTTTTTTTTTCCCCCAACCCATTTTTCTACCATTATCTCCCTTTGGGGAACTTGTTCAGTTTGGCCTGCAATGATTTTTGACACTTTCTTTTGTCATCCATGTGTTCCTTATGACACTAGGCCAGGACCACATGTACCAGCTTTTGTGCTCCAGGGAGGGAAGAGGGCTTATCAGTAGTCAAAGATCCTGTGGTAGAAGCCCCTGCTGTGTGCTGAGCCTCAGGCTAGGCCAGGTGACGCTGTAGAGAAGCATTAGCTGAACTTCCATCTGTGGATGCTCATTTGACACTTGGAGGGGTCCCCATTCTGATATGGCTATGCTCCAGATGGCAGTGAGCTCAGCACATTGTCAAAGCTTCAGTCAGGGGAGGGTATTATGGATAGCCTTCCCATGACAGAAACAAATTCAATAGTTAACTTTGTTAACTCTTTTGTCTTTGTTTAATCAAGTCACTGTAACTTCTTTTGGCTTATTCTGTCTGTCTTAAAAAAAAAAAAAAAAATCAGCACGGGAAATATGACCTTATTTAATCAGCCAAAAGAGGTTTGGTATTGCTAACCAGGAAATGGGTCCTGAAGAATTTTCCCCACAGCTAGGAAGGAGAGGCTTGGCTGGGCCACTGCTCCTGGCATGCAAATGAGAGACCTGATTAACACTAATACCCCGCTGGGATTTGTCCTTTTGGAAGAGGTAAGGCCAAGGCTTCCTATCCCACTGCAATCAGCCAGCTATGTCAGGAGCCATTTTCTCTCATCCATGATTGCATTTATTTTGTTATGTACAATTTTGGGTTATTTAAATCTCATTTTTTTTTTTTTAAATGGCTTTCTCAGAGGCCATTCTCTTCTGAACCGTTTTGTCCTGCCTACAGCCCTCGGAAGTCTGGAGGTCCTGTGCTGACATCACGTGTTCTACATTCAACAGCACTTTTCTGTTCTGAGCTTGCCCTCCTCCCCAAAGCTGAAATAAATCAAAGTTGGTTGAGACTCAGTCGTAATAAATCAAGACCTGTCCAGAACTGGAGCCTGCCCAGTCAAAATGTCATAGCTTGGCTTTCACTGAGGATTAATTAAAGGCCTGATATAAAGCCCAGATGTGCTTTAGGAGAGTAGCAAGCTGCCTGGTGGCTGCGTCTCCCCAGGTTTCTGCCCACCCAAGAATATGCTGGAGGAGGACGGGAAAGGCATCCAAGGTTGGGAGGGCATGAAGGGGGGAGGGAGGCTCCCATCAACGCATCTGAGTGGACTTTATCTAGTTTGGAGGAAATAGAACAAGTTCTCCAACAAGGGAAAAATTCTGTCAGGCTGTGTGTATGCAGTATTTAAATGGAAGGAAAATATAATAGCTCAGAAATTGTGTTTTAATTGAGGAGACAAAATGAACCAAGTAAAGGAGCTTTCCTTGTTTAAAAAAAATTTGAGTAAAATTAATGCCTGGTTCATAGTAAACTTGTAAAATTTTTAGCCCAAAGAAGCTCTGCAGATAAAACACCTTTGAGGTGCTTTTATTCACAGAAGGCTGAATTAGACAGGAATAGCTTTTGGATTAGGATTTACTCCCAATTTTTTCTTTAGTTCTACATGATTTCACATAACCATCCAAAAAAGTCAGTAGATTAAATGGCCATGAACATTTTTATATGAAAGTGACTATGCAAGATGGACTAATTCTCTGAATGTACAAACAAAATACTGCATTTGAAATAGAAAACAAAATATATAATTTAGAACCTTACATCATGGCCATGTTTTTGTATAACTTTAAACTTAATATTTACCACTGTAGAAATTTGATTCTGAAGTTGGATTTAAAGGGGGGGGGCACCATCAAAGATTAAAAATACATCAGCAATCTTTTCTGTGGTAATATGCGTGCTGAATATCTGAAAATCGGCTATTTAGAAATTTTATAAATAAAGTATTAGCAATCTCCTGATTGCTAAATAATCTATAGTAGAGAGTTGGGGCTAATAATTAGAATACTTTGATAGGAAAAAATAAGGCTATTTGTGACTAGGAGAATTTGCTATTTTATATAGCATGTGTTTATATGAACATTAAGCTTTTATCAATGGAAACTTCAGTTTTCCCAGAATGATAGATTTTCTCACAATGTTATATTGATGTTCACATTCTAGACATGAAACTTTTGTTTCTTACAAACTTAAATAATGAAATGGCATATAAATGCAACAAGTTTCAGAAAAACATTGTGGTTTTAACTGAAGTGATCTGAATGTTTTCATATCTCTTATTTGACCCAACGATTTAAATATACAACCATATCTAGTTGTAAGGATCTTTTTAAACTACTGAACTTTTAGTAGCCACATTATAAGTGATTATATATAGCTTCTTAGTATTTTTTATCCTATAATCTGAATATTTTGTGGTTAGATAGCAATTTAGACTTTAACATATTTTGCAGTTTGTCAGAATAACAATATGATCAAACTACATATTTCTATTGAGATTACTGAAGATTGGTAGATCATTTGAGGTTATAAAGGATCTAGTGGCAAAATATTTGGCTTTCTAAGGCCTTTCTCAAGGACCCCCTCTTATTTTAGTCAGTTATCTAGAAAAAAAAATTACTGCAAACTTACATTCCCACTAGTAGAGATAACTGATATTTTCACAAGTTTTACCATTTCCTGCCTTATTGCTTAGTCCATAAGTAAATTTCATATTTACCATATCTTTGGACTATAATCTTCCCAGCAGCTACAATAGGGCCTTCTCTACTATCTAGCCTATTAGTTCATACAGCCTCCAAGGTGGTAATTTATTACTTAAGTTATTTATGTGTTTGTCTATCCAGACAGATTACAAATCCTTTGAGGGCAACAATGCTGTGTTTGATTTGATTTCTTTAATGTCGAGCTCAGTAACAAGCACATAGGATGAACTCTGTACATGCTGATGACTGAATAAACAGGAGACTATTAAGGAGCACTTTGATATATCATTGCCATGTATGCCAGAGGAGACAGCAGATTTCTCTGACAGCCTTTCAAAATTACTACCTGAAAATGTCTCCCCGCTCTGAGAGGAAGAACAGAAATCTCTTAGTACATAAGGTATTTGGAGAAGATGCATTGACTTTTTCTACTAGAGGGACTTCTAGTTTCTAGAAGAGTAATATATGATCCTCAATAGATCAGAATTACTACAATTCCCTATAAAAGGTGGCCTGGCTCCTAGAATAATCTTTTTCATTATATATTTTTCCTTATATGTTTTTAATCACATTGAGGTGAAAACTGACTTAATAGACCTAATATACTTTTGATAAGTGTGAGTGTGTGCACTCTTAAAATGACACTACCTGTGCCAGCAAGGACATCTTATTACCAAGCCCAAGTATTAACACACTCTTGTGTTAATAGTATTAATACACTGTTCAGAAAAGACTGATTTTAAGAGCTTACTGTAGTCAGAAGTCAGAATTATGTTATACATTGAGGTGCAAAGTATACCTTAAGTATATACAGACTGTCCATAGCCCAAGGTACTGGGCCTGGGAGGTGGCTCAGGCCTGCTTGCCCTATGGGGCTAAGACTAGGAGCAGAAGGATCAAGGAGCCTGCAGCTCTGATACTTCCGCTCCCCCAGAAAATATGGTTGGCTCCCATGGCCTGCTTGGGCTCTGCTGCCAGCACTCTGCCTCTAATTTTTATTGTTGCTGAAACATATGTTTCTTGCTGGTTGTATGTATGAGGAATTGGCCTAGGGAGGGAAGAAAAGGTTACAGCATAATCTAACTGTCTCCCTAGTATAATAATGTGTTAGTATAGCATATTGGCATAAATGAATTGCCTGGAATACTATTGAAGTAATACCATTCAGAAGCACTTTTTGAATTTAGAGTGGGCTACTTTTTCAATGTATAACTTCTTTTTTTCAATGTGTAACATTTTAGACTAGGAGATACACTTAGAAGTTGTCTATTCTGATTAGATGTGGAAATGAAGACCAAAAGAAGTCAATGATTTATTCAGTGTTGTACAGCCAGAGATAAAAAAAATAAAAAGACCTCTCAGCCTTTTGGCTCCTATTTTTTTCTTTCCACTATTGTCTCATAGTATCACATTATTTTAAAGATTGTTGGAAGTTGACCATAAACCTTCATGATTAGTTTCTGAAAATACATCTAGCCATATGCTCCTCATACATGTGCTTTTTTATTTTATATTATACTTCAATATATTATCTTTAAAATGTCATCATTTATGAAATCTGACATCATACTTAGCAGCATGAGGTCTTTATGAACTTATTTTTAGTGGTAATGTGTGCTTAGCTCTTAAAGTTGAGGGGATAGTTATGAAGAGATGGATTTGATGACTGCTCTGTGCTCCATGCTAAAGTATCAGACAGTTTTTTCCTTCATGCATTGTTGGCAGTGTTTGCTGTAGACTCCACACGATAAAAGTATTAGATTGTTATATTTCAGCGGTTATCTGTATCTGCTCAGGAACCGCCTCCACTTGGGTGGCCATCCACCCCATGTTAGACCCCAAGGAGGTCATCCCCACAATTGCATTCTCTCTCCTGGTCTGCCCAGTGGGAGGCTCTGACTGTTGGGGAGGGCTTGCAAGCCACTCCTTTGGCACAAATAGGGCCTCCTGCTTCTCCAAGCTGTCCTTCCTGGAGAAGGAACAGTTCATGTAGAAAAATCAAGTGACTTAAACATTCACTAAAATGTGTGGGTGGCTATATGGGCTTTCTTCAGGGACTGACAACGGGTATCCTGCCATAGGTGACTATGTTCTTTTTGCCCAGCTTCTTTGCAGCCAGATCCCAATTGATGCTGTCTTCAATAAAGATTAGGTCATGTTTACAAAATAGTCTGAGCTAAGATTTTCCTGAAGGCTTAAGAGATTGGTTTTTGGCTTTGAAATTTAATATTTTTTATAGTAAACTTATTAAAAGTTCTGCTTTTTTCCATCATTTCCTGGAATGGCCTGAGGGTTTTCTCTGTCTTGGTTCTGTGCAGCCTGAGCACTGGGTTTTCTTAGGGAAGGTCTTCTCTCTTTAAAGGATGCTCCTCTTTAAAAATCTCTTAGATTAACTTTATCCCAGTTTACCCCATGGAGTATTGTAACTGTTCTGCACTTTACCCCTTCTCCATGTAGCCATGATGCATAGAAACAGTGGTTTTAAATTTCCTCCTAGTAATAAAGTTAGATATTGTTCATTATTCCAGTTCATAAGTATTAGATAAAAGCATTCAGAAAAAAATAACACTAGTCACGTTTAAATCTGACACTTCAGGGGCGCCCGGGGGGCTCAGTGGGTTAAAGCCTCCGCCTTCGGCTCAGGTCATGATCCCAGGGTTCTGGGATCGAGCCTCTAGTTGGGCTCTCTGCTCAGCAGGGAGCCTGCTTCCCTACCCCTCTCTCTCTCTCTCTCTCTCTGCCTGCCTCTCCACCTACTTGTGATCTCTGTCTGTCAAATAAATAAATAAAATCTTTGAAAATAAATAAATAAATAAAAATCTGACACTTCAGTTATTATTCATACCAGTTGTCTTGCCAGCTCTATAGACAGGGAGGATGGATGGGAAAAAAGGAATAATGAGAAAAGAAAAGAGGGAGAGAGGAAGATTTCCTTCTAACTTTATTCTCCTCTTGCTACTTATAGCCTTCTTAACATAGAGGAACATTTATAAAGGATGTGATAATTCATGAAGCACTTTTATATACTTTATCTCAGTTCTTTCCTTTCACAGTGGTTTTCACAATAGTAATTAATTCATTATTTGTGTAATCTGTGATGACCTTTCTCCTCCACTGTAGTGTATGCTCCACTAGGGCAAGGCCACATCTGTCCTGTTCACTCCTAAATCCCCAGCCACATGCCCACTTCCTGGCCCGTAATAAGGTAGACGGAAGTTTTGGTTAAATGAGTGGATTCTTAGAGTACCATCCCCTTATGTGTGACTCCCCTAGGAGGTTATTTTGAACCCCAGTCTAGGAATCTGTTCACAATCTCCCAGTGCATCTTGCTCTTTATTTTAAAACCACAGAACACTTGTAATTAGTTGTTCAGAGACTTTGTTCCATGCTATTCTGTCAAGCTCAGGAGGGCTTGGCCTGTGTGTGATTTTTCGTTGTTGATGCTTAGTCCGTGTTTGTTGAATGAACAAACAATGAGCAACCCCCAAATAGGGAGGGTGGACACCATTGTTATGGGGCTTTATAGGAAAGGGGGTTGGACCTGAGAGGGTGAATGGCTTGACTTAGGTCAGATGGTATGTTGTGGAACTATTATTCGCTGGTCTCCTGGCTTTATGTCTTGTGGTTTTCCACCACACCACACTGACTCATTTGTGTGAAATCTATCTCATGATGCTCTCTGAAGAAGACAGTTTCCAGGTCCTGAGAGACACAGCTGCAACCTCCAGGAAGGGGATCTGAAAATGAAGTCCAGGAGTAATGGCTGATGCCTTCCACATCTCCCTCAGAGACCAAGTGTGAGTTTGCCTGATCACGCTGACATGCCTCTCCCAGTTGTCTCCAGTAAGATGGAGGTGTGTCTCACCTCAGGACTTCCAGGGTGACTCAGGTTCCTTTCAGGAATTCTCTAATGAAACCCTCCTTGAAGAAATCTAAACCAGTCTCTTCTTTTTTCCCTAAGGTGAAAAAGACATCATATTTAGGGTTATATCCATAGACATCATATTTAGGGGTATATGCCCACACCCCAAAATCCATCCATCTCAGTAAAAGATTTCTTCTTTATAGTTCCAGGAGGGATCATGCTCCCTGTGATAATCCCTCAGAATCTTGTGAAAATAGTCACAAGGTCAGTTGATTCTTCCTTGGGGAAAAAAGAGACTTTTATTAACATGCTGTGCTTACCCATACTATATCTACAGCTGGAACCATCAAGCAATAGTTATTCATTCATTCATTTATTCACCAAACACTCATAGGTGATCTACTCCATAAAAAATAATTGCCACCCTCAGTAGCTTAGCATATGGGAGGATAGACATTGATGGTATCAGTACAGAGACTGAACTAAATAGTTTCTAAAGTATCTTTCGATTCTAATTTTTTTAACCCAAATAATTGAGAAGGTTTCTTTTCTTTAGCAAGTTTTATTGTGGACAGAAGTGAGAGGAAAGACCTTGGGGGTCTCTGGCAGCAAGGGTTTGGGAGGGAGGAGTGGGCAGGGGGTGGGCCTGCTGTCCCCTCTGAGCCCTGACAGATGAAAGAAGCAGCAGCAGGGTACACTGTGCCCTAGGTGAGGAGGTAGTGGACTTGATAGGAATCCATCCTTCACAAGGTATCATGTATCCTCAAGTTTTAAGGAGCTTCCTTTTGGTGAAAAGCTGTATTGGAATCATTCAATATTAGACAAATGGAGAACCCTGGTCCAGAGAACGGAGCATTAGGACTAGGGTACCTGTCTAGCTCCGGTAGTTGTGCACTTTTGGTTCACAAGTTTATCAGTGTTTTTCTTTTTTTTCTTTTTTTAAATATTTTATTTATTTATTTGACAGACAGAGATCACAAGTAGGCAGAGAGGCAGGCAGAGAGAGAGAGAGAGAGAGGTGGGGAAGCAGGCTCCCTGTTGGGCAGAGAGCCTGATGTGGGGCTCGATCCCAGGAGCCTGGGATTATGACCTGAGCCGAAGGCAGAGGCTTTACCCCACTGAGCCACCCAGGCGCCCCTCATCAGTGTTTTTCCATAAAGAAGCTTAAGATTGTCATAGGAAAGCACTCTCTAGTCACATTAGAGTTACAACTTCAAAACATCTTTCTTCTTAGGATGTGCGAATTATTTGTGTGGACTTAGAAATTGTGTTCTAGCCAGATGGGGGAAAGGGGAGGATTGCAACAAGTTGATTTACAAAATGAGTACTTCTAAACTAGGGGAAATTTCATTTCACAAAAGGACTCCCTACAGGCTGCTTTGAGTCATGAGATTTCCTAGTATAGTAAAAACATAAAGCCATATCTTTTTGGTTTACACACATCCTTTGCCTCTCTATGTACCTCATATAATGTGTCAGACTTTTATGAAATGTAAAGCACCCCATCCTGGCATAAAAACATGTAGTTGCCTGGAAAAGGAAAGCATCAGGCCATAGGAATTGCTTACCAAACATGTCTTCCAATATCGTAGTTGGTAGAACACATCTCACATCAGTAATTAGGGACTTACTACCCTAAAAAGACTCCAATGTAGCTATGATCAAGCCTTCTGTGAACAAGCAACTCATCTGCACTTTTCAGCACAGCAATACTGTATGCTGCCCTGGCTTCACATAGCAATGGATGGCTGTGGGCTCTGCCACTGCAGGAATACACGTGTTCTTTTCTTCTTCGCCTGCTCTAGTGGTTTTAAAGCTGCAGCTGAAATTGAGCTGTCTTCTTGAACTTTTGTCTCCCAAAGTTGTGCCACCTACCAGCAACATGTTTTTGCCATTTTTGTGCTACAGCAAAAGTTCACCGAAATTCGCATTCTAAAAATAACAATATGGTTAGGAAGGCAGCCTCATTCTAGCAACCTAAGACACCTCCCAATAAATTTCTGAAAATGTATGTTTCTTTAATGCTCATCAGAAGATAAGCATTGAAGATGCAAAACTGGGACCATAAAGGAGGTCTTATTGGTATTTATGATAATTTTTATGGCGTGCTTACATGTACAGATTATACAGTAATCAGTCTATGTTTGGTTATATACATTTTTGTATATTAAAAATTATTGTGATTGTGATTTTGATAAATCACAATAGTTACAAAAAGAAGTTCATACATATACAATCATGCCCTTCATTAAAAGTAATTTAATCAGTAGCACAGGTACTTCGTACAGGCATACATCTGAGGTGTTACAGGTTCAGTTCCAGACTCCCACAATAAAGCAAATATTGCAATAAAGCAAGTTAAATAAATTTTTGATTTCCCAGGATATACAAAAGTAATGCTTATACTATATTTAAATCTATTAACTGTGTAATAGCATTATGTCTAAAAAATCATATATATATACATATATACAAAAAACCCATTATGTCTAAACACACACACACACACACACACACTCACACACTCACACACATATGCCTTAATTTAAAAATACTTCATTGTGAAGAAATGCTAATCATCATCTGAGTTCTCAGCAAGTCAGTCTTTTTGCTGGTGGAGGCTCTTAGCTCGATGTTGATGGCTGCTGACTGATCAAGGTAGCGGTTGCTGAATTTTGGGGGGTGCTGTAGCAATTTCTTAAACTAAGACAACAATGAAGTTTACTACATCAATTAACTCTTCCTTTCAGGAAGAATTTCTCATGTGATATCAGCAGCATGTGATTCTGTTTGATAACATTTTACCCACAGTGGAATTTCAAAATTGAAAGTCAACCTTCTGCTGCCTAAGTTTATGTAATATTCTAAATCCTTTGTTGTCATTTCAACAGTCTTCACTAGGAGTAGATTCCATCTCAAGAAACCACATTCTTTGCTCATCCATGACAAGCAGCTCCTTATCCATTAAAGTTTTATCATGAGATTATAACAGTTCAGTAACATCTTCGGGCTGCACTCCTAATCCTAGTTCTCTTGTTATTTCTACCACATCTGCAGTTATTCCCTCCACTGAAGTCCTGAACACTTCAAAGTCATCCATGAGTGTGGGAATCAACTTCTTCCAATGTCCTGTTTATATTGATATTTTGACCTGTGTCCATGAATCACAAATGTTCCTAATGGTGTCTATGGTGAATCCTTTACAGAATATTTTCAATTTACTTGGTCCAGATCCATCAGAGGAATCACAAGTCTATGACAGCCACCACCTCATGAAATGTATTTCTTAAATACCAAGACTTAAAAGTTAAAATGGCATCTTGATCTATGAGCTGCAGAATGGGTGCTGTGTTAGCAGGCATGAGGACAACATTCCATCAGAGCTCTTAGGCGACCAGGTACATTACAATGAGCAGGAATATTTTGAAAGGAATCTTTCTTTTCGAGCAGTAGGTCTCAACAGTAGGCTTCAAATATTCAGTAAACCATGTTTTCAGCAGATGTGCTACCATCCAGGCTTTGTTTTTCCATTCTTAGAGCATAGGGAGAGTGAATTCAGCATAATTTTTAAGGGCCCTAGGATTTTCAGAATGGAAAAAAGGCATTGGCTTCAACGCTAAGTCACTGGCTGCAGTAGCCCCTACTGGGAGAGTCAGCCTGTCCTTTGAAACTTTGAGGTCAGACATTGACTTCTCCCCTTTAACTATGAAAGTCCTAGACGCCATCTTCTTCCAATAGAAGGCTGGATCTCCTACATTGAAAATATGTTGTTTAGTGCAACCACCTTCATTAATGACCTTATCCAGATCTTCTGGATGGTTTGCTGCATCTTCTACATCAGTGCTTGCTGCTTCACCTTAACTTCTATGTAGCAGAGATGGCTCTTTTCTTAAACCCCATGAACGAACCTCTGCTAGCTTCACACTTTAATTCTGCAGTTTCTTTACCTCTCTTGGTCTTTCAGAATTAAAGAGAGTTAGCGCCTTTCTCTGGATTAGGGCCTTTCTAAGACTTTGTCTTAAGAGAATGTTGTAGTTTGGTCTTCTCCCCAGACCACTAAAACTTTCTAAATATAAGCAATCAAACTATTATTTGTGTATCCACTGAAGTAGCACTTTTAATTTCCTTCAGGAATTTTTCCTTTGCAGTCACAGCTCGGTTGACTGTTTGGTGCAAGTGGCCTAGCCTTTTGCCTGTCTTAACATTCAATATGCTTCCTCATTAAGCTTAATCATTTCTAGCTTATTTAAAGTGAGAGACATGTAACTAACTCTTCCTTTCACTTGAACACATAGAGGCCATTGTAGGGTTATTAACCGGCCCAATTTCAGTATTGTATCTCAATGACTACAGAGGCCGAAGGAGAGGAATAGACTGCCTGGTCATTAGAACAGTCCAAACACACGCATTTATCAAGTTAGCTGTCTTAGATGATTGTGGTTCATGGCATTCCAAACAATTACAAGAGTAGCATCAAAGATCGCTGATCACAGATCATCATAACAAATATAATACAAAATGAAAGCTTTTGAAATATTGCAAGTATTACCAAAATGTGACTCAGAGTCAAAAAGTGAGCAAATGCTGTTGGAAAAATGGTACCAATAGACTTGTTTCACTCACAAACCTTTAATGTGTAAAAAAACAAAACAAAACAAAACAAAAACCTGGAATATTTACAGAGTGCAAAAATTGAAGTGTGCCTGTACATGATTCAGCTTCCCATTCTATTTGAGATTTTGGATGATAGTTTTTTCTGAGACTTCCATTTTTAATACTGATGTTTGGTTATATTTATACTTACATTTACATTTATATTTATATATTTTTTAACGACTTGAACATTTTTTTTCATTGTATTCTAGATTCAATACAATTACCCTCTGAGCCTATGTATGCTGTGTTTTTAGGCACTTTAATCATATCTGTAAAATATCAAATATTTAAGGGGAGCCTGGATGGCTCAGTGGGTTAAAACCTCTGCCTTCGGCTCAGGTCATGATCTCAGGGTCCTGGGATCAAGCCCCGCATCGGGCTCTCTCCTCCGCGGGGAGTCTGCTTTCTCCTCTCTCTCTCTGCCTGCCTCTCTGCCTACTTGTGATCGCTGTCAAATAAATAAATAAAATATTTTTTAAAAATCAAATATTTAATATGGATAACAATGTCTGAAGTCAACCACATTACAGTCATATTCCATTTTAAACTTCATGTATTAGATGGAATGCATACAGTTTTGTGAAAATTCAAAACTCAAGTCAAAGAGTAAGATACTTTTCACTAAATCATCTTTACTTTTTTAAAAAAATTAAATGACTCACAACTCTTTGTAATTTTTATGTTAATTTTTATGATACCTTTTTAATGTAGGCTAGATTTGGCATAAATATTTTCTCTAGAGCCAAAGAAAATGTCCAAGCTCAATTTAAAAATTAAACTATGAAAGAAATTTCTTAATTTCTTTTGGACTTTTTGTACTTGAATTCATATTAAAAAAAAGTTTTAAAATTTCAACAATTTCAGTAGTAGGTAAGTTATTAAAGGAGGAGTAGAGAAAGGATGCTTGGGGTTTTCCTGCCAGATTACTTTCATGAACATTTTAAATGCAACAGTATTTGAAAGAACATAATTAAAATTGACTTAGAAGTTTTTACTCAATATATATTATCATCTGTCCTGTGGATAGAATTGTGCAGTGATTTTGATACAGTGTTGGGGGAATGCATTATAATTGCACACCTTTGGGCATTTGCATTACTAGTCCTTGTCAACACTGATTGAAGAAACACTGTCTGGAGTTTCTCTTATACCCATCTCTTTCACAATGGTTCACCTCGGGAGGGTTTTTTCTCTCTCTTCAGATATTTGTCTTCTGATTTCTATGAGAAGCCAAAAAAAGGCCTCTGAGCACGGGTTCTCCTCTGTGTTGCCTAGCTGGGTCCTAGCTCACCTTTCTTGTCCTCCAGAATCCAAAAAGTTCTCATGCTAGGATTTTGGAGGTTCATGTACTTTCACAGGACACATGTTCAAATGGACTTTGAATCCATGGCACACGTATAGTTTGTGACCAAATAATCTAAGATTTTCAGTGGGGAATTGTGAGCTTGGACCTCTGAGGTATATGAGACTGGGAAGGTAGGCTCAGGCTAGCTTTGTCAAATCAGGATTTCGCAGCCCTGTGGTGGTTCTGCAGCTGCAAGATGCATTTGCCCACCTTCTGCAGATGCAGAAGTCAGGGCACTGGCTTCGGGTCTGTAAGATAAAGCCCACAATCCTTGGCCTGAACGTCGTGGCCCTGTGTGGCTTACCCTAACTCCACTTCCCAGCCTCTTCATTTAGGTTCTTGTCCAGGAGAACATCCTGATCTCCGAGGATAGGGTTTTCCTCTTCTAGGCTTAGGTAATAATTACCATTTTCCACAAGTACTCATTTTTACCTGCTTGCTTTATCTCCCCTAGTAGGCTTTGTTCTAGAAGAAAGTTCATATGTCTTGATAGTGCCTACGAGGCTTTTGTACACAGCTGATCCACAGTGAAGTCTGATGAGTGGCTGCATGTGTCTTCTTCCAGCCTTAATTAATTATCTATTGGTGGTGAGTGATCAGAGCTGCCCTGAAGTGTGCATAAAATGATAGGCACTCCCTTCATGGTATATGTTGCCAGGTTCAGTAAATAGAATCCAGGTAAGTTTAATTTCAGATAAATGGCAGATAATTTTTGTTTAAATGTGTCTGAAATACTGCACGAAAATATTTATACTAAGAAATTATTCATTGTTTACATGAAATTCAAATTTAACCAGGTACCTTGCATTTATCTGGCACTTCTACTTTGTGCCCTTGGCTAAAGTGGCACCAGGGCTAATTCAGCTCTCCAAAAGGATCATGCCTGCATTTGGTCATAGACTTCCAATGTCTGATGTTTCCTTAAGATATATAATTGTGGCAGAAGTCACACCACACCTGGTACTGAGCACTGTACCAGTTACATGAAGAGCAGAATGCAGGAGATGCCCTGGCCTCTTGGTGAGAGGACACATTCCAAGGGAAAGGTTAATCGGTCAACATCAGAGGCACAATGGTGATGTGTGGTTAGCACCCAAAGAGAAGGTACAGCTTGTCCCTGGGCAGCCTGATCTGGCCTTTTGGATCCCCCTAGGGGGTGTCTGAGTTGAGATTTTCAGGCATGGCCTTGTGTTTCGAGGCCTGTGGTTGTAGCTCATTTGAAGAGATGGAAGAAACCCATGACAGTTCACTTAAAAAGCTGATGGTGGCCCATGTCATGGCAAGCGACAAAGATGTGTGGGTCTTTTCAGTGGGGGTGAAATTAAAGCCCAGTGTCTCAAATTAAGTTTCCTTGAATCTCTGTCTCCTGCTTCTGGGCCACTCATTCTCTTGAGACTGTGTTGCTTTGAGAGCAGACTCCACCTACTAACCACCTTCATTGAGCACCCAGTACTTCTGACCACAGCTCAGATTAATGTCACCAGTGGAGTCTAAAGTGCCACATCCATAAACACATCCTAGGACTCATGTTACTTATTTGCATTTGCCCCCCACCTGCTCAAATGCATTCTTATCTTTCCTTTCTCCTCTCTCTCACTCCCTACCTTCTTTCCCTCCTTTCCACAAGTACATTACAGCCCCTAATAGGCATAAGCTCTGCTCCCAGTATGGGGGGGTAGGCTCTGCAGTGAAGGAGCTGCCAAGGTTGCTGCTTTCTATGAACTTACGATTGAATGAGAGTAGACTTGCACTTGAAGACAAAGTGTTGTCTCTGCTTTGGAGGAAGCTAAGCACAGTGCTGTGAGGGGGTGGCTGGGACAGTGAAAGTGTGGTAAAGTACTGTCCTCCCAAGGGGTGCCATCTGAGCTGACAGTTGGATGATGAGACAGAGCCAGCAATGCAAAGAGCCAAGGCAAACACTTTGCAGAAAGGCAACAGCAAGGGCAAACGTCATGAAACAGGCATCGGCTTGACTCATTTGAGGAACAGGAAGTAAGCCATAGTTTCTGGGACAAAGTATATGAGAAGGAGAATGCTATAGTCCATGGAAAACACCAGGAGGAGATGGCTGTCTAGAAACCAAGGAGAGAGGCCTCAACAGAAACCAAACCGGTTGACATCTTAATCTTGGGCTTCTGGCCTCCAGAATCTTGAGAGAATAAATGTCTGTTATTTAAGCCATCTTGTCTGTGGAACTTTGTTGTGGCAGCCCTAACCAATTCACACAGCCTTCCTGTCCTGTCCACTCTCCTTGCACAAACCCAACCCATGGCTTCAGCCAGCACGGTGCACTGAGCCCTTATGTCTGTCCAGACTGGTACAGACCTCTCCCACCTACCACCCTGCTCCTCCTCTTAAATCTACGGCCTTCATTCACATGACCACCTCCCTCCCATGTATATAGTTGTACTTACCCCAAACTGGGAAATCACCCCAAAGATCTTCCCTCCTTCTCCTCCTCTTTCTCACCCCCCCACCCCACAGTGAGTCAGAACTATTGTTCCATTTCCAGAGACATCAGTCATATCCCCGTGTCCATATTCATCCCTATTAGAGTCACCTATAATTTGGAACTTTGTTATCTTCATTTAGAAAAAGGGTTTTAACCTGTTTGCAGTTTAGGTATTTGATGGCATCTGTGGTTTTTATGTTACCCTCTGATGGCACAAAGTTTATACCACCATTCAGAATATACTCTGGATCATGTTATTCCCTTGTTCAAATGGCCTGACAATAAATTCTAAATTTGATGCAAATGCATCCAATATACAGACACCTTTACACTCTGGCCCCGCCTCCCTATTTCAAATTGTCTTCTGTCATTCACACTCCTCTGTCCTCAGAGCACCAACCTATTTCCCATTGTGTGGACTTCCCGTGTTTTGTCATCCTTCTGTGCTTCCAAATACATATATTTTAATATGTATTAAATTAAATATATTATATATTTTTAAGATATATATATTTTTAAAGATTTTGTTTATTTATTTGAGAGAGAGCATGGACACAGGGAGGGGAAGAGGAGCAAGCAGACTCCCTGTGGAGCATGCAGCCAGATGCAGGGCTCGATCCCAGGACCCTGAGATCATGACCTGAGCCAAAGGCAGACACGTAACCAGCTGAGCCTCCCCCACCTTCTTAAGGTGCCCCATCCTTCTGTACTTCTATACATGCAGTTTCTCCATTTGAAATTCCCTCTACCTTCACCTTACCTGTTCATTCTAGTTTCTACCAGACTTTAAGCTGCTTAATAAAAAGACCTTGTCCTCTTATCTTATTATCTTCATCAATTAGTTTTCAGTAGTTGCCCAGTGAATTTTGTTGGGGCTAATAGTGAATGTGTCCTAAAGACTTTAGCTGAATGGTTCTCAAAAAGGGGGGGTGATTTTGTCCCTCCAGGGGACATTTGGTAATGCCTGGAGACATTTTTTATTATCTTCTCTGCTGGATGAAGGCCAGGGATTCTGCTAAACATCCTACCACACGTGGGGTAACAAAGAATTATCTGGCCCAAAATGTCAATAGCGTCGATTTGAGAAACTCTGCCTTAACTTCTGTTCCATAGGGAGCTGTCCTTCCAGGCCAAGCTCCCTGCCCCCCACTGTTCTGTTTGGGCCTTTGGCGTGGTTCTTGGGAAATTACTCCCTGATTGTGGCTTTACTTTTCCATATCCTTCCTAGATTGTGTTCCTTGAGGCTGGGAACCTTTTGTGCCTTCAGTGCCTGACCCGTAACTGAGGAAATAATAGCTGAGTTAGCATGAAGAGAGAAATGAATGGCAAAAGATACTAACGCCAGTTTTGCCTCTGCATTTTAAACTTACACCAGCTGTGCATCTCTTTATCTGGTGGTTATGACTGGAAATGCAGAGAGGGGCCAGGTGGAGCTCGAATGGTAAACTACGCAGAAGCTTCCCAGCCAGGACTCTAGTGCCGAAACGACTCTAGGTGATTGGCACTCGGGTTCATTTTGAGAGCCATTTCCACTATGCATTAGCTAGAGGTCATATGGGAGAAGGTGGAAGAAATAAAATGGAAAGCACTGCTGCCCAATCGAAGATTCTGCAGTGTTAGGAATGTTCTGTGTCTGCAGTGTCCAGTCCAGTAGCCACCAGCCACGGGTGTGGCGAGTACAACTCAGGAGCTCACTTTCGGATCCTGTTCGTTTTCATTAAAGTAAACGTAAATGGTCACCTGTGGTCTGTGCTTACTGTAATGGACAGTGCAGCCCTGACGTCTGTTTGAGGCTGCCCACAACACAGGGGATCATTTTGTTAATTTTACCCCGATTGATCTTAGGCAGGGAAGAATGATAAGTGACACAAAGTTCTAAAAAATGAAAAAACAATACAAGGGGGGAAACAGTCCATTTTCCCAGAGTCACTTCCTCAGTGTGTGACTTGAAGCCAGGCTCAGCTGGGCAGGAATCAAAACACATGACAGGCAAGCCAGGCACCACCACCCTCACATCCTCCCATATTCACAGGCCGTGGAATAAAATATTCTCAGTGCTAAACTGTGCCACACTGATTTGCTGTAAGGACTCCTAGAACCTCTCTGACCTTTGAACAGGTTCAGAATGTGCCACCTTCAAATGCGGATGAATATAAATTAATTCTAGAAGAGATCAAACTTGTTAATAAGTTATAGAGCCTAATGGAGAGAAAAGAATGCCTTTTGTTTCTTTCGAATTTACTTTGAGAGGATGTACTTTTTAAAAAATAAGGTTTTTGGTTTTTTTTTTAAGATTTTATTTATTTATTTGACAGACAGAGATCACAAGTAGTCAGAGAGGCAGAGAGAGAGAGAGAGAGGAGGAAGCAGGCTCCCCGCCGAGCAGAGAGCCCGATGTGCGGCTTGATCCCAGGACCCTGAGAACATGACCTGAGCCGAAGGCAGAGGCTTTAACCCACTGAGCCACCCAGGCACCCCATTAAAAAATAAGTTTTTGATTAATAAATAAAATAAGTAAAATCCCATAGCCCAACCAGCAACTATATTTTGAATGTCCACTGCTATAGTCTCAAACTCCACTGAGCCCAGAATCTTTTGCATAAAAACTTGATTTCTAAAAACAGGATTTTTTTTGTTTGTTTCTATTTCTTTCTAATGGTTTTGGCAACGTAGCCAAGTAGTAGTGTATGTTTATTCCCTTACGAGATATCTCATTATGGAAATAATAGATGTAACATCTTACTTTCCATATAATAAGAAAAATTTAGGTGAAAATGAGATAAATGTGTGTTTCACTATAAAGAAAACACTAAGCAGTCTTTAAGATATTTAATATCATTATTCCCTCCTGTTCTGTTAATGTTTTGACATTATTCAATGTTTTAATGACAAAATTAGATGGTTATTTAGGGAAGGAAAATTTTTCTGCAACAGGATTATTTTCATAGGACAATATTAATGTATGTCTGTAAATCCTTTTGCTTATAACGGCACCATCATTCTTCCAGTGGAATTCCCCATGGCTTTCCTCAGAGTGGCAGTCAGATCAGATTAGAAGTGTGAGTAAAATATTATTGCAAACAATTAAAGCATTAGGCTCATAAATTGATCAATAATTTTTCAAGAACATGATAGGTCATGATTTCTTTTCATTTCATTGAAGAAAAATGTGATAGCTAAGATGAGAAGACAGGTTTATTTTTGTGTTAGGTATTCTGTGATTAGTTAATTAAATGTTTTCATCGGTTAGGGTGACCTCTTGTCTCTCAGTTAGGTATTGACTTTCACAACTGTGCCTTCCATCCTTCTGATTGCGGTCAGGAGAAATCAGATTCTCCTCACAGCCACCTTCAAGCTCTGTCTTATCTAACTCAGAAGTGCCTTCCTTCCAGAAGGCTTTGAGAGGAATATCACTGAACTCCCGTGGTCTAAACCCAAAGGTCTCAGGTTTGTAAAAAGGTTCATGGCAGGTCAGATATTTTTCAGTATATTTTTTAAAGGGTTTCTTGAGCTAATTTAATTTCTTATATTCATTAATTCCTCTCCTTCCATCTCCACCCCCTCTGAATAAACGGCCCTTCACATGAATCCAATTTAGCTTCAATGCACCTTATTCACACTGCCTTTTATTGCAAGCCACATTCCAGCCAGCTGTAAGATTGCCCGGCTGCCTCAGGTTTCCCGATTTAGCTCTGGAAATGATTTCAACATGGCAAAAACTTTTCACTGGCCAATTTGGAAAACAGGATTCAATTTGTGAAGAAAGTCCAAAATGGCAAATGAAAATGAAGAGGACGGAGAACGTTGGGACAGGGGTAGACAGTCAGAGCAAGGAGATGAGAACCCTTTGTAATTCTCTTCCTGGTGTTCCTTCCTTCTCCCCTACCCGGCCTCTGGTTCCATATTCTTCAACTGAGGTAGGATGGGGAGGAGATGGGCGGGGGAGCTGGAGCTGAAAATCAGTTTTGAGCCTTGCACTTTTGTCACTGTCCTTGGGGCTTCTCTTCTTGACTTTGGTTTAATTGCAGCACTGGTATAAACATGGGGCTCTCTACCAGCAGCTGGAGGGGAGTGGGCAGCAGTAGCCAGGATGAGGTTTAGAGCCCAGGCAAAATTGCACGGTCTTATCTGGGAGCAGCCATAGGAAGGGGAAACAGTTTGCAGCTGTGAATGAGAATGCATATCTAATCAAAGTAGGCCAAGGCATCAAATGTTCACATTTACATGGCTGGGGGTAAAAAATAGTAACACTTCCCTTTTACAAACACTATTGAACTTAAAGCCACCCTGCTAAATTTGAATCTGTCTATTAAATCCAAAAGTTATTTTCAAGTAATTCATATGGGTGTTAAACAGTTAATTAAAAGTGGATTTATTGTAGGCTTTGGTAAAAAGATAGGTGATTGAAATTCATGCAAGCAGATTGTAGATTCCAAAGCCTGATTGATTTCCAAGTCTAAGAAGGATGTATTTCTAGGTAAAAACTGTGTGTGTCATTGTTTTTCTTTGGTTATATACTTCCATCTCTCCCAAGAGAAAATAAGTATCATGTTTAAATATGAGCATAGTTAAAAAATAATAATAAAATAAAAAAAAGTAAATATGAGCATAGTTTAAATAGGTGCTATTTAGATCTGTACTATGTTGCTTCTGCTATACATATAGAATTTGTGATATCAAAATAATAAGTGCATTTTTTCCTGCAGAGAACACTAATTTTGAATAATTTTAGAAGTCTAATACCTTCAGAAGTTAACCATTGACTATAACAATTTATACATTTAGCTATATTATTTTGACATATCTACTAAATGTGGATAGTCATTTGAATTTGTGGAAACCTTTGATCTCACTACCCATTCAGCATCTAGAAGAGGTACTGAGGTAGTCATATAAAGCTGAAAAAAAATAGCCTAATTTAGTTCAGAAATGGCTGAGTTAGTTCAAATATTTATTAGGTTAATAACTGCTTTAGAATAGGTCAGACATTTTCTAATCATTCAGGACAACCCCTAATATTTTTTCTAAATTAGCATAATCTATTCTAGAAGTTTAGGGGTTAGGCTAAGAATATGAGTAGGTCATTGCTCTGACATAGCCATTCATAGGACCAGTTTATTCCACAACCCAGCACATTATTAGACAACTCTGCTTTGACCATCAAAGGTGTGATAGCTTTGATTTAGAACAGCTCAGTCAGTATACAAGGTTAGATATGGATTTATTTCTCAACTGTCTAGAGGCAAACAGTATTGAACACTTGAGAAGGTAAAGGAAAGAATGAAAATGACTTACAAAAATAGAAACTACATGGCTTGACAAATATTTGTGCATGGGAGGCAAAGGAAAGAATCAAAGATGACTCCGCATATCAGAACAAGAGAATAGATGATGGTACTATTAAAAAAAAAAAAAAGAAGTCAGATAAGTGACTCTTAATCTCACAAAACAAACTGAGGGTTGCTGGGGGGAGGGGGCATCGGGAGAGGGAGGAGGAGTTATGGACACTGGGGAGAGTATGTGCTATGGTGAGCGCTGTGAAGTGTGTAAACCTGGCGATTCACAGACATGTACCCCTGGGGATAAAAATACATTATATGTTTATAAAAAAATGAAAATTTAAAAAAAAGTCAGGAACTGGCTTTGGGAAAGAAAGCAAGGTTTGATTTATAGAACAGTAGCCCATGCATTTATGATCAATTAGTTTTCAACAAGGGTACCAAGACAATTCATGTGGAAAAAACCTCATGCCATACACAAAAAATTAACTGAAAAATGGATTATGCACATAAATATAAGTGCAAAACTGTCATAGTCTTAGGAGAAAACATAGGAGATCTTTCCAACCCTGAGTCACACAATCTTCTTAAAATGGCATCGAAAGCACAAGCAACGAAAGGAAAGTGTTAAATTGGGCCTCATCAAAATGAAAAGCTTTTGTGTTTCATGGGACACCATCAAGAAAGTGAAAAGGCAACCCACCAAATTGGAGAAAATACTTGCAAATTGTATGTCTGACAAGGAACCAGAATATATAAATAACTTATAACTCTACAATAAAGGCAAATAACCCAATTAAAAATAGACAAAGGATTTAAATAGACATTTCTCCAAAGAAGGTATACACATGACCTATAAGCATATGACAAGATGCATCGTTAGTCATTAAGGATATGCAGATCAAAACCACAGTGACAAACCACTTCACACCCACTACAATGGCTGTAAACAGAATGACAGACACATAGCAAGTGTTCTTGAGGATGTAGAGAAATCGGAACCCTCATTCATCACTGGTCGGAATGTAAAATGGTTCAGCCACTTTGTAAAACAGTTTGGCAGTTCCTCAAAATATTAAACACAGTTTACTTTATAAATTGGGCACATAAGAGATTAAAAATAGCTAATAATACACTAGGATAATTGTAACAATATACTGTGATAAAAGTCATGAGAATGTGGTCTCCATCTCTCTCTCAAAATATCTTATTGTACTGTACTTGCCCTTCTTCTTGTGATGACATGAGATGGTAAAGTTCCCACGTGATGAGATGAAGCCAGGAGAATGACATGGACACTGAGATGTAGCACTAGGCTACTCTTGACCTTCTGGCTAGACATCAGGATGATCCTCTTCTGGTCCACGGTTGATCTTCTGGGCCATCTTAATGGAAACTGGGGAAAGTGAAACTGTGGATAATGCGGGATGCTGTGCCTCCATAAGACAGCATAGTATTCCACCATAAAAAGAAAGAAGTGCTGGTACAGGGCACACCAGGGTGAACTTTGAAAAGGTTATGCTGAGTAACAGAAGGCAGACCTAAAAGGCAACATGTTGTAGGATGCCATTTATATGGAATGTCCGGAATAGGCAATGCTGTAGAGATGTAAAGTAGGTTAGTGGTTGCCTAAGACAGGGACCAAGGATGGAGAATGATTGCTAATGGGTATGGGATTTCTTTGGGAATGATAAGTGTTCTGAACTTGAATTGTGGTGGTGGTTGTACAACTCTGTAAACATACTCTGGTCCATCGAATTATACAATTTTAAATGGGTGGATTGTGTGGTCGGTGAATTATTTATCAAAAAAGCTGTTTTTTTTTTTTAAATAAAAATGTTAATCTTAAGAAACCAGAAGTATATACAAGGGTAAAGTCCAGTGAAACCTGGGAGAGTGGTCTGGGCCAAAGGGAAACACATGCAGCTCTGTGTAGAGTAAATGAAGCTGGGAAAGTGAATCAAGTATCCAGGGAGAACGTGGAGCAAAAGTAGTGCAGTTGTGGGGAATGCAGAACCTGGGGACACAGCTATGTTTTTTAAGGACAGAAGTCAGAAGAATGGTCTGAGAGATAAGGAGGGAACAGCGAACAGTACAGAATAATTGAAGGCAAGGAGAGAGATGGGTTCACAGAAGAGGTAGTTTACTAACGTAAATTTGGAATGACCAAATATGCAATTGACTTTGATGTTGGGGAGATTGTAATTTTACAGTGAAGTTCCGTGGAGGTGAAAGCCAGATACAAATTTTAATGAATGGGGTTTAAAGAAGGTCATATAGACTAGGTTTTCAAGGAGTTTGGGTGGAAAAAGAAAGAAAAAATTACTGGGGTTAAAGGAAGGTTCTGCTGTTGATAATGATAATGACATTGTTTAGAAAGGAAAATCTTAAGATTTAGAGGTAGAGGGAAAGGAGCCAGAGAGGGGAATGACTGATAATTAGTGCAGAGCAGAAGAAAGCTCATTACAAAGTAAAACTCTGGATCTAAGTACTATAAAAACTTAGCACCCAACCCCTACTCCGCTAGCCACTTCTTTCCATTTTGGAGGTAGGCAGAAACTACAGTGTTAGCCTTTTTTTTTTTTTAACTGAATGAAAAATATACCTCAGCTGTTGATAGCCTGTTATTTTGTAAAAGGTTTCCAAAATCTGTGCTCTTTCTAACACTGGCGGCACTCTTCCCTGCTAGAGGCCAGTGGTTTGATAAACTCAGGGTCCAGCACTGCCTCTTTAGAGCTTGGGCATAATGTTATAAACATGTCTAAGTATGTGGTCTCAGTTCAGAAACAGTAATAATAACGTCTGCTTGCAAGGATTTTGATAGAATTATTGGAAAGGTATTATTGAAAAATATAGCTGGTAAATAACTGGTAAAGAGCAAAGAAAGCACTAGAATAGACAGTTATGGGCTCCAATCTAGGGCAGTCTCACTATGTCTCTGTTTTTTCAGCTGTGAAGTGGGTGAGATAGAGCTCATATGGTTGTTACGATGAGTAAATGAGAAGATGTGTGTAAGTGTAGAGCCTGGGGCATCATTTTTTTTTTTAAGATTTTATTTATTTATTTGAGAGAGAGGCAGTGAGAGAGCATGAGCGAGGAGAAGGTCGGAGGGAGAAGCAGACTCCCCGTGGAGCTGGGAGCCTGATGCGGGACTCGATCCCAGGTCTCCGGGATCACGACCTGAGCTGAAGGCAGTCGTCCAACCAACTGAGCCACCCAGGCGTCCTGAGCCTGGGGCATCATTAAGTGCTCAGTGATTTCAAGTGGTGGCAGCAGCTCCTAATGCTGTTACCACGAGTGAAAATCTAATAACCAGAAAAAAGAAAAAAAGTTTATCCAATTATTAATGAGAGCTAATACGAATGAACTCTGCTGATTTAATCATTTATTCAAATTAAAGTCTGAAGCTGCTGTGATAACGTTTACCATTTGCTAAAAGAGTCAAATCTCATCTTTTATTACAATAACCACACAGTACTACCTCTGACAAGCACACTTTAGTCTCCTTTCCCCCTCAGTCATTGGTGTTGATAAATGTAATAAAAATACTGTTTTTGTTCTTGATTTTAAAAAAACATAATTAATTGCAATGAAGTAGATAAGGCATCAATGTGAAATGATCATTGTTCACTGTGAAATTCCTGGGTCAGAGTAAGAAGCACTGACAAGTCCTCCTAACAGTACATTTTCTTACTTAAAATGCTATTAATGAAGTAGCTATCAGATTTATATGCCACTGCAAATGAAATGTCTCAATAATACAAAGCCTATTTGTGTTCAACGACAACAGGGTCTCTAACTCATGTTTACCTTTCCATCTCTGATATACGATGAAGTTATTTGATTTATTGCAGAATAAAATCTATGCCATTTCTGGTCATTATCCTTTTTCCATTGATATTTTAGTGCTTGTTACAGTAAAATTCCAACAGAATTACACAACCGAGAAAGAATGATTTGATAGGTCCAAAAGTATATACCCTAATGGATTTCTGATGGAGATTGAACTTGATGGCACTATGTTAAGTTCTTGAAGTTGGAAATTAATGTTATATTTTTAGGGGACATTCTTGGCATTGCTTTTACCTTTGGGGAGGAGGGAAGGAGGAATATCATAGCTTTTCTTCTTTTCTCAGACAAATGACCAACCAGGAAATTTTTTATAAATTACAAAACATTCACTTTGAATAGCATGCTGTGATTCCCAGCTAAGTCACTTTGGTTCACCCTGTCCTTTGCATTTCTGCAGACAGCAGTAATCAAAGCAGTATGGGAGCCACGCACAGTCTGATTTGTCAGTGTAGCCCCAGGATTTCAGAAGTCTCCTCTGTTTTGGGGTGTAGAACAAGAGGAAAGGCCAAAGCTGGACACTCTGCCTGGGGCTGGATGCCTGTGCAGTGGCCTGGCTGGCCCACCACTGAAGTGGTTTAAACAAAGTCCGTGGGCTTCATTCTCCAGACCAAAGGACGGGTGTGTCTTAGGGAATGGCAGATGCGCGGTAACATAGGAGGACGGAAAGGATGGAAAACACTGGAGAGGAAGCAGACAGCCCACAGACTGGCAAAATAGACTCTGTTTGCCCCTTGACACGTAGGGAGCCCAGAGGCTGAAACAATCATGATTTCACCTCGTCACTTTCTACTGTGATCTTTATAAACTAAAAACACAAGGTTGTTTTTAACACTATGAAAACACTGCTTTGTCCCTTTGCCTTTGTAGTCTTTAGCCAGTGTCAGTTAGATATATTCCACCATTTCTCCTACTCTTCCTTGGTATGAGAAAGTGACTTAAAGTTCAGATTAAGCACTTGACTTCTCTACTTGGATTTGCAGACACATTAATTTGATATATGATGAACATAAACAAGCAGAAAGAGAATGAGTGGGAGAATCCACTTATTTTAAGATAGCTTTCCTTTTTCAGCTTCAAAATGAGAAATAATTATATTTATCTCTGTAGCATGGAGATAACGAGGCTGTAAATTAATTTCCATGCAGGTTTTTCTAATAAATTACAGAGTTTTGCTCTTTTCCAGAATCAGAAGTCCAATATGGCGTTTCTGGGTCAAGTGCTCTGGGCCCTCTGACCCTATTTCTTTATAACAAGGGCTTTATCCCCTTAAATCCATAAATTATCTGAAACATCCTTTTAACTTCTCCGAGGAGAGGTGCCAGATTGCTTAAATATTTCCTGTTTTATCAGAGTTCTATATTCATTTTTCAGTTGTTTCAACATAGTTTCCTCCTATAGTTAAATCAGCATTTCAGAATTTTAACATTGAGTAGAGAGCTTACAGATAAATGATAGAACCTTGTAGCTTTTTAAATAGATAAATCTTGGGCCACTGCCAGTAGGTGAATAACTAACTTCTATTCAAACAATTTAGAAGTGATCAGCTACAAGGTCGAGCAGCTCAGGGCACTGTAGCCTAATGCACTTTTTAATGAGTAAATCATTGCTAACTGGTGCTCTCACAATTTAACTCCTTTTTAAATATACTGCCCATGAGTTATGCCCCTAAAAAGTAAGTGGGGTACCCTAAGGGCCAGAAGGGGACTGAGAACATTTACAAATGAGCGTGACACTAATGTGAACCAATGGATTATTTGCATTCCACTGCTTCAGTTATCACTTAGTGGCTGCAGGCTCCGATGGCAAGCCTGTGGACTGCATTATGTTAGTCTCAAAAATAAATGCTAATATCTGTGATGTTTTTGCATTCCCCACCATATTTGGTAAATTGTACTAGCTTAGCCCCCTAAGGGCTGCCAAGAGTCTTGTTGGCAAAAATGCCACTTTGGTGAAGACATAACTGACTACCAGTCCTATTTGTAGGCTTTCCCTAGTTTACATTGCATCATTTCCTCCCTATGACTCTGGGATTTGTGGTTTTTATTAAATGTTGACGATTTGAGTTCTATATGAATCACCCTCCTATATCACATTTTCCTTTGTTGGCAGTGTTCTTTTGATCTTTATAATTCTTATAAAGAAAGTTCTCAACTGTGTAAGTTTCATGAATGGTTGTCTGGATCTGATTTTCACATAGATATTTGATTGGGTATTTGGGACCAGTTGGTGAGAAAAGTAAAATGCAAGGAGTAGAAGGACCATGACTGAGTAATTCAAGTTCCCACGTGCAGGTTGATCGTGGTCTTTTCCTTAAATTGAGGCTCTTGCTCTAATTATAATTCCATTATATCAAGATCTTCACTAGTTAAAAATTATATGGTAAATATTACATGGGTACTGTTTCATTTATAAATTCTAAATGAACTGGAAATACAACTAGATAATAGTTTTTTAATAATTAAAAAACAATTCTGACTAAATAAACATGTAATGATGTACTTTCTAGGGATTAAATAGTATCTATTAAGAGCATTAACATGTACATTGGTGTTTTTCATCTCAGCCCTCTCACATTCCTGTGAATGTAACTTTCTTTTTGCACATGACATTCTCTGTGGCCAGTAGAAATGTTAGAGCATAGCCGCACATGACAAACTTTATTTGATTAATAAGGCAACAAAACGTGAGATCAAAATTGCCTTTTGGTATATTTTATATTTAAGTTACATTAATGTTAAAATTTAAATAGTAATATTTTAATGATGGAAATTTTTTAATCATTTGGCTTAATATACAAAATAATTTGTACATAGGTAGGAAGAAAAGTCTCTAGGTACCAGGCGTGCTGACTTTTAGTTGCATCTCTGTTCCTTAATCTGTATGTGTCTATGCAAGTTAAAGACTCACCTAAATTTTTTCAGTAAGACAGGGTTTTAGAGTGGATAGATAATATGTGAGAGTCTTTCTAGCTTTCAAAATGTGTTTTGTAATATATTTAGAAAGATCTTTCCATTATTTAAATTAATCTTTAAGATATTTATTTCATTTTTCTTTTTATTACTTTTAAAATCCATTGATCAATATATAAAAATAGACCAATGAAAAATTGTGATTAATTCCAAAAAACTATATATTTTTTAAAAGGCCAATTATTTTTAATGTCATAAGTTGCATATGTGTAGAAAGAGTGACCTTTTCTCTTGGTAATGGCTTATACTGCTACTGCTAGCATAACTATTTTATGAGCTACTATGAACTAGCTAAGTGACATTATACTATTTCATTTAATCCTCACAACTATATGAGCGATATATGTTATTAACTCTGTTTTTTACAGATGAAAAAACTGGAGCTAAGCCCAAAGGTATAATAAACACAAGGGAATTCTGAACTGGATAACCCATGTTTTTTTCTATTACATCATATTGCCTTATCCTTATAAATCTGTTCTTGGATATCATCAGGTAATGAACTCAAGAGCCACAGAATTATAAGATCCTATCTGTAGCTATATTTATAAGCCATGCTTATCAAATAATCAGCAACCAAAACTGTGCTAGGATTCTCTTGATCACTGATGCTCACTGTGGATCACTTGCCAGGTGTTGCTAATGGCATTGAGTTCAAGACTGAATTTTAGAGTTTTTATTTCCTTCCTAAGTCCATAGGTGGAGTTTTTTCATTTCACTATTTCTCTCTCTTAGTGATCCTAAGTCACAATCATTCTAATTGCACAATATGAATCGTTTTAGTCAGCTAATCATCTCATCATAAAAGCACCATAAGAGTACTTCTGATTACATTTTGGTTTATTTCACTCCAGCCTTTTATTAATATTTGACATGTGCACACACATATGTACATCCTCATACATGCTCGACTAAATGGGGGATGATTTTATTTATTTATGTATTTAATAACCATTATTTTTATTGCTAAGTAATTTTGTATCTCCATAAAACAACAACAACAACAATAATTTAATAGCTCTTTGGTCAACCTCACTGACAGTACTATGCATGAATTTTCTCTTTCTCCAGTTTTGAGATACCAAGAACTGTAAAGAATTCTCAGACCCCTGCTGCCTGGTAAATATGCTTTATTTAGACAGCATAAACTGTATGTTCCAGTTTGAAAATGCCACCCCCTGTTTTTAAACCAGTGCCTTCCTTGGTTGATTTAGAAAAGAAGTTCTAAAAATAAAATTCTCAGCATAAATAAACCTACTTATATATGTGTTCAAAAATAATCATTTTGATTATCTTTTGTGGATGAAGTTTCCTTGACATAAGACCTATCTGGGAAAAGACTCTATTAACCTTTTCTGTAGCTGCAAGACTTGGAATCACACTGATCTTTCTCTGTGATTCTGGAAAGTTATATAGGCTTCCTTCTACTTACAATCCTTGCCAGATCTCCGTCTGACTGTTGGTTGACGTGCCAGATCTTGAGTGATGTCTTTTGCTTCACCCTGCTGTGAGTCTTGCATTAAAGCAGATGCTCTCAACCATTTGAGTAATCTGAATCCTGTTATTTCCAGTAAACTCAGTAGGATTTCTGGGATGAGAGTTGGAGCAGTCCTGCTGAAACACTGAGAAGAGAGATGAGAGGTTTACTGAAAAACAGAACAGGCATTTTTTGATAGATAAATTTGTCTCATTTACATGGCTCTTACTTTGACCGCATTTTTGCATTTGTAAGTAAAACACAATGTTTCTTCAGATTCACTTCTTTTGACTGGTCACTGTTGCCCTTACACGGCTATGTGGCAGAGATTTACAATGATACGCTTCAGGAATGTATTTGAAATTACTTAACTTAAACCTATATTCAGCCTGCTTTTTGCCTAGAAAGTAAGCCATCTTTTTTTTTTTTTTTTAAGATTTCATTTATTTACTTGACAGACAAAGATCACAAGTAGGCAGAGAGGCAGGCAGAGAGAGAGGAGGAAGCAGTCTCCCCGCCGAGCAGAGAGCCCCATATGGGGCTCGATCCCAGGACCCCGAGACCATGACCCGAGCCGAAGGCAGAGGCTTTAACCCACTGAGCCACCCAGGTGCCCTGAAAGTAAGCCATCTTAATTTCGAATCTCAGTTATTTAATTTTTTTAAATCACTTAATGATTTTTTTAAAATTTCTTCTTTCAAGTTTAATTTCCAAACAGGGGCTTGGCTGCAAATTGGTTAAAATGTAGTATAGAATAGTAGTATAGCTTCTCTCTCTCTCTGTCTGTCTGTCTGTCTTTCTCTCTTGGTGGTGGTGAGGGGGAGTTTCATCTCCTTACTCATTTCTTCCATGTTCTGGATCTATGTCCCAGGTTTATTGTCTATATCACTGGTTCTAGTTCCATAGGAGAAGGCTGCTTCTCCAATATGTTCAGTCTACTTGATTTCTCAGTGCCCATCTTTTCCTCTTGCATGATGAATGCCTTCTTTACTGAGAGGAACATTCATTTCCAAAATTTCAATGTTTTGCATCTAGGAAATATACTTCAGGAATTCTTTTACCTTTGGTTCAGTCTAAAATTGGCAAGATAATAGGATGTTCTTTTTTTTGTTCCTCTTTGATTTCTACTGTCATATCTCATCAACAGTTTATATCTTTCCTTACTAGTTCAGTTTTTCTACCAAGTACTATCACTAATGGGGATATATACTTAGTTTTTAATTTCAGTGTCCTACAGAATATGGACAAAAACCTTGTCATGGGTAGACAGTGACCAAGATTTCCAGCTGGATGTGGGGCATTGTTTATGCTGCTACAATTATCTTTGTTTCTAATGATTGTCTCAGTATATTAATGGAATTTGGTTGTCATTGGGAAAATACTGCACCAAACATATTGCCTTCGATCTTTGCTTTGAAAGATACCGTGTAAGTGCCTACTTTCTGGTTACCCTGGCAGAACTAACCATAGCAGCTGTTTGGACATTAACCAAAATACCTAGAATCCACAGCAGTGTGCTTACAATACTAGCTTAAAAAAAAAAAAAAAAAGGTACTAAGCAGTATTGGGTAAAACAAGAATAGTAATCCCCAACTTAGCCCAGTTAATTTTTAAATTTTTTTCTTATAACAGTAAAGTATTTCTGTAAATTTTCCTTCCCTTCCTTTTCATTTTCACATTCTGCCTTACTGCCCCTGTAATATAACTCTACTGAAGAAAATATATCATCACTTATTGTTATTCACTTTCCCACATAGCAACTTAAGTATTTGCTGAATAATATAACTAATTCTTTATCTCCCTCTTCATGTTTATCCAAGAGCTCTCTATATCACCAATGTGGAATGAGGTCATATGTTCATGAAGCAAAATGAATAGAGCCTCCCGAGGCCCTTTCATTCCAGGACCAGGGTCAGGAGTGCTGTCACCTAGAAAGGCTATCCTGCCAGTGCATATAGAACTTGGCCCCTCTTGGAACACTCTTCTATGTCTCATGCATAATATCTAGATCAGAACTACATGAAGGAAGCTTTTAAGAGATGTCTTAGAAATACAGCACATTTCCAAATTGACTACCTGAACCCATCTGTCCCATGCTTGCCCTGGCAAGTTACTATAAAGTGTGTTTTCTGCTACTTAAATACAAAGAAGTAAAAATGAGAGAAAATCTCTCTAATATGGAACTTCTCCAGGAACTTCTCCATATTATCTCAATATAAAAAACTTGGGTAGCAGGATGAGAAAGAAGAAGAAATTTCTGTCTTTGAGAAATATTTAGTTTTTTGTTTAACATAAAAATGCCTATATTGATTCATAATTCTGAGTTCACTTGTTTCCTCATCCAGCCAGCTTGTTTCCTTATTAGCAGGTCAATATCCAAACTCTTCAGGTATGCATTGGAAAGATTTCTGAGAACTCTGAGAACCTCTATTTTCCTTAGTCACCTTTTTAGTGGCTTGACCCTCTTACAGTCAAGTCATCCTTCCCACTTAGAGCTAAATAATTTTCTATATTTTGTACCCAATACTTTGTAAATAGAAAATATTCAGTGAATTTTTATCTTTTCCATGTCCATAACTAGATTTTAGGGATAATCTTTGGGGCGCCTGGGTGGCACAGTTGGTTGAGGCTCTGACTCTTGGTTTTGGCTCAGGTTGTGATCTTCAGGGTCCTGGGATCGAGTCACACATCGGGCTTAGAATTCTCTCTCCCTCTCCCTCAGTCCTTCCTGCTCATGCTCTCTCTCTCTCTCTCTCTCTCTCTCTCTTTCTCTCTCTCTCTCTCTCTCTCTCTCAGATGAATAAATAAATCTTTTTAAAAAAACACTTTGGGGCACCTGGGTGGCTCAGTGGGTTAAAGCCTCTGCCTTCGGCTTGGGTCGTGGTCCGAGGGTCCTGGGATTGAGCCCCGCATCAGGCTCTCTGCTCAGTGGAGAGCCTGCTTCCCCCTCTTTCTCTCTGCCTGCCTCTCTGCCTACTTGTGATCTCTGTCTGTCAAATAAATAAATAAGTAAATAATCTTTTTAAAAAAATAAAAACCTTGAATTTGTTTTTCCTTTTTCTTTATTCACAACTTTATGTAATAATTTATTAAGCAAATGTTTACTGAATACCACCCATTTATTGAGAATTAATTGTTTTCCCTTATGGATAACGAAATGAATACAGTGCAGCCTCTGACCTTGCGTGGTCACCATACATACTCAGGGAGATCAGTTACAATAAGCGGTGGAGAGTGTGATGACAGCCCTGGCCCCAGGGATATTTAGAAAAAAATTAGGACTGTTTCATACTCTACTTTCTATCATTTGCACTCTTGTGTGCCTATCTACTGGGAAAATATTCACTCTCTTAGAGTCTTATAAATTTTATTCTTAAATGCTGTTTTCCACATATCTAATCATTTAACCTGGTTCTCCACTGGATTCTGTGGAAAGTGCCTTGGGTTTGTTTAGACTTCAATTCCCATTTCTAGGGATTAAATAATATCTGTTAAATGTACATTAACATGTATATTGGCATTTTTCATCTCAGCCTTCTCACATTCCTGTGAATGTAACTTTCTTTTTTCACACAACATTCTGTGTGGCCAGTAGGAATGTTAGAGCATAGCCCCTCAAGACTGGATGTCACACTTCCACATCTACGCAAAATGGAATACCTCTGCAGAGCCAAGAATTCCCCCGTGGTTGCTGGTTATGTTCTTGAGAGTTAACACATCACAACCTCCCTTAGAACACCCAGTTGTAAAACTGGAAGGATATCCCCAAGCAATAAATTAATGTAGATTATTTGACTAAGGACTAACTGAGGACTTTTTATAAAGATGATAATTCTGCACACAATTATGTAGCACAGATACTGGGAACAGGATGTGAGCCAGTCACATGATCCAGCGAGCTGAGAGTGCAGATATGTGTGGCTGACCTCTAATTGGTGAAAGTTTGCTTCATAGAGCAAAAGAGTTTGGGTATAGATCTTATATCTTGTATAATTTTACTCCCTAGGGGAAGCATTACTCACAAAATGTGAAATTGCTCTAAAATCCACATCCTAGGATCTACATGGTAAAGATCTGTTAGGCCAGGTGGCCAACGAAGCAGTGCACCTGCTAGCCATTTTAGTCTTTAAATGTCTCTCTCAGTATATTACAAATGACCCATGTTGGATGTGTCTAAAATGCATTTTCCCCTCCAAAATGTGCTTTTCTATAGATATCCAAAGTCAAAAGAGGATAATGGACAACTTGACAAAAAGAAGGTGTGCCTTCAATCCTTACCCTTTTTTAGTCCCTTTAGTTTTTCCCACCGGTTCTGCTGAACATCTGGGAATATGCTGCAAACCGAGACCACTCTTCTGTGGGTCTAACTATGAGACTTTATGAAAGTAATGTGAGCACAGTTCCTCCCACCAGAGGGGTGGACAGCATCCAGTTCTAGCAGTGGGACTTCTCTGAGGTGATCCTGACGAGAAGAGAGAAGACCCACCCTGCTGGTCATCAGCATGTCAGAAACCAGACCTTGAGGCCAGCTACTCTTTGCTGTTATTCTGAGGACCACGGCTCCACTGCAAAGGAATAGCAGAAAGTTGTATTATGCTGGCATTCTAGCTATGGTGTTCCTCAAGGTGTTTGTTCCTGCAAGGTCTCTTTGTCCTGGCTTGCTCCCCATGGGAAGGGGCAATACAGACGATTAGAGAGCCTCAGTACATATGAGAATTAGTGATCTTATTTTTCACCAGAAAAAAATAAGGAAAGGAAGAATTTTGACCTCATGGTATATTCTGAGTAGAAGTTTGTTGAACAAACAGGAATAACAGTACAAATACCTAATGTTTCTATTGTATGTCAGAGTTTTTGGAGAGCTCTCCTGTGAGTAGCCTCATTTAATCAGTCCTGAAGATAGCACAATTAGTACTATTATTCCCACGTTAAGTGAGAGAGGAAGATCACAGAAGATCAGGAATTGTCCAGAATCCGGGCGTGAGGGACGCCTGGGTGGCTCAGTTGGTTGAGCGGCTGCCTTCGGCTCAGGTCATGATTCCGGCATCTTGGGATTGAGTCTCACATTGGGCTCCTTGCTCAGCGGGGAGCCTGCTTCTCCCTCTGCCTCTGCCTGCCACTGTGTCTGCCTGTGCTCGCTCGCTCTCTCTCCCTCTGTCTCTGACAAATAAATAAATAAAATCTTTAAAAAAAAAAAAAAGAAGAAGAAGCCGGGCGTGAACATAGGTCTTCTATTCCCAGCCGCCTCTGCTTTCTACCAGCCTGACACGGCAGCCTCCCCATACCCTGGGCATGGCTTTGTTTCTTTAACAAATTATCACACTCATTTCCAGAGTCTATTTATTACATCCTGAGGATTACATCCTTAGGTTAAGGATTATATAAATCAATAGATGATCTCTTATGTTTCATTTCAAAAAACCTCTTTTTTTTTTCTCATCACTCTCAGCTCCAGAGCGTAACAGAAAACACAGTCAGACCATATCTTCAGCCTTACTAACACCACATTATCTTTATTTTTTTAAGTGAAGATACAATAAAAGATTACATAGGGTTATTTTGAGTACATATTTTAAAAGATTAACAATATGTTATTCTTATTTGGAGCAAATTTTACTTTGTCAAGTTTACTTTGGCATAATATTTGGCAAATAGAAATTGTGAAAATATTTGGTGATACTACAAGGAACAACGCATTGAGTATCTTGAGATATAATACATTTACTTTAAGAATAGTCTTGAAGAATCTATACCCTGAAAATTTCATAAGATTTCTAATCTACTTATATAATTCTGGTTTTTAGTTGTTTTGAGTCAGTAACACAGGGGTCTTGGGTTTTATTTTGTGTGCATGGACACACGTGTGTGTGTTAATTGACTAAAATCTTTTTATAATGTATTTTGTGGCATTTATATACCTTTAAAAATCATTTAATTCTGACACTCAGAGATTGGGTTGGTACATATCCTTCTAGACTTTACATATGCATTTGCAAATAGAAGGAACAACATATTTTGTTAAAAAATATGCCAATACTTTCTGTAACTAAACTCTGAATCACAGGCATCAAAATTGGTATTCTTTGAAATTATTTCAAGTTCGTTAGTTTGAAACAACTCTTTCAATCAAATTTTTTTGTATATTCTTACACTATTCTATAGTTTTATACTCTTTTTATTTTGGATTGTATGTGCCCAAGGATAAGTAACCTCAAATATGAAGCAGTCACATAGTTTCCAAAGAGAAGAAACAAAAAATATTCCAAACCAGCTGAATAATTAAACATTGAGGAATGTGACAAATGGTCAAATGACTATAAGTTTTAATTTATTAAATTAAGGATATATACGTACTTTAAATAACATTAGGATATTTAGAAATTATAGGGGTTCTTTCTACTCACATTTTATAAAACAGTTTTATTCAGTATCTTTAGACACACTTTTGATACCTCCCTCAGTCATCTCTTTCTCAGAGCACATCATGTTCATCCCGGGCTTTTGAATCCGTTGCTGGTGCTGCCATTGGAAGGTCTGTCCCACGCCTCAAGTCTTCAGTGCATAACACGAGGACATCTACTATTTCATTCATCCCATGGATATATATAGTCATGCCTCCCATCCCTAATATATTGCTTTTCAAAGTGCTTTCTAAAGTATTGTTGACATCAAACTCTTATAATTATGAGGTCATACTTGCATTAATTACGGCTATTTTTTTAACCTCTTTTTTAAAACAGATTGTTTCATGCCCTCTTGAAGCCTGGCAACTAGGATTGATTGATGTTTAATTAACATTTCTTCCTTCTCGCTCAGCCACCCCAACATAGCACTTCAAAATAATATAATTGAGAGGCTGCCCCATAATATATTAGCAGGATTTTGTTAGGACTCAAATATGAGGTGATTCCCCCACCCCTTTTTAGAGATTTATTTATTTATTTTAGAGAGAGTGCAAGCAGGTGCAGGACAGGGCAGAAGGAGAGAGAAACTTCAGCAGACCCCTCCCTGAGCTCAGAGTGTACTGGGGCAGAGGGACCCTTGATCTCAAGACCTTGAGATCATGACCTGAGCAGAAGAATCAGTTACTTAGCTAACTACTCCACCCAGGGACCCCAGAAGATTTTATTTGTTTGTTTATTTGTTTAAACTTATTTAGAGCATGAGCAGGGGGAGGGACAGAGGGAAAGATAGAGAGAGAATCTCAAGCAGATTCGATTCTCACAATGCGGGGCTTAATCCCATGACTTTGGATCATGACCTGAGCCAAAATCAAGAGTTGGATGTTTAACCTACTTGAGCCACCCAGGCATCCCCGAGGTGACTCCCATTTTGCTAAGGGGTATTAGCAGGAAGATTTGAAAATTTAAATTGCAACTATGAAAGCAATGTCCACCTCTTCACTGTTCTTTCCATATCACCTCTTAAACTTCACATTTCTTCTGTTGAGCTTTTTCTATGCAACCAAAATAGCAAATTTGAAATCCCAGCAGGCCGAAGGGAACAGTTAGAGTCAAGAACAGAATGAGTCCTGGTACTGCAGGCCGGGTGGCTGTCCTGTCCCTTATAGAGTGGCATACTTCTATGCCCTGTGAAAGAACATGGTTCCCCTTCCTCCTGTTGGCACGTTCACCTCCTGCAAGCTATAATTACAGCATGGCTCCGATGCAGCTGTGGCTGGTAGGGAACACGAAAGCACAATCAATGGATTGTTTCACAGGAGTAAAGTGAGTGTATGGTGTCAAAGGATTTAATGAGTTCTCATGGCTGCCCGTACTTCGAAAGAAGTTGACACTTGCCTTTTCTTCGTAAACTCTGGCCCCTCCGCAGGTATGAGAGGGTGTTGTGTTTTCCTGCTGTCACCAGCTGCTCGTATCTATTCAGCTTGTCTTTCACCAGGCTGGCCTTACTGAGGTCCTTGAAACCACAGATAAAGAAGTAGGACCGTTATCACTTAAAAAGAAGCATGCTGCTTTGGTATTGAGGTCTCTCAGCTTCTTACGTAGTCACCATCTTCAGCCATTTCCGGTCCTGTTCCCATTGCGCTTGTTTCTTCAGTGCTGCCCGAATATTGAGAGTGTCAGCTGGCATTTCATTTCTAAGTGTCTAACCTGGTTGTGGGCCCTGTTTCCAGGGAACAAGTGGCCCCAATGCAGGCGTCCCTCTGGGAGGTTGCTGCTCAAAATTCCATTCCTTTATTGAACGGCTGAGTTGTGGCATTGCACTCTTCTTCCAAAAGGGGTGCCGGGGGCCTAGTGATGGAATTAAGGATGCAGATGTGGATCTAGCCCAAGTGAACACTGTCTTAAGGAGAAGTGCTGTGAGAAGGTCAGGGTGCAGATCACCCTCTGACCCACACAGTTCATGATGCCATAAATAACAACTATCCTGACGACCGCCCTTTCCATCGTCAGGGCGCCATACTTGCCTTCACTTAGTTCCTTCTCCCCACACCTCTGTAAGGTAGGGTTTTATTACCTTCCATTTTCATATAGAGACACAGGGTTCAAATAAGTGACTTGCCTAAAGTCACCAGAGCTGGCCCTCACTGTCTGTCCCCGTTTCTCTGTCCTTCCTCCCCTGTGAAATAACTCAACCTAGACCCATAAAAATGTGGAGATTTTAGCTGTTCCCAGAAACCTGTGTGATGCAATAATCCAGTGCCACTTGTTGCTCCTGAAAACACTGTTGCCTGATTCTACGGTGCCGTGTCTGCTTACAACAGCAAAGCACAGACTGAAAACACGTAAACAGCTGTTGGGGGCTAGGGGTGGGCCGGCGGGGAGGCCGAGTGTAACAGAATAGGCTGCCAAATTCTTCGCTGCCATATGTGCTGTGTAATACTTGTCATCTCAAGTGAGTCATTAAAAGGTTTCCCCTTAATGGGGCTTTGAAGTGCTGGGACAGCTTGAGCGCATCTATAAATTGCCACAAACAGCCCTCTGACTGAGTTAGCTAATTGCTTGCTCTTTGACTTATTAGGATCAACTGAGTTAAATAATTTGTCACATGTGTGGCTCGTAATAAATAATGTGACTAGCCAGTTTGTGAGCTGTTTTGGTGATATATTGTACCCCTTTTGGATGTTGTCACATATAGCTAGCAAATGCAGGCTGTTTTATTCAGAGGACTATCATATCCCTGTATAAAGAGTACGTTCTGACAGAGCAATTGGGGAAAAAATTTCTTTAAAGAGTCTGGTTACAAACCAGTATGTTCGTTTCATCTTCAAGCTTTCCATAAAGCATTCATCATCACTTCTCTTGGTTGTTAGGCATATATATCGCACATCATGCAAGTCATAGGCGAAAGAATGTAAATAAAAGTATTGAATTATTATCACTAACACGGGTTGAACTTTTACAGTTAAAATATAATCTGTTGCCTTTGTGAAAAATAAGATATTCCTGCTAACAGCCTGGTGGATGTCCTCAGTAGCTCACCATGGCATGCTGTGGACAGACACTGTGCTGGGTGCTGTGGGCCACCCCAAGGGCATCGTTGTCACTGTGAGAAGACACAAGGTAAGAAGTGGGTGAGAGAGAACGATGGGCAAGGGAAAGATTATTTTGTAAAAGGAGATGTGGGACGATAACTATCCAATCATAGGGGTGAGAGTATGCTCTACTACCTAGAAATTAGAATTAAGTACTTCATTTGCCCAGGAAAGAGTCTGGTACCTAACGGTGCTTAGTGCACCACACAGAAAGACTAAGTTGCCAGCACATCTGGACTGCCTGGCCGTGATAACAATATCATATATTTGTTCTGGGGGGAAAAAAAAAAACGAAAAAAGGGCAAGCAGCTTGCCATGTTGTTAATCTTAGTCTGGACTATGTTCTTGTCGAAAGTATTATGTGACTAATAAGAAAAGAATTGAGCTGTTTTGTAACTATTTTTTAAAAATCCTTACAAGAATACATCATAATTGGCTTTTCTTATTATTAGCAACAGCAGCTTACAACAGCAATTTTGTTCTATTTAGCATAGAAAAAATCTGTCTGAAATGAGACAAGTTATGCTTTTCTTTTATAAAATTGGTAGATTGGTCCTTTCACAATTTCATAAAGAAATAATTCTGTAGCAAATAAGGATAGGAAAAGTCCAGCTTACCAATGGTTTCTTTTAGCATTTCATTTCATGGAATTTCATTTATAATTTATTTGCCTGTGCTCCCCAAAGCCCTCAATTGAAATAATAATAGCCTTGACTTACACTTTTATGGCAATTTTAAAAATTAAAATATTGCATACTCTATATGTGTTACTTCAAAATGAACGTTCTTCTGCTCTTTTCTCTAATGACCTATTCTTTTTCTCTCTTTGAATATATTTACTTAGGGTTTTAATATATCTCTATGCTTGCACATTATCACTGAGACAACAGGCAATAAAAATGCCAGAAAGTCTCAAACAGTGAGGCCAAGAAGTCACAAACAGGCCCCAGCTGGAGGGTTTCCAGTTTGGTCTCCCCTTTCCCTCCACCCCTTTGCTGGCCAGCCCTTTCTTAATCCATGGTACTTGGTAACTCTCCTTCTGGATATTCACAGTGTAACTAGATAACGGTTTAAGTATTGGGGAGGGGAGGTAGGGGATAGGGTTATGAATGGCTGTGTTCAGTTTGGAGAGGGTTAGGTATTTACTCTCTCATAAGGGGATGCCACCCAAACCTGGATTTGTTTCATATGCAAAATAGTAAATGTCTGGGGCTGACCCTGATGTTTATTTTTACAGCACATGGCATAGATGATATTATCAATTCCCTGGGCCCCATTCTTTTTTTTTTTTTCTTACATAAATTTATGGGTAAAATTGATCATGTGTGCCTTCTATGAAACGTGAAATACAGGAAAACAAAACTATTGATATAGCTTAGTTTAATCATGTATATTTTGCATTTGTTTTGAATACTATTTGTAAATGACTTCTTAAATTTTGTAGGTATGTCTTGGGTATAACAAAAATAATGATTCTGTTAAAAGGAGTATGTGCAAAGAAAGGGGTATTTAAAAATATTTATCTCAAGGTAATGCACTGGACTGTATTTCCTCCTCTTAAAAGACAAAATGTGCTGAGGTTGTACACATACAGCCAATCTGAGGCTTCCTCTATGACAAGCAAAGAGCCACAATGATGATTTGGCTTGGATTGCTTTGCAACTGTGCTGTGTACACATGCTGGGGCAGGGGGGAGATTGAGATTGTGGATTGATTGGCACCGGTACGTATTCTGCTTCTAAGAATTGAGTGCACAGTCACTGCTAAAGGTACAAGCTGGATGCTCCTCCTTAGCTCTTCTCAGTCATGTACAATGGCAGGTATGTCCTGGCTTTATATGCAGATCTGTCATACCAGTTATAGGGTTGTCATCCAGTAATGAGGAGCAAGGAGGGGCTGAAAGAAACTAGCATTGATTTTACTGCTTATTTCTGAAGAAAAACCAGTATAAAGTGGCCATTGAATTAAGTCAAGTGCCAAAAATGTCATGTTGGCAAAGCACAGTGGTGTCCAGCTGCTTGTCATGGCCTTGTTCTCCCCTCTACCCAGAAAAGCAAGCACCAGGTGTGACATGCGCCTCCCCACCTGCAAGAGAGAGCAGGCACCACTTCCTCTGGGGGCAGCTCATGGTAGAAAAGCATAGAGACTTCCATAACCTGCAGCACCTAGTTTGTAGTAAAAGGATCTCCTCCAGGGCATACAAGTGCCAGTGGCTGCCTTCCCTATGCCAGGGTTTATGGAAACACCCCCAGAAATCAGTCTGCCTGGGCTTATTATGGTAGCACACCAAGATAAAGCATGGGGAGGTAGTTGGGGAAGACCCCTCTCTCTGGTCATTAGCAGGTGTTCTCCAGAGTATGAAAGGATAGAGAGCCCACTAAATGTTCCAAGAAAAGATTGTCTCTATCCCACAGTGTGGTTCCAAACATTGGTCCTGTGATTTCTTTTTCTGCAGATTTTCAGCTTTTTATTTTTCGACATTAAAATTTATTTTCTGCCTATAAGCATTTCAGTCAACTTTTCCTGCCCTGCCAACAAACTAGGGGTAAGATGGTCCCGGGTTTTTCAGCATTCCTAGCCATGTCAGAAATGTGAACATCTTAAAAGCTATGGCTCTCACACAGATCGACAGTTCAGAATACCCACATACCAGACATTCACCAGGGAGTAAGATCTTGACAGCCCTCCCCAGCTTCTGCCAAAAGCAAGTCTGAAATCACTGCTGTTAAAAGCATGACACCATGCCAACCTCTTCTTTACTTTATAAACCCTCTATCTGCCTCAAATTAGATCACCCTAGAGAAACGTACCTGAACCACATTTTCATTCTCTCCCCGCACCTGAATGGCCTACCCTACATTATGATGTATGGATGCCTTTGCCTTTTATTTAATGGTGCTAGTTAGAAATAGGAAGGTCAAAAACTAGAGGAACAATTTAGCATCTCCAAAGACACCTTTGAAAACATTCCCAGTTGTGTTACTCAGTATCCGTATATAAGAATTCATGCACCTCTTGCCAGAGAAAAGTATTCCTGAAGAAGTAGCATTTTCCTTTTATTCAAACAGTATGAACTATGTAACCCAGTGGGGCTCCACTTAGGGACTAAGGGAAGCTTGATGTCCTGTGTTTTCCTCCTACTGTCACAGTGTGGTTTCAGATCCTTATTTTAATATTTTTATTTCAATTTAGGCATTATAAGATGTCTGAAATATTTTTGGGAGGAAAATAGATAAAATCAGTGAGTTGTTGATTTTAAATAAATACTTTAAACTTAAATTTTATATTAAGATCCTACTCCTTATTTCTTTTTTGTCTGTTTATTGGAATATAATTGACATACAGCACTGTGCAAGTTGAAGGTATACAGCATGATGACTTATATTGTATATTACAAAGTCATATACTGTATATTACAAAATGATTACCACAAGAAATTAAATTAACATCTTTTGTTTCATATAGCTATTAAAAGAAAACGTGTCTGCGTGTGTTGAGAACTTTTAGGATTAGTGATAGCATGTTTCTCCCACCTCCATTCGGCTTTCTGTTATCAGTATTCCTGAAGGTGTGTTTTTCTTCATATTTTCATAAGCCAATTTTAACCTTTATTCTGATTTGTCTTCTCAGAATTCTCTTTGATTTGCTGACTTATTTTTATTAAACATCTTAAAGCCATACTTTTCTGTAATTCAAAACTACTCAAGCAGTAGAGGGAAATTTTCTCTTATCTCTTTATTCTCCAAGATATGTGTCCACACGCTTCTAGGGATCTTTATGGTAGGGACCTTCTTGTGCAGTGCTTAGAGAAGCCTTTCAGGTTTGCATTCTTCAGTGGGGTTGACATCAGTAAGTTGGCTGGTGGTAGAATGCAGTGTTCTGGTGGTCTGAGTGCACAGTATTGTAAAGTCCAAATGAATGGATCCTAGATTGGTCAAAATAATTTCTGTCTATGTTTGCCTGTGAACTCTACCAAATCTGTCAGAAATAACCCTATTATTACCTTTATGACTTGCCTAATTGTGTGTATTACCCTATAATAGTATCAATAAAAATGTATCTTTGTTAATATTTCAGAGGGGAGAAAACCTTTTTCTTTTATGAGAAACATGTTAAGATTATTTTATGAGACTTATTTAACCACTTTTTGAAGTAATCCTTATTTTTACTCTATTGGTGTGCATTTTAAGAAAATGCAATGTGTGGGGGCGCCTGGGTGGCTCAGTGGGTTAAAGCCTCTGCCTTCGGCTCAGGTTGTGATCCCAGGGTCCTGGGATCAAGGTCCTGGGATCAAGCCCCACATCCGGCTCTCTGCTCAGCAGGGAGCCTGCTTCCTCTGCTGTCTCTGCCTGCCTCTGTCTACTTGTGATCTCTGTCAAGTAAATAAATAAAATCTTAAAAAAAAAGAAAAAAAAGAAAATGCAATGTGTGAATATTTTGATTTTAAAAATTGTCACTAATTACAACTCTTTTGAGTTCAAGGTGATTTTCCATGCATTAAAAATCATCAGAAGGAAGCACATAGTCTCTATAAACTTATTGCAAATAAATTGGGAAATGTGGCTGAATACATCCATACAATTTGTCAGAAGCATATTTTGGCATAAACTGAAAGACAACACTGATTTTTTTTTTACTACTTTTTTTTGATGTCAGTTAAAATGTTAACAAAAACTATCGATGTATTAAAAATTAAAAAATATATTTGTGTTATCATTCCATAAGGTGGTGTGCTGGGTGCTTTTCTTTTCCTGAAAAGGACATTAGCAAACCATGCTAACCATGCACCATGTACTACTGTCCAGAAGGACTTGGGGACGCCCTTGGGGCACCTGGGCCAAGGACACCACCACAGCTTCTGCTCTGTTCACACTTGAGTTCCCATTCTTTTCGGAGGATGAAGATGCTGTAGTGTGGCCCAGAGCTCTTAACCAAAACCAGCTTATTGCTTGGCTCTTTCCAAATTAGGAATAAAACTTGTTATCATATAGTTAGTAATTAAAGAAAAAAAACTTAAATGTTTTCCTTGTCATGGTCTGAGTAGATTTTAATTGTTGAACTTTAGTAAGCAAGTTAGAGTTGACCCACTGAACTGACTGCCGGCTGGAAATAAACTGAGGTCCACTCTTCAATAAATAGAAAACCGAACTATTAGCAGCAGAATTAGCTCATACTCACAACTAACTACCTGCTTTCTGTATGGCACTCAGTAGCTCCAACCACTTAACATTTTTAAGCCTTTTTTCCCCTCTGTAATGTAAACTCTGTGAAGCGCAGGCTTTTCTAAAGCGTGTACCTTTCTCTAAGTTAGCTTGATACAATAAAATCTTTGTTCTCTGCAGCATTGCAGATTCATATATGTATATACACACATGCACTGTCTAATATTTATCTGGTCTGGAATAAGCATTAATCTTTAATTACTGTATAAACATTTTAAACAGGTGTGGAATAACTGCACTCTCAAAAATGCAGTGTTTATCTCCTCACTGCCTGATGGCATTGGCCCCACTGCCTGACGGCTTTCACCTCCCCGTGCTTGAGGTGGAAATGGAGAGTCAGTGGGTAAAGGGCAAAGAAATGCCCCAAATCCCACATGAATCAGAAATTTCCAGTTATAAATTATGCACCACCATAACATCCTTTACCACAGTTTGTGAGCCAGGAATTGAGTTTGAGGTAGTTTATAGCAGAAAAATGTGTTTTTCTGTATGGGGGGGGGGGTTGGTGAGGAGGTTAAGGGTTGTGTATATATCCATGCATTTTTTTTCTTCCTGTGGATTGTACACTCTCAGCCGCCTTTTCTCGGGGCTGTGCACGGAGCCTGTGGTGTGAGGAGATATAAAGCAGCATTTTTCTAACTGCCTTGGAAACAATGAGGGCTCTGTTAACAAGAGCCCAAACCTCTGCAGACGGCCTCGCTGGTTGGAATGACTGGTGAAGCCCAGGTTCAAAGCCATTGGCCTCCAAGTGCTTTAATTCAGCATTATTTTTACTTCTCTAACCAACTTTTTTTTTTCTTTTTTCCTTTCTTCTTTTTTTTCCCCCCTCCCTGTTAGTTAAACCTTCTGAGGTCTCCTTGTTTGGTTGGGAACTGAGCAGTAACTTTTTATAATTAGATTAAAGTTAATCAAATGAAGTCTTGGATATTTTTTAATGTCATTTAATCTCCTCCTCTTCCCCCATGGATTTTATCACCCTAGCTTAATTTGTTGTAAAATTTCGCCTCAGTTTTGCCTGGTTCCATGTTTTCCAATTTGAAAAAAATAGAGGACAACAGGTATTTTCAGTCATCTTTGTTTCTCCTTGAAATAAACACAAACTCAGTTGTGTACTAGACTTTATACCAAATAGTTGTCATCTTCCTACTATTTTTTCTATTATTACAAATCTACGAGGTTGGAGAAGTAAGAAAGGAGATCTAAAATAAAAGGTCCTGTAATCAAGGACAGAGCAGGGAAGAAAGATTTTGAAGTTGAGAAACATTTCTTGCAGAAAGAAATTTAAGTCAATGAAAGTGCAGACTGATTAAGTTAGGATATTTTGGTCAGTTTCACATGATAATACTATGAAGAGAGAAATACTGAAGAGTGTGGATGTGGTGAGCACAGATGATGGCATTTCTGTGGTCCAGCAATAAAAATTTAAGCATTCTCTCTTGTTCAGTTAAAATTTATATTCTTTCTGTCTTACAAATGAAGTTTGAGAAAAGGCACAGGAAATGGTGAGTTCAGAAATGTGTCTTAGATACAATATTACTGTAAATTCTAGATACCATGAGAAGTTTGACTTGACTTAGAATCTTTCTGTGCTTTTGGTCTGGAGGGAGCAGGCTACAGAGAGCACCAGGAGTTTGCTGTTAGCTTCAGTCTGACAAGGGTACTTTCTGCGTCGGATTGGGGGGGAGATCAGGTTTCTAGTTTGTTAGGCTGAAGGCCATGGGGTGGTGTGCTGATGGGTCTGGTTCTGATTTTTAAGTAGTGTTAAAAAGGTCAAGGTTCACATTTTTTTCATTTTATCCTGAGTTCATCACCAACAAATCTAACTTTGCCACAGTTAGTACACATTACTAAATGAATGAAGACCAGGAAGGGGGATCACAGATTTGTTTCCACCCCTGTTATGTGCTAACATACAACAGATAAAAAGAAAAATTCATGTCATTGTTCATTGACCTATTGCTTTATCGTTTTGACTAAGTAGTCTAATAATTAAAGTGTTCAGTTAACACTTCTCATTAATAGTAAAAATAATTTACTTCTGATCTTTGAAAATAAGAATTGAATGCTATTTCATTAATTTATTATTTTTCCTTTATCACAGCTCTTTAAATTTAAACTTTCATTTTTAAAAGTGTTGTGAGGAATTATATTATGTAAAACTATATGGTATTGAAATTCCCTATCTTTTTTTCCTAATACAGATATTAGCAATAGCTTCTCAAATCCCTGCTTTGAAAGATTACTCAAAGTAGCATTCCTATGTAGTAATATCAATAAATAATAAGAGAAGTTTATATAAATAATTCCAATTTCTATGTCTTATCGTCAGATTGTTTTTGAATTGATAATAAAGTGAAAATCACATGTCTTATTTTCATAAAAAAGTGATTTAAAATTTTTATAAATAGAAAGTAATGATCTACTCATCTTAGATAACTTAATTTTAACAATTGAAAATGACTCCTTTTTCTTCTGCTGACTTATTGGCTAATTTGTTTGAAATTGGTTAATGTCTTTTTAAAGGATGCAACCAGAAAATAAGGTCTCAAACTCATTTTTAAATTCTGTGATAACCTCAAAGGTTAGTGATTTGTGATGTTGCTAAAATGTGCAGATATGAAGGAATGTAGATGTTTGTAATAATGTATTAATGTAACAATGTAATATTATAAAATGCTTGCGTTTTATTGATAAATATATACTTTGCAGTAATGGCAAAGATAAAGTGTATAGACAGCAAGCTACTGCAGTTTAAACATATATATTAAGATATTATTATATAAGCTAAAGCAAACATGTAAACATGTCTAAAACTTTAGAGTGAATTTAATTTATAAGATTTAAAAGAAGATTTTAGGAGGTGTCAGAATCTTTAAATTACTACTAATTAAATAACCATTCTCATGCTGTTTAAAAATTTTTTAAAAATGCTATCCAGATACTTTATGTAAATTTAGAGTATTGAGTAAAATTACAAGGAGGTTTTCCCTCCCTCCTCTATTTATATTGGAAAACATGCATGCGCATACACTCACACAAAATGTTTTCCTAATGTGTCTAGAAGTACTAGGTAAGAAATTAAGATGTAGACACACTACATAATAGTTTAGAGTTGTACAGTCAAGTGCTTAGGGGTCCTGTTTCCAGCCCACTCTCCTCATACACAAAAATCTATTAAGCCAAATAGGAAAAATATTCCTTCTAAGGCAAAATCCTAAAAAAAATTTTTCAGTTGACTTGCTAGAACTTTTCTTATGATAATTTTTCCTTATATATGTAAAAAAGCCAAAAACCTAATGCTTGTATGTGGTTCTAACACCTCCTAAGAGCTCACTGATATATTCAACCCATTGTCGAGGTCTGTGCCACCTCCTTTACAATCACACGGGTAATAAAGGTCAGTCAAGCAACAGATCACAGGAAGAAGCTGTGGAACTTAATGTCTAAAGTAAGATTCCCTAAAACACTTTCTTCCTGTTCTGCAGAGTCAATATACAACCATCATTTCTTATATATTAAAAACTAGAATAATGTAATTAGCATCTATGCAGTTTCTACTCATAATAAATTGCCCATAGATTCAGTATTTAACTTCTCTAATTTTAGAGATGTTCCCACTTCCCAGTGTTTCATGTAAGTTGTTTATGCAGGTCTTATATTGGAAGGGAGAATGCTCCTTAGAAAGACTTATTCTTAGCAATGTCATAAACATTGTATGCATAAAAATTCTCTCTCTTCCCCAATAGATTTTATATTATGCCCATTATTATAACCTAAAGAAAGATACAGCTCAGTGGTACAAAATAATAGATCCAGAATTACTTACGTAGGAAAATACATATGAATAAAACATTAGATGTTCTCAAGTTAATTTGATATTGTTGTCAATTGAGGATTTTTTTGGGTGCAGCTGGAAAAGATTCTTCAGCAGAAACTAATCAGCACAATCTATAGCAACTTGTGGAAATGGATAAATCATAGACTCTTTTTATGAAAGATTTCAATATTTGTTAACCTTGTTCTAGATATGCAAAGAACTTTTCTGAGATACATTTGTTAAGTCAGCAAATTCTTTTAATAGCTTGGTGTGTTGTACCCAGCATTTAGGACAGCACTTAGGGCAGCAGTGGTGAGGGTTGCCAACAAACATCGATCTTGTTCCATTCGGAGCAGGACTCTGTCTTTTTCTATTGTCTTCTGCTCAAGGTGTGTTTATGTAAAGGGAGAACCACTAGTTTAGTTTGAAATATTAAACAAAATAACTTTTTTACTTCTATTTCAATACTGGTGGTTCACCCACAGCCTCTAAAATAAATAAATGAGTTTAACTCATCAAATAAAACCTTATTTTTATTGGTTTGGTTTATGAAGAAGAAGTCCTAGTGTAGAAATATCTCTTCTTTCATCATCATCTCCCGTCCCTTTCAAGCTATTTTCTGTAAGTCCCAGTAAAATACTCAAAGGTTTAAAGTACAACTAAAACTTGCATTGTTGAGAAGTGGTTGAAGCAAGTGTTCTTTCTGCAACTCTTGTTATTTTAAGGTTTGTGTAATTTTTATATTATCTGTTCTTAAACTTATTCAACAATATCTGCTTTTCAGCTTGAAATTTTAACAAAAATAATTTTCAGCAGAATAGGGAAATATATTTTTTGTCTTTGTAGTCTAGACTAACATTTTCAGAAGAAAAGTCAAATATGACCAAGGGTGTTTATGAACCCTTAGACTTATTCGTGATCAGGGACTCGACAGCATCTGTCCAGATTCTTTCACACCATCTTTTCACAGAGGAAGGCTATGGCAGCCAGTCAGAGGGCTAATGTAGTGCCAGACCACTCACAGCCAATTAGCCAGCTTCCCTGTGACCGGTGGATACCTCTTGATATTTTCACTTTTTGCAGGGAGGGGAGGCTTCCAGTAATGACCTTTAGCCACTAACATTTCTGCTTCATGCCCTGAAATCAGAGGAATTGGATCAGCCTGTTTAGGGCTGACAACCCAGCCCTGTAGGCTGCTTTTTTTCACAGGAACCAGGTTCTCCTGATTTCCCTCTAAAATGCAAGACCCAAGATGCTTACCCGCTGGCTAAGTGACTAAATTAAATCTCCCCACGGTTCCCCAGGTGCATGAAGCTGGAGTGATCTTTCCTGGTTCTTATTCCCTGAAGAGTGCACATCTCTGAGATGGGACGATACCATTGTCTAGGATAACAATCTGAGACTTCTAGCATCTGTTTTTGAGACGATTCAACCTTTCAGGTCCCAGGGTTTTTGAATGACGCAAGGCTGACTTGCTGGCCACCAGAGAGATGTGGACACAGAATGACACTTGTGGTGATTATGGTCAAGGAATCAGCATCATTTAGTTGGTCATTTTAAATATTGCTTGGAAACTCCTGCAATATATGTTTTGGCCGAAAGTAGGAACTGAAAGCTACATTTTCACAGTTGAAAGACTGTTATTTAATAGAGAAAGTAGAAATCATCTTTATTGTTCCAGAGATCAAAATAATTGTGTGTGTGTGTGTGTGTGTGTGTGTGTGTGTAAGGCAAACTTTTAATATCCAGAGTTGTTGCTAATGGTGAGGGCTAATTCGGGTGCAGGGAAAGCAGTGGCCTTGTGCTAACCTTTCAGTTCTAGAACCCTTGCATTGTCAGTCACCAACTTTTGTTTAAATATGTTTCATCATCTCTTCCCATTTTTATATGTATGTATCCTCCTAGAATGAACATAAACTTAACACATGAATGATGAGCCCAGAACTTCAGAGATGTCAGTCTGGTTTTATGGTCCTTCACATCCTGAAGGTGTTTTCACCTTGTGTGCATTTTACCCTGCAGGTAATTCATAAAACTTCCCTCCAGCAATCCAGCTCAAAAGCAGATGTCTTATTTAGTTTAACAGTGTGCTAACTGGAAGGCAGAGGAAAGACAGATCTTGTTTCTGTAAATTACATTCTTAAATGGAGAGACATGAGATTTCATTGCCCTGCTGGTGGGCTCTGGGCCAAGACGCATAAATGCCAGCATGCTGCTCACTGACCAGCAGCTGCTCCAGCAGAAGAAGGTGCTCCAAGAAGCACCTTGCCCAGGTGGTGTAATCATAATAAAAGCAGAAACATTCAGATTCTTATCTTCTTCCCATCAGTGTTTCGTTGCGGTGTAACTCAGCAAATTAAAGAGCTTAACTTTAACCTTCTGAAAGTACGGTTGGATTTTACCTTCCTAAAAATCCAACTCTGTGGACGAAGACCTCTTTTGTATAGCTTGCAACATGACATCTTAGACTCTTCTTGTCCCTTTTTGGCAGGGGACAATATACATATATTAGTGAAAAATAACACTCTTTTTTTTGAGTCAAGTTTGTTGAGGTGTAACATATATGCCCTCTTCAGTGTAGTTCTGTGAGTTTTGAAACTGCATATAGTCTTGTAACCAGTGTTCATAATCAAGATTAAGATTATCAAGATACAGAACAGTCCATCACCTAAAAACTGTTCCTCTCCTCCTACATGTAACCCCTTGTAATCACAGATATGTTGTCTGCCCCATAGTCTCTCCTTTTACAGAATGCCATATAAATACCATTCTCCAGCACGTAGCCTTTGCAGTCCAGATTCTTGTACTCAGCATATACATTTGAGATTCATCCCTGTTATTGTTTATATCCATAGTTTTTCCTTTTATATTGGTGGGTACTAGTCCTTTGTATGGATCACCTATTTTTTAAACTGAAAAAAAAATGACAGAACTTCATGATAGCATTTTAACTCTGTATCAGATTTATATTACATGTAGTCCCAACATTTTTAAGTGTATGTAACTAGTCTGAGGCCAACGATTTTTGTTGAATTCATGTATGCCCTTTTCTAAACCATTACCAGTCAGTGTTGTTTTGTGTTGTTGTTGTTGTTGTTGTTGTTGGTTTGTTTTGTTTTTAACTTTCATTTGCTTACTTAATCTCTCTCCTAACTAGAATATGATGTCTAGAATACCAGTGGGGAACAAAGAGTCTTCTGGTCAGTGTAGGTCAACCCATGTTATAGGCTTCTTATCCACTCATTCTAAACAAGATTTTCTGATCTCTTAAAATTTGTACTTAAGTAGTATTTTCTTAAAATAAAGGTTGAATTTATTTGAAGGCATTTAATAAATAAATTATGATGTTTGTTCTTTGGGTACAACCAAGTGTTATGGTTCAAAACTCAAATGTGACTGTTAAAAGGGCTGTAGAAATCATCTGGACAGGCTCCCTGATTTTGCACTAGGCAATCTCAGAAAGTTCTGGGTCCACTCAGTAGGAGGACAGGATTGGTGGACTCCAGCTTTCCCAACTCTCTCTCTGAGGCTTGTAGTCTTTTGACACAGACCATTCAGAAACAAAAACTTTAGGATAATTTTTCCTTACCTAAAAAGCAGAAGTTTGAAGCTCAGTGTCATGAAGAGGTATGGACTTGTTAAGGCAGTTAGACTCATTTCATTGCACTTTGGGGGGCCATTGTAGCTAAGATGTGATTTTCAACCAAATTGAATTCATTTATTGTATTAGTTTTTTTCATCCAACATACTGTAGCCTAGCCCAATTTGACCTTCTGTCTAAGAAAGTTTTTGTTTTATTTGTTCTGTGTCATGAGATTCATTTTGGTGAATAGTTTGTAGATGGCCTTTGTATAAGCAAGGGCATTTGAAGAAAGCATTTCCATCAATAGAGCTAATGTGGCACAATGGATCCTAGTTGCATTTCTGTTTTCTGATTAGTTATCAGTGTTTACTGTTGATCTCTTAGGTAAGTGCTGGGTCTAGATGTCAAAATAAATAAATAAGATAAATCAAATAACAGTATCCTAGCCAGTTAATCACTGCCAGAGCTCAAACTGAATTTACCATTTTTTATATAGGTCTGAGTACAAAGTTTGTAAAATATAAACCAGTAGGGCAGAATGTGTCTCTGCAAACCAGAAAATATCTCCACAGTGCTTCTGATGTCATCTTAGTCCTATATTGAAAAAAAGAAAAAGGAAAACAAAACCCTGAAATATGGCTGACATTTTCTCCTTTAATGTAGCCTGCCAAAGCTTGTAAATGATCTAAAACCATTAAAATTCTCTTTTAAAAAGTTGAGTAGATTTTAACCTCCCATGTAGATAGTAAGGAAAAAAAGAATGAAAGTCATCATCTTTATTGAATTCTCCTAAGATCAATTGATAGTCCTTAATATTAATGATGCCAGGAAGGAACAGAGTTGTTACAAATGTATCTTTAAACTAAAGGTCAGTGACAATGATGGTGAGGTAAGAAAGTACTGACTCGGAGTGTCAGAAATAAGCGTTTGAATTCACTCTTCTTTCTCTGCATTGAGTTTCTTTGCCTGTTTTCATTCCTGTTTGGTAATATATATTACACTCCTTGGCAAAAATGACAACCAAAGAAAGTAATTGGAATAAGTAAAATCTAAACCAAATACTAGTATGAAGTAGTAGAGAAAACGAAATGGAAATCTAGTGACAAGCAAAGCATTGTTATTGAAAGGTTTTGGAAAAAAGCCTCTTTCACGTTGCTGGCCCAGTTAGGAAGTTTGGTCCCTGGTACAAAGCCATACAGCTGCACACAATATAAAGGAAGGTTAACAGCATATTTGGTGCGTTTATAACTTCCCTGGGGCATTTTAACAGTGAAAATAGTGATTGTTAACCCGGTCCATCTGAACTTAAATATGAGCTTACTTTGCAAGAAATGAGGGGTAACGTCTAAGCAATTTTCTCTAGGTTTCATTATGGTTTGAAGATTTTTACATTATGGCTCCTTTTTGTCTCTTTTTATATGTTTTATCCAACATCCTGTGATATTTGGAGTTATAGGTTAATTAGATGTCGGACTCCCAACTCTGAGTTCTATAACTTTACTCTGATGTATATGACACAGATCTTCATAAATATAATACATAATTTATCCTAATAAATATACACACTTTGCCCTTATGGTGTGATAATTGTTCGTAAATACAACCCAAGCTTGTGGTGGGTGTGGCAGTACTCGATCTTGAATTTTCCAAGATGTTTATAGACAGCTGCCTCAGTGTACTTTGCTGGTAATTACACAAATGTGACTCCTAACAGTGGCAACTTCTAGATTGTCAGAATGGTTGCAGCCGAATTTGTGACTTAAATAATAAGGAAAACCAAGAATTCTGCACATGGAGCATGCCTCAGTCCTGTTACATAATGAATAATACAAATACATTATATTCCCAATAATATATATGCAAAAAAAGTAGAGACATCATCTTCTCAAGGCTTTGGGACATTTGCATTCTGCTGGGTAGTTCTTATACTCACAAATGGTAAGCCAGTGCATTCAAACTTAAGAGGCCATTCCTGATAAAAATAAGGTTAGGATCACTTTCCAAATTAGCCGCTCCTGCGACCCTAAACAACCAACTACCAGCCAGAGCCAAACCGCAATTCCCGGAGTGTGAAGAGCTGGGGATCCTAGAATGGACATCCCTCCTCAGCCCAGATTCAGCATAAGCACACAGCAGAGTCGGCTACTGTGTGTGCCCCAGGCCTAATTCATTGTCCACGGGCTTTGGAAACTGTTGTTAGTAATTCTGTGCTTCCCGTAATGATATCTGGAATCAAACTCAGCCCATAGGACTGTCAAGTGAGTTCTCGAAATGCAAAACAGCAAGACCCAGTCACATTGACTACCGTGAATACTGTTTATCTGTTTTCTCGTACTAAGACCTGGTCCCTTTCCCACTTTGCAACTTAGTAGTGAAGTTAGTACTGTCAAAGACACAAGCCTCAGGCATGAGTCAAGAAGGTAGACATGAGTGCTGAGCACATGTGCTGCCAGTGTGTACACGTGGCACGTTCCTTTCCTCTGAAAAGCACCGAGAACCCTTGAGAGTGTCAAATTCATTAGCATGTGGGACAACTGTATGCATTCTGGGACTGATTTTATTTCATTTCTCAGACCATGAGTGTGATTAAAAACTCATAAATAGTATTTAATATTTTGCTCTATCTCTCCATCACATAGAATAATTTATGTCGCTCACTTCCAGCATTGACATGAGGAATGAGTCTGTGCATGTCCACGTGGTCTGTCAGGAATGACGTGGTTGATCACAAGGGTGAGATGTGTAGAAGGGCATATCAAAACCACTGAGCCTATTAAGGAGCGCTTCTAGATGAAGCTCTTTTAAGCTAGATGTTGGGGTGGAGCCCCCTACATATTGAACCCTGCTGGAAGTAAGAGGTTCTACCCTGTTGCGTGAGTCCAAATGAGCTACAGCTGTCGTGCTCTGGGCAGCAGGCCAGTGTAGCCTGTCTTGAGCAAAGCTGGGGCATCCCCATCATAAAGCAAGCAAGTCAGCTGCAGCTGCAGACTATTAAAATGCAAATTGTGCAGATAGGTTAGCTCTCAGCCATTTGAAGAGCTAATGTCTAGCTATATCAGTGGCAAAGTTTGGCACTCCATATGGTAGCTAATAATGTTTTTAGGGCCAGGAGGAGTTTTCTGATTTATGGAAGTAAAGGGAGAGAGTGGAAGTGCTGAGTTGTAAGTAGGAATAGATACAGGCAACCTCTAGCAGGTAGGTTAGAGGGCAGTTTTCTGTGACATGGCAGCAGGCCCAGGTGAATTATCAAGAAGGTTTCCATTTTCAGCAACTTTGTTCACTAGAATCAGGGGATGAAAATAGTTAAGGTATTTTAAACGCACATACACCACCATTATCACTACCGCCAACAACGAGCATGTTTGATCCTCACTAACCGTACTCTGAAATACAAGCCTTATCCCCTGTGGCGGTCTGTGCACTTACAGGGAGGTTTGGATTCCAGAAAGCGTTCAAGTGTTCATTGTTCAGCCGTCCAGAATTCTGGGGGATATTGAAACTGTTGTGGAGAAATTTTGGAGTTGAGAGACACTGAGTTGACATTGGATACTCAGACACACCTAGTATCTATGAATATTAGTTTGTAAATCCAGTCTCACAACTCCAGACTCTCCCCACAGTGTCCACACATGCATATGTAGGGGAGTGTGTGTGTGTGTGTGTGTGTGTGTGTGTGTTACAGAAGTAGTAACCATAGTAGGAGGGAGAAGGGCGAGGAATGTATGGTGCCATGCCTAAAATTTGTTTGAAAGGTAAATTTAAATTCCATTTTAAATGTTTCAAATTCTGGAATGGTGAATTCGTGTGTATTTTCTCCTGAAAAATATTGGCTTCCTGTCAATCTGCTATGTGGCCTCCTGCTAGCACACTGTATTTTGGTTAACAAAGGTAATATTTTTACTGCTTGGTCCACTTGAATATTTTGCTTAACATATTATCCCTTCAGTTCTTTCCCCCCTGCCATTTGACATCATTTGCCACTCCCTCATGGTAACCATCAAGAAAACAGAGGAAAGTGATCATATGCAGTCCTGCCAGTGTGTTTTGAGGGAGTGGAATACGCCATCACTGAACTCATGAGTTCTGGATTCTGCCGTGGTCTGTCCCAATTCAAAACTAGAACTCTTTCTATTTAGTTTTAACTACTTACTCTGCCCAGCCTCTAGCTTGTTGCTTCTTCACTCACTCTTTAGGAAGCAGGCTGTCCTTTCAATGGTAGAAATAAGAAAGAAAAATAATTGAAATCTGAATTACCAGAATATGTTACTTGATTGATGGTTTTAGCAAATCTATGGTAACTGGAGAAGATACTGACACCGAGGACAGAAAACAGAATTGGGGATCTCCTTCAGCTGCGTTGGGTCCATACAGTTCCTCTAGTAGATCATCAAGGCACAGAGAGCCCCCTGATATCTTTCCTGACACAAAGTAGGGAGATTGAGTGACTGGTTAACAGATAGCTAAAATATGGGAATTGGAAAAAATAAATAAATAAAATATGAGTTAGCTATGCATTTGTCATAGATAAAGCAAATGAAGGATTTTTATTTCATTTTTAATCTGATTCTTCTCTTTGTTTTTTTAAGTGTTTATTTAAATTCCAGTTACTTAACATCCAGTGCTATTTTAGTTTCAGGTGTACAATACAGTGATTCCACACTTCCAGACCTCACCCAGTATTCTTATTCCCCATCACCTCTTTCCCCCATCCTCTCACTCACCTCCTCTCTGGTAACCATCAGTTTGTTCCCTAGGGGTAAGAGTCTGTGTCTTGGTTTACCTCTGTCTCTCTTTTTTTTTCCTTTGTTCATTTGTTTTTGTTTTTTTTTTGTTTATGAGTCAGGTTTGACTTTTAAGATTTTATTTATTTATTTGAGAGAGAATGAGTGAGAGAGAGCATGAGAGAGGAGAAGGTCAGAGGGAGAAGCAGACTCCAAGGAGCTGGGAGCCCGATGCGGGACTCGATCCTGGAAGTCCAGGATCATGACCTGAGCAGAAGGCAGTCGCTCAACCAACTGAGCCACCCAGGCGCCCTGTTCATTTGTTTTATTATGAAGGATTTTTAAATGCCAAGTGAGTACCTATTATAAACTAGACACTTGGGTTTTTTGTTTGTGTGTTTGTTTAGAGAGCTACATGTGTACTCTGGCCCAACAGTACTCTCTTCTCTCTCTAATGAAAATGTAAAAAATAAGTATCAATTCCTAGCACATCTCTCTATTTCTCATCTTCTTTTTCTTTCTATTTTCTAATTATCTCTGTGCTTTAGAAAAAGTCATTCTATTTTTTTTTTTTAAAGATTTCATTCACTTACCTGACAGAGATCACAAGTAGGCAGAGAGGCAGGCAGAGAGAGAGGGGGAAGCTGGCTCCCTGCTGAGCAGAGAGCCCAATGTGGGGCTCCAACCCAAGACCCCGAGACCATGACCTGAGCTGAAGGCAGAGGCTTTAACCCACTGAGCCACCCAGGCGCCCGAAAAAGTCATTCTATTTTAAAGGCAATAGTCTAGCATAATTAATTTGAGATTTTAAAGTGTCTTCTATCAACTTAAAAAGAAAAGACACACAGGGGCGCCTGAGTGGCTCAGTTGGTTAAGCGTCTGACTCTTGATTTTGGCTCAGATCATAATCTCGGTTGGGGTGCTGGGATCAAGCCCCATGTTGGTGTCCGTGCTCAGTGAGGAGTCTGTTTGAGGATTCTCTCCTGCTGCCCCTCCTCCTGCTTATGCTTTCTCTTGCTCCCAAATAAATACATAAATCTTTAAAAAAAGAAAAGAAAAGACACAAACAAGCATTTCAGGACATTGGGAATAAGGTTATTTGTGAATGAGGCCACTTCCCTACCGGATTCACTCCCTCCTAAGAGCAGGGAGTAGAGCTGTGTGGACAGCTTTGCACCTAATGTGCTCATATACTGAAAGAGGATGGCTCTGCAGTAGGGTTCTCGACATTAACTTCCAGATTAGTTTCTCAGCCTTGCCACTGTTGTTATTTGGGGCCATATAATGCAGTCTTTTGTGCCTGGCAACATCCCTGGATTCCACCCATTAGTAGTACACACAATCCCAATTGTGATAACCACCAGTATCTCCTGACGTTGCCAGATTCCCTTGGGGGGCAAAATCTCCTCCAGCCAAGAACCACTGTTCTATAAGGATAGATGGAAGTTAAATAGTGCTGGAGGATGGCACTAACAGAAAATATTATGAATCTATCCTCAGACTTAGTGTGTTTTGGCATTTATAACAACAAAATCTGAGGGGTGCCTGGGTGGCTCAGTCTGTTAAGCATTGGCCTTCGACTGGGGTCATGATCCCAGGGTCCTGGGATTGAGCCCTGGGTCAGGCTTCCCTGCTCAGCAGAGTGTCTGCTTCTCCCCCACCCCTGCCCCTACCCTTGCTCATGCGCTCACTCTCGCTCTCTCAAATAAAAATATAACAACAAAATCTGAGTTTTTAGAACTGAAATCCCAATTCAGTACATGGTATTTTTGCCCTTAATTTCAGTAAAATAAAGCCACCAAGGTCAGCCTCAATGCCAGCGGCCTCAACCACACACAGAGACATATATTTATCTTTAAGTTCTCTGCTCACATATCTTATGTGAGAATTTGGTATGCGTTAAAAATATGACTTTGTGAGCAAGTGTATTTTCCAGTTTTACAAAATGAAGTTGTTTCTGCTACCAAATTTTACCTGGGTGTGAATTTTTACAACTGAGATATTAATCCTTGAAAAGAGATTTTTATAATGGAAATGCTGACACAACCTTAGCTGCCCTGCTTCGAATGGCATCATTATATTATTCCACTCTTGACCGTGTCTGTGTTCAGAAAACAGTGGTGGCATTGTCTGCCTCTGAATGGTGCTAAAGGACTGAGGAGGGGAAGGATTTGGCACTGATATCAGAGTGGGGGAAATAATTTAAAATAAAAAATACACTTTACATGCATGACTCATTCATTCAACTCAGGGGCTTTGCTAAAATGAATAACTAGGCTTGATCCACATAGGATTTGTATATTTCACCACCTGTGGTATATCAAACTGAGGATGATGCTTCCGGTTCCATCTTTCAGACTGTCTTGACTGAGTCTTGAACCTGCTAAAATGATTGCCCAATGATAAGCAGCCTCTCTATTAGACTTCACTTCTCTTTAGTCTAATTTAATATTTTAATTTCCTGGTAGACTCGGTAGCTCTAAACATAGCAGATGTGGACAGCTTGAAATAATCTTTTTTGTCTTGTTCCATACACATGACTGTCCCAAGTGCATGCACACAGGCACGCGCGTGCACACACACACACACACACACACACATACATGCACGCACGCATCCTGTTATCTCCTTGTGTAATCTTGAAACAACTTTTTACAAAATGACTATACTTTGTGCTTGGTGTTGGCAATATTGCAGGTCCCAGATACTTTTCAGTTTCCTACTTGCACTTGGTGGGGAGGGAAGAAAAGAAATAGAAGGGCTTCTACCAAAGGCCCACCTGCATTTCCTCTTCCTCTCCACAAGGACAGAAATGAGAACCTTCTCCAAGTGATAGACAAACTTCATGACTGATGGCCCCATCCTACTGTCCTTCGCCATCCTCAGGAATGGAAAAAGTAGTTGAGGATGGTTAATAATGAAAGTCAAGAGAAAGAAGAGAATTCCCAAGAGAATGGGAAAGATAGAATGCAAAATTATCAAAGCATGAGTTAGGAGGAAAAACATCTTTTAATGAAGGGGAAAACTTGTGGAAAATACTGAAATATTTACGAGCATAACAAAATATGCTCTTAAACTGGTTTGCTGTACAGCACAGGGCAGAAAATCTATCACTGTTTCTAGAATGGAAAGGGTACTAAAGATTCAACATATGCGTGTTGGCTTCCATTTTTGGGTTGTCATTAAGCAAAAACCTTTTATTGTTATAGAAAAAATACTTGAAAGATTCTGACCAAAAAGAAGCCTTAGTAAATTTAATGTACTGTTTGATTTTAAGTTCTTGGCTCACATACTGCACATTTGTGTCCATGCCTTTGTTCACGGGCATTTGCGACCTCTTGAGGGAGTGCAAATATCCCTGCATTTCCATCAGCTGCTGCTGCTTCAAAGGGTAACTTGCCTTCCAGGTGCCTCCAAAATCCTGATGGCTGGAGTGACAGTTATGGAAGAGACGTATTTCAGAGAATCCTCTGTGGTCCGGGAAGAGAAGATACTTTACTTTCTGTTTAGAAGCGTGCACTCCATGTGGCCCTCTCAACTCCCTTCTGAGAGTCCTTGTGATTTAGTGTCAGTGGAGTTTCTCTCCCTTTTTCCCCATCTGCTGTCGGCAAGAGCAGGGGACATTGGTTGGATCTGTCACAGAAACAGCACAGTGGTGTCTGCTGAAAGGGTTAATCTTATTCTGAATATGAAACAGAAGAGGCACTTGGGAGAGGGAGATCCCCTTGCTACAGAAATGACAGAAGAGTCACCTCAGATTGTCATTAAAAGCAGTTCCTGTTTCTGTGGATAGTTCTCAATTTCAGCTTTTTTAAATTTTCACTTTTTAAAAAATACGGTGTTTCGTGGTAAACACCAGGGTAAGCTCCGTAGCACTTCACTATTGGTGATCACTTCCTTATTAGTTGGCCTGCATTTACAGCCCTACAAACACGCTCCCCATATTAAATTCTGCTCTTTCAGTGTGGGCTCTGCCATACAGTATGTGTGTTCTGAAACAATTAGATAGCAGCACAAGCAAGAAGCGAATTCCTGCCCTGAAGCTCCTAAGTTTAATAAAGTATGTTATTTCCAGTAAACCCTTTTAATATGAGTATAGGATTATATTATTGTTCACCAAATGCATTTAAATATTTAAATGTTTAAATGACATCAGCAAACACCTAAAACTTATTTCCTGTTGCAATAAAATATATTTTTGCAGTCTTAGAGCTCCCCACATTAATAATAATTAAAAGGTTAGAAGACAGTCGTAATTATAGTAATCACTCAGCCTTTCCCCTCATTGTTTGGAACAAACAAGTGTTTTCTAAATGTCTTAACTGGCCTGTCTTATGTTCCATTCTTCTTTTTTTAATCTAACGTGTAAGAAAGAGTATTTGATTGATGGAACATCCCCTTCCACAACCCCTCCAGTAAATCTCTCAAAGTCCTTAACCTTGTGCAGCCTGCTTGATAGAGCATTTGCTGTTGTTTATAGTCTGTTATCCCTGGGATTGGCTTTCCGTGTAATAAAGTACTAAAAATCTCATAGAGTAGGATCAACTTGGGTGTTCTGTGGTTTGCATGGTGGTTGTTATGCCTAATTCCCACAGCAGAGAAGGGAATTAGAGGGAGCATCATAAAGAACAAAAGTTAGTGGGTTACCAGCTGAGTAAAGCCCTCCCTGTGAACAGGTTTGGGTAACAGTGATATTTCTAAAAGGGAGGGCAATGACACTTACGTGAGGTTGGTCTTAGGAAGCAGTTGCAGGTCTGGATCCAATAATGTATCATTGACTGCGTCTGGAATAGATCGCCTGGATAAATTAAGTGAACTCTTACCCTGCTGGGAGCTTTTTTGCTGTGTGCTCTGTGCTTATTAGCCTCCTAGCCCCTAGTTTGACCCTGTTCCCTTTTTAAATTAATGCATCTCCAATTCCCTAATCTAGACATTTTTTTTAATCTCATGTTTCTTTGTTTCCACCCAATTTGAGGAAATAGCTGAGGAGTTTTCAACTGTTTACCCAGAGGCAAAATTAACAGGTGCATTCACGGTTATTGTAGGACTCATCAAATACACTGAGGGCCTGGCCCAATTCCAGTTTTGATAAACAAACCAGCATTGTAAATTAATTGAAAACTGACAGAGATGAAAAGCGTTATTTAGAGGCCTAGATGAAAGTTTTACCATGTGTGGGTGCAGAAGAGCCTTAAGACGACACGGATTTTGACACTTAGGCTCATAAGGAGTTTCTAATGAACAGAACTTGGGTAATAGAAATTGAAGCTGAACCAAAGGAGGGGAGGGCATTTTTAACACAGTCTGGGAATGTATTTACATCCGATAGCAACTTGGCACAAGGAAGAAACTATTCAGAAGTTTGCCACGTGTTTGCTGCCAGTTTGTGCCTTTATTTGGAGGTACTTTATTTGGAAGTTGCCTGTGAATAAATGTGGAGAATTAGGAATAAAATACACCAGGAAAAATAGGATGTCTCTGAATATTCTGCAGTGGAGCACGTAAGGATCACTTACAGGGAAACAAATGGTATTTTATATGCGGCAAATGTCTTCAGGTACAAAAGCTCTTTAAGGCCTAACTTCCTTATTATGAAAAATGAACTTCATATTTTGCAAAGAACACTCACTTTTTCTGAGCAATTCTGGCTCCACAAAAAAGGTTTTGAAAAGTTCTTTGTTAGATAGAAAGAAGGTATTGCAAAACTGTCATAATACCGATGGTTTTGCTTTTTTACATAATATGACAGCTTCAGTCTGAACTTCTGATTCTCTAGAAATAATAGGGTAATTCTTATGGTATATTCTTTTTAGAATGAGGAGGTTATGATAAAGATTTAAGAAAGTGATTCAGGGAAAAGCTGCAGCAACAGCAATTCTAGGATTTGTTTTTGCAAAGACAAAATTGTCTTACTCGGCATAACCTGAGAACATTTATTGGGTATTCACAAGTTACTCGCAAATAAGAAGCTTTCCTGTTGTGCTTATTTTGTGCTTGTTTTACACTTATTAACAAGTTGACAAACTTTTTTTTGCATCTGGAGAGTAAAAGAAATAACATCACTTGCTTCTTCACCTATGTTATCTCCTTTAAGAAAGATCATATACATCAAGTCACTATATTCCTGTTTGCCTGCCTGTGCTGTCCTGTCTGTTCATTAGAATATGTGGCCCGTGGATGCATGAACACTAAACCATTTGATCTGCATACTTCTGGTAGTCATATTCCTTTATAAAAATCCTTGCTAGATTTTTTTTCTGAAATGTAGCATTTTTTTGGTCTATTTACTGAATATGTATCAAGCCTCTAGCACAGGCTTTCAGTGCTATCACAAATGCCTTATAATAGATACACAGTATTTGCTTAACAATTGAATCAAGTGACTAAATCACAGGAAGAAAGAAACATCCTTAGAGCGTACACTTACAGGTCTAGGCCAGTGTTTCTCAGCCAGTGACGATCTTGTCCCTAGAGGACCGCTGGCAGTGTCAGGAGACAATTTTGATTGTTTTAACTGGGGGGCAGTACTACTAGCCTCTAGTGGGAAGAAGCCAGGGCTGCGGCTGCATCTCCTGCAGTGCACAGGCCAGCTGACCAGCAAAGGACAAGCCAGCTGAAAAACTGTTCTGATGGAAGAGAAGACCTATACACAGCTGTTCCCGCCTAACAGCCTTCTTCACCGTATTTTACAAACACCCTCCCTGGGTGATTCTTCCATTCCTGGGGTGTTAACACGCATGTGCACTCTAGTTCCAAATTTTTGTCTTCACTCCAGATTTCTCCATGCACCCAGCCCTGTATAGCCTGCCCTCTTGCCATCTTCCTGTCTCAAAGGTTATCTCACACACAGGGCATCTAAGATAGAATTCAGCATCTTCCCTCCAAACATTTGCTCACGGCACTCTGCTAAGCACATGGTTGGCACTCAAAGAAAAAATGTTAATTCAAGCTGTAAGAGTGGCCCAAGGCAGAGAACAGTGTGAAGAGAAGGTATCAGCGGGCGTTCAGAGTGCAGACAAAGTGTTTTATGCTTAAGGGAAGTGAGGACTTGGAAGGGAGTTGGAAGAGCCGAGATCCATGGATATTGTTCGGGGAAGGTGGCATTTGAGCTGGGCGCTGAAAGATACATAGCATTTTAGCTGCCTGGGATTCTGGGTGCAGGAAATAGACAAACAAAGGTATAGAGACTAAAAAGTGGGACTGTGACCATGGAATATGTAATGGAATGCTCTGTTTAGAGCATTGCATACTAAAGGGAAGTACTAGATGAGGAAAATAGAAAAATTAGTTGGTGCCTGAGCATGGAGAATGTAAATGCAAAGCTGAGAAGTCTGCTTTACTCTGTAGGCAGTGGAAAGCCATGAAGATAGGAAATAGACATGATTCTAGGTGGATTTCAGGAAGATTAAACTAATCTCAGTGCCTGGACCACCCACTGCTTTTTACCTCTCATCCTTCAAGTCTCATTTTCAGTGTCACTTCCTCAGAGTCTTCCCCGGCTCCCAAGGCTTGGCTTAATGCCCTTGCTGTCCCACTCTCATGGTAACTTCTGCTTGTCTTGTATAAATCTTGTCACTCTCTTTCCTCCTCCTATGCTGCTTATTGTCCCCTTAGACTGTAAACTTTCAAGTCAGGGAATTTGTCTGTCTTGGTCTACCCAAATGCTAAGACCAGCGCAGATCAGAATTTCACCCTGGTTGACAGAGATGTTGCATAGTCCCGACCCTGGAGAATTTACCAACTGATCAATATTGGGGTAGAGTAGAAGGATGAATCAAGGATGACTCTAGGGGTTCTAAGCTTGCCTAACAGGGAGCATGTGGTACATTAATAGGGGTAGAAAACAAATGGGTTGACACACAGCCAGCAGAAAAGAAGCTGAGTTCCATGTTGCACATGCTGAGTCAGTGGTAGTGTGGAGAAATTCAGCAGGTATGGGAAATGTGAGAGAGAACAGGGCATGCAGGTTCAAATGTGAAAGTGAATTACATTAGGGGCATTTCAAAACCCGAGATGGACTGAATAGGCTTCTGCTATTTTTATCTTTTGAACATTGTTAAGAATGGAAATTTCACCACTGCCCCTATTGTCTTTCTTGGGATCTTCCAGAATTCTTCAGGAACATTTACATCTTAAGACGACATAGATTTTGACACTTAGGTTCATAATAAGGAGCTTTTAATGAACAGAACTTGGGTAATAGAAACTGAAGCTGAGCCAGCGTGGGGGGGCGGGGGCACAGCAGTGCTTATTTAGTACATCTGAAGGGTCAGGAATGATGTCAGCTGCTCTTTTTCCCATAGAGTCATTTCCACCATAACCATTTGTTTTTTGAGAGTTTTTGCCTTCTTGGATCAGTAGAGTCAAACTGACAAATTTGCTACATCCTAAAAGATATGGGTTGTGAAACTTCTAATGTTAAAAAAATATCAGCTCAGACGCTCTCCTGGGGCTTTGTCACGTGGTAAACGTGACCCTGCTTCTGGCCACATCCCTACCTTTCACTTACTCTCACCACCTGCTCTTCTTGCCCAACCTTAAATTTTCCAGAATACAGGTTGCAATTTATTAGTCTCCAGTAGAGGAGATAGAAGTTTGTAATGCAGGATTTCAAAAGATGTAGAGAGTATCTTCTCTCGGTGTTCCCTATGCCTTCTAAACCTGGTTTCTCCATTCCAACCAGACTCTTAGTTTTCCTATCTTTCCTGCTCTCTCTAAAGAGAAACCCAGTCTTTTTTTTTTTTTTTAAATAAACTGTGGTTCATTTTAACCCAGTGTTGAAGTAGTTTTGTTTCTTTTTATTGGTTTTGATAATTTTAGAGATAAAAAGACATTAGAAGTCATCGTGTCTGGCCTCTTCCTTCAGTTCCCCATTTTATATTACCAAGGAAGCTTCAGGGTGAATGGCTTTCCCAGGGACCCACACTGTAGGCCTGGGGTTCAAACCTGCCCCACTATGTTATCATGCATGAATATTGCTATGAGAACTTAGAAGGACACTCCGTTAACAGACCAAAATAATAAAGAGCACTCTGAGAGGGTCTCAATTATGGTAGATACCCACATAATATTTGTAAGCAATGAAGTGGCTGGCTAATAAACAAAATTATGATCCAGCATATTATTCTGGTATAATCTATGTGCATTTTGTATGAGAACTGTTTGTATATGTCTGTTTGTGATATGTGTACATGTGTGTACATGTATGTTCATTGATAAATGTTGCAAAGAGAATTTAGGCATATTTTTCTTCCACTAAAAGCATAAGCAAAATCTTGAGCATGATATAATAAACTGTGGATATGAGATCCATCCTGCTTTCTGCCATTAAATCCATTTATGACTTTATATAAGCCACTTATTTTACTTTTAATGTGTAATATAGAAATCATTAGGAGTCACATGATGATATTGACAAATTATCTCAATCTTAGATGTAAAATGCCAAGCAACGTGAAAACAATTTGTCTTTGCATTATTTCAAATGTCCCATTTTCCTCAATAACCAGAGTCAATTTCATCTGAATCAGATGAATCAGTCTGAACATGAGCAAAATACTAAGAATACATGATTTAATGCATTGAGCTATAGCAGCATTTACTGAGCAGTGCAATAAAACCTAAAGATTTCTTCTAAGGCCAAATTTTCATTTCATTTGGAGAGAGCCACTTAATTTAGTCATTATCCATTCGCATTAAGAAATGTTACCTTAAGGGGTGCCTGGGTGGCTCAGTGAGTTAAGGCCTCTGCCTTCCGCTCGGGTCATGATCTCAGGGTCTTGGGATCGAGCCCCGCATCGGGCTCTCTGCTCAGCGGGGAGCCTGCTTCCCTTCCTCTCTCTGCCTGCCTCTCTGCCTACTTGTGATCTCTGTCTGTCGGATAAATAAATAAAATCTTTAGAAAAAAAAAAAAAAAAAGAAAAAAATGTTATCTTAAGATTACAGTTGCAATTCTCTGTTTTTAATTTCTACTTAAACGAAGTTATCTAAGAGAGAAGTCAACCTATTTATTAAAAGGATGAATTTGGACTTAGGCCAAAAGTTCTTTTGAAATGTATTTTCATATAGTAATACAAGTTGCTAGATACAGGCAGCATGTACATTCATTATCTTTGCCATAATTTCCAACCAAAAATATTATAAACAAAAAAGACACTGCTAAAATTCAACTTTTTTAGATCCCTCCAGAGAAAAGGTGTGGATTGTTATATTTCTTGATATGAAGTTTTGAAAAATATTCTATGATAAGGAAGACTAGTGATTTCAGAAAAATTCAAACTAAATGTAAAAAATATGCCAGGCATTTAAGTTTCAAGATGCAAGTTAAATGCAAAAAGAGTAGTATGCCAAGAATTTTAAGTTTAATCCTGAAATAGGTAAAAACTGTTTGAAGTAGGTTTGCTGTGATGTTAACTATTTTAGAGACCAGAGTAGACCATTTGTTATATGGTTCAAGTACACATAATCCATTCAGCAAGGATTCAGCAAGGACTCACTCTAGTCTTTTGAACTGAAAAAAGTTCATTCTCCTTGGAGTCTTTTTTTTTTTTTTAGGATGTTTTTATTTAGGCAATATACTACACTTGAAAAATATAAGGTTTAGAAACAATCTTGTGTTTAAACCCCAAGTCTGCCACTTAACCAGTTGTGAACATAGGGGCAATAAGACATGTGAGTGGGATCACTATGAGAACTACATCTGGTGGCATATTTAAAGCTGCTAATATGGTGCCCAGCACTTGGTAGATATTCAATAAATATATTTGTTGCTGTTGTGATCACCTGTATATTTATGTTGAAAGTAAAACCTACAAACAAGGTAAGGAAGAAGGTTCTAGAGTGAAAATCTGAACAGAAGGCTGGCATCATCACTCACCAGCATTTCAGACAGCTGTGTGGGCATGGTGGCACCCATCCCACCACCCATTCTTCTTCTGGAGGGCCCAGTGGTGTAGGGCATCGTGGTGTCAGTGGCTGCCCCATGCTCGGCCAGGGTAGGTTTTTAACAACACGGGCCTTGCATTGGAGAGAGCCACAATAGGGTCCCAGTCATTGTGATTTTGTTGTTTTTCTACCTTAACTGTACATTGATGTAGGTTCTTTTCTGAAATAGGGGTCAGGAGACCCAAAAGGATTGACAGATGACTCCTTTTGATCCACATGGTCATGGCCTGCTTGGTGCATCAGTGGATCTGCCTGCTGCTCAAGGCGGCACCTTCTGCCGCTCTGAGGGCCACCCACCTGGGTGTGGGCGGTGACACTGGCACATCAGCATGTGACTCGTAGTCCGTACCTTCCATTACCTACCACCTAGGCAGAACCCAACCATGACGCAGAGTTAGATATTCTTTTACTAAAAATAAACAATTTAAGCCTCTGTATCTCTTTACAACCTTTGAAGGCAGTTTATCTTCTTTCTCCCAGCCCTTTCTCTCAAATTAGGATACTTTTAGCTTTAGAAGTAGCAGAAAATTTCAAATTAAATTGGCCTTAACTGTTACATATTGTCACACATGACCTAAAACACTAGGCTTTACTGTTGGCTGATCCATAGTTGCCCAGGACCCAGGCTGTGTCCTCTCTGCTGTCCGTAGTATAAGCTTCATCTCCAGGCTGGCCCCTGAAGATGACTATAGGTCAGCTGCCAATAGCAGTGAGGGCCACATTCCTTCCCACCTAGAGAAATAGAGATGATGTCCAGTGGCTTTTCCAGAATTCCCTGGCAGACCTCTCCTATCTCATTGGCTTATGTTGAGTCATATACCATTTCTGGCCCTCTGCTAGACAAATGAGTGATAATCTTACACTAGAGCTGTGGTCTGCTTCCCTGAGGTACAAAGATACCCAAACTACTGGGGTTCTCTTAGGAAGGGAGAAGGTAGGAAATCACTCAAGCCATTACAACAAAGCCACCACAGAATACTTCCTGGAGGAGGGGATGTTTGTGCTGATTTTGAAAAATAAGTAAAGTTAGAAGGTAAGGAAGAAGTTTTAAGTAGATGGAAAGAACATGTACAGAAAGTTCAGATGCCTGAAGTAACATGGCCTTTTGGAGGGAACCATAAGTACATGACTATAGAGAATGACAATAATGAGATATGAGCCTGAGGAAGAGGCCTCTTTATGTCACAGCCAAGCTTCAGTGCCACTCCAAATTATAGAATATGCAGACTAGATATGGGGAAGATTCTGCATTAAGACTACGATTGGGAAAACGGAGAGGAAGTGATCTTTAGAGAAATACTTCAGAGGCAGGGTTGCAGGACTTCCTGGCCAGTGGACTATAAGGGAATGAAGAGAAAGGAGCCAAGTGATGGACCTGACAAGTCCCAGGTCCTTCAGCCTCTGCAGTCACCTGTGTTAGCATCATTTCTGATAGTGTCTCTTTGTCCACATGCACATGCACAGACACACACATACACAGACACAGAAATTTCTACCCCAGTGACATTGCAGAAGTAGGGACATACGTGCAAAATATTAATTTTTATTTGTTCTCTTCCCCATTGTAATATTAATGGCTTTCCCCTTCCCAGTTTTTAGAAAACTTGTAACAGAATGATTTCACTAGTTTGAGGATACCAAAAAAAAAAAAAAAAAAAAAAAAAGACTCTTTAAGAAAGATTTAGTGATTTCTGATTAGCTGATTTTTAGAGAAAATTGGTCATTTCAACCCTCAGTATTTGGCTGTCATCTACTTGTGAATTTGCTGGGTTACATGTAAATTTCATTTTGTAGTTAGAGCTTGGGAGGAAACATACTATTTTCCAGTATCATGTTTCTTACAGATGACTGAAATATGCTTAGTCAACCTCCTCCCTGAATAAAGTTCACCTTTGAACTAAAGACCAAACTGAAAACAAGGAATGCCTTGAAATATTTGGGGATGTTCTGAAAGCAAGGGATTATAGAGAGGGCGTCCATTTTATTTTTAGCACTTCCAGCCCTTTGGCACTCCCTAAAGATAAATGCCCAAGACTTATCGGCCGTACTCTTTTACTGCTTAGGATCTTTTTACATTGCTAAAGCATTAGTTAACAAAACTTGAAAACAAATTCTAGAGAATTTAAAATGTACAGCTTGTTCAGTCTCTTGATACCTAAATTCTGTATACTCTTGGTCCATGTGTCAATGTCAGGGAAACGTGAAGAAAGCTTGACTCATAAATTTCAGTCTGTGCTATTTATTTTTAATTTGCATTATGCATACAGTGGACCTTGATTATGCAGCAGTCCACCCACACAAAGTAAATGGCTGCCAGATCCGGTAAGCACCAAACTGCCACTGAGGCATTTTACCCAACCCAAATGCCGTTTACTGAGACTACAGTGGAGACCACACATTACGGCTATTCTACAGACCTTTTAAAAGTCCAGCCTGTTCACTTGGCCTGTTTTGGCTCCCTACAGAAAACAGGCCTCTGGATCAGCTGGACACCAAAGCCCAGACTCTCTACTCAGTGTTCTACTTGGAAGTACCACTGACCCAGACTTTGGTTTCTTAAAGTAGCCAAAAACTAGCATCTGGCCCTAATTTAGACTCAGCTTATGGGCTTCCCACTAGCAGCAGCAGCAAATACTTCTCTCACTCTCTTTCCTCTCTCGCTTGGACAGGGCACCAGTTTGGGGAGAGGAGATCAGTAATACATGCTTCTATTTTTCTCCCTGAACTCTCACTTCCAGGAACCTTCTTCTTTCTTCTTGTGCAAATCTATTTGCCATTTCTGGTTGTCACCTTTGCCTTGGCAAAGCTGTTGTTGTGACTGCCATCTTTATTTAATACCCATTCCAAACCAATTATCGAGAACCTGCTATTGAGAACCCGCCAGGCACGACGCATGTGTTCTGGAAGTGTGTCTAAGGCAAGTGGAACATGTGAGCCGTGTTGTCATTCCTGAGGTGATGGCCTAGATGCTTCTTCCAGGTGTGAGGTCTTGAAATGTCTGCATGGAGCAACATCCATTTTATCTTGGAACATTTGCTATTGCCTAATGAGGGCTTTTTGTTTCCCAATCTTTTGGATTAAAATATGTCCCTAAAATGTGAACATCTGAAGAGCACTTGTTTTGTATATTAGATGCTGTGGGGGCTTTAAATGAGGGGAGGAGAAATGCAGTCCCTCCTCATGGGTGCTTCCCGCTAGGTGTCTGTTGCCTTGCAAACTTGGGAGGAGTTTAAAAAATAATACTTCCCAAAGCATAAAGTAAATCAAAGTAAAGTTGATTTCAAATCAAAGTAAAGTTGATTTCAAACAAGCAAATGAACGAAAATGGTTTCCAAAGTGTTCCTCTCATGACTGTGAGTTAAAGATGCAACTGATTCCAAAACATCCCCACAAGGGCTCAGGGCTCACGAGAGCCAAAACATGGGCCCATGGCCACTCAGCCCTGCCGCCGCCTCGTCGCATTGTCAGCATGACTGGTAGCCCACCCCGCGCCTTCCACAGGTAGCTTCTAGTGACAAGTGCTTTTGGCTCTGCCTGACAGAGCTCATTGTGGAACAACAAGGTTTTTATTTCCAGTTTCTGGGAGAGAATTACAACATCAGTTGGAATAGTACATCTGACTTGGAATTGACTAGAGTGGTCAAAATGATGGATCTGAGATATACTTGAAGGGATAATTGTACACAACCAGTTTAAAAGCTGGTAAATATTTAAGGGTCAGAGGTTAAATGTCAAAGCTACAGAGCTTGGGCTCAGCTCCATAAAGTATTAAGAATGACTGCTAATTAAATCCAGGGTATATTTCACCAAAGGGAAATAAATTTGACAGCTAACAACCAATACTGGATTACCACCTTACAGAGGTTAGGGATCATGCTAGTAATTGTAGATGGTTTACAGTTTTTAACCCAGTAGTAATCTGGAGGATGATTGCTTACAGTTACAGATTACCACACTAAACAAAGTTAAGTCTTGTGAGTCAAAAATAAGTATTACCAAAAGGCAGATAGATCTCGGTCCCCTGGCTTACTTTTTGTTTTAAAACTAAATGCCCTGTGGCGGCTTCAGAGCAAATCGCTAAAACAAATGCAGTCAAAAGACATGCTCACTTTTTTTTTTTCTTTTTCTGAGCTGAAATTTTTTTCTGTGATTAGTAATTGCCAGCCAGTGTAATAGCCAGCTATGAAATCAGCAAATTTGATTTCCAAACCAGTATAGCAAATTGAAAGCCGAGAAATGTCAGCCAAAGGTATAATAGTCCCTTTCCTGGTCCCACACTTGTTGTTATACTTAAATGATAAGATATGTTACTTAAATTCAGCATTCTTAGATGGGCATATAATTTGGACGCTACTTTATATGCCCCACCTCGGGAAAAAGCTGTTTACCTTAAGATGAGCTATACCTTATGAGCACTAAGCAAACAGAGTAATTGTAATATTTTAATAGCTATGTTTACATGCAGATCTTGAGATTATTTCTGCATTAGGTGATTTATAGGGCTATATTAAGTAAATCGCACTTGGAATGCTGCTCCAAAGGATGAGTCACAAAATACTGCCATTTCCCCTTTCTCCTTTCAAAAGAGAGCTCCCAGGGAAAGAGACAGAGAAAGAATTCCTCCACTCCCCGTACTAGGCTTAAAGCTAATCAAGAAATTATCCCATTTAAGTTAGTATTTCAGCTATTTAACATATTGACTTCCATTGATATGTCTGTTTAAAGTGGAATTATCTAATGCAAATAATAGTTGATGTTTTAGAAAAAAATAGACAAGGCCATTACGGAAAACCTTGTCATTCCTCATACTGCAGCTTCTGCAGGCTGAACTAATTATTCCCTAATCTTTAACTTGAGGTATTGGTTAAATCAATTAAGTCGTTAGGTGTAATTTCAATAATGCTAGTGTTTGCGAGAACTACATAGCAAACACGATTCGCCTTAATTAGACTTTTAAATTCAGAGCCCTGTCTAAGTCTGGAGCCAAGTCCTCTATTTTGAATCTCTCTGTATTCACTTAGTTATAAGGGGAAATTTTTTAATATGTCTGGCTCTAAGTAATTAGTTTGCAAATTTGTAATGTGAGATGTTGTAGGAGCTGAGTTTGGGAAGGAAGGCAGAGCCTCCTCCCTTTTCATTTTATTAGCTTTTCCTGTATCTGAAGACTTCCTGCAAGGATGGAACATTCCTTTAAGTTCAGCTTGTGGGAGGTTTGCACCAATAGCATAAAATGCCTCCAGACAGGTACCTGCCACTGACCTTCATGTGTACCTTTTGCCCTTTAAAAAAAAAGAGCTTTTCTTTGTCAAGCCTCTCAGAGCCACGGTGGGCCGCTGAGCCATATGGAGCGCCTGAGTTGTGTCTGTGCAGTCCTCCTGTCTCCTCCTCCCTGGGAGGCCTGGGTCTCCAGCGGCTGCCCTCCATGAGCCTCTTCCTCTCCGAGCCGTAGATGCTGAGCTGGAGATCCTGTCCAGACCTGTGGGAAAGTGCACAGAACACCAGCTATTCAAACTGTTCCTTTCCCACTCACTGGGAAAGGGACTCCAGACAGGAAGGTTTCATTAGCCTGAAAGAACATCGCTCCTTCGTTTTAACTCTTTGGGTCCTAAGGCAGTAAATCCGTTGAGGGCAGTGTTCACATTGTAGATGTTGAAGTTCTTTCTTGAGAGAATTATAATTGCTTTGCTCCCACAGAGATTTTTTTCTGGTTATTTCCTTTACCAGACAGGAGTTAATCATAATGCATTCCTGCCCATAGAAAAGTTCAGGCTTTGGTAGTGGGGTCTGTCACACTGGTCATCACTGTGAGCAAGACCCTTTTAGCAGACTGTATGCAAGTAACAGATTGGGAATCTAAAATTCTGATTGTATTAGGGTTTGAATCTTCAGTAAAGTGTAATTTGTTTAGGATTTTCCTGTTCTTCGGAGGTTGCATTTGTCTAATTTTATGGTAACTTACTATAGTTTTGAAGCAATGACTGTAATCCCCTGCAGTGGAGAAAAACTCTCTTTCTCTCTCTGAGCCTTCCACCCACCCCTTGCCGTTTTGTAAGTGCAGAAACATCACCACAATAATGACATACAATTATAGTAAACATTGAACAATCTGTGCTTTCTCGGGTTTATCTTATCATCTAAACATGTGGTGAGCCCAAATAGGTTAAGTGTCTTTTCCCTAAGGTGCAATATTTCTACGCTTTTGGATGCAATTTAAATTTTATTTTTAAAGCCTTATAATCACACATTTGAACATTTTGAAGATTAAACCTTGTATGAACATAATTGCAAGAGTTAGCGGAAATTGAACAAATGAAATATAAAGACTTCCACTTCCTGTATATGAATTTTTAGCCTTTTCCCAAACTTTCTCTATTGTAAACTTAAAACAAAGTCTTATCAGCAAGTAACATAGAGTAGCAGCTGGATATCATTAAATCCCTCTGTCTAAGCTATTCTTCTTCATTACCTTTTTCCTGACAAGCTCTTGCTCTGCACAGAAAATGTAACTTTGTGATAGAGATTTATGTAATTCAGGTGTCCTCTATTCTGAGTGAGAGCTTGGCTGCAGAAGAAAGGGATTTGCAAAAATCCATAGAATTTTATAGAAAGAAAGGGAGATGCTGACAGAATTCAGTGAGGAAACACATGTTAACATAACCAGTTCATCAACCACTTTACCCACTCTCTCTTTTATAGGCTATTTGCATAATAATATTTTTCTGCAAACTGGAATAGCTAGGTTTTATTCTACTAATTGCAAGATCATTAGCTACTTCATCTTAAAATACACAGCAGTGTTCTCCAAATGCTTTCAGATTCAGTGAAACATTAAAATGTCTTTATTTAGCAATGGAATAGAAAATACTGACAGACATCTAACCATAAACACAAATTAGAGCAAGCAAGCTGATGCCTCTCTGAGTTTAGTGAAATGGTGTAACAGTTATTAAGTTGGTGGTGATGTGGTAACATACACACACCAATTTGTGAGCATTTATTTTGGTCTCTACTGGCTTTCATATGTCAAAATCTGAGTTTATGTTTAGGTGGTTTTCTTTAATGATACAACAGAACCACTGGGAACAGAGACTTGTATCTCCTAGAGATGATAAGACACTAGGGAATCAAAAATAAATAAAAAAAAACAAATTGATAAGATAAAAACATAATCAAAAAGCACAGTCAATATTCAGTTGGTATTTATGCGTACCTACCTGCACGTACCATGTGAGTTACAAATACAGAAAAGTCTAAGAACTTATAAAATAGTTGATTCATCAAACCTAAATAGACATAAACTTAATTTAGTGATTTAAATGTGAATTTTACTAAGGTGATTATTATCATTTTATCATGACATAGCTCCCTTTTTTTCACCTTTGTTTCACATTATTTTCTATAGAAGCAGGATAAAAATGCCCAGAACTGGACATAACAGGTTCCCCCAAAGAATGCAACTGTACTCTCAGTTAGGAATTTCACTTCCACTTCTGTAAGAACAGAGACAGTAGAATATTGCACAGACCCAGAACCCAATCCAGCATCCGTCACTTTCACCCTGTCCCCAGCTGTGTGTCCCTGTGTGCTCGGTGCTGGGCTGACTCCTTGTCTCCTTCAGCAAGTTTAGACACCAGTCCTCAAGGAAAGCTTCTCTGACAGTCTCCCCCTAGGGAGGAGAACGAGGGTCCATGTCCCTCCTGCTCTCACCTATGTCATATATCATCTCATTTTAGCGCTTAACACTTGTTAATTCTCTCTTTCTCTCTGAATCAGTGAAAGATATATGCCAAAACGAACTGTCGTCCTTGGTGTGTAAGAGGTCATCTATCTGTCAGAGATCAGGAAGACTCTGTGACATATGGGGGCCCATCATCTTTTGGGGGGTTGATATGTGTGATCTCATTCATTCCCTTTAGGAAACCTGTGAAATAGGAAGAAAATCCCCTTCACAGACTCAGAGAAACTGAGGCTTAGAGAAGTTGAAAAGAACTTGCCCAAGATCATGTAAATGGAGTGGTCTACATTTGAATTCAAAGGTGTCTGAATAAAACACCTGCTATCTGAAACAATTTCTAAACATTATTTTTTATTAACTTACCTAGAAACAACTAAACTCATGCAGCTGTTATTTTGATACCTGGTCACATAGTGCTTTGGACCCTTTTTGAGTTGTCTGTATGACTTGTCTCATTAATAACATTACGAACTCCTAGTGGATGCTGGTTACTTTTTAAAATCATCTCCCCCCCACCGCCACCTCTACCTCTGCTTGATACCTGAGGTATCAAGAGCTAGATATATAATAGTAGATGTTTAATAAATACTTCTTGAAAATATGAAAATTAAAGGTAGAATACTGTATTATTTACAATAGACAGATGACAGACTTCAGTTTTGGATCAAACTCAAGGACCAAAAAATTAAACCTGAGTGATCAGATGTTATTTCTTAGTGTCACAGAACAGAATCAAGATAAGGTTTAAAAGTCCAAAACAGGGACGCCTGGGTAGCTCAGTTGGTTAAGCGGCTGCCTTCGGCTCAGGTCATGATCCCAGTGTCCTGGGATCAAGTCCCACGTCGGGCTCCTTGCTTGGCAGAAAGCCTGCTTCTCCCTCTTCCTCTGCCTGCCTCTCTGTCTGCCTGTGCTCGCGCTCTCTCTCTCTGACAAATAAATAAAATCTTAAAAAAAAAAAAAAAGTCCAAAACAGTTGTCTCAATTTTTCTTTTTCCCTTTTTTTAAGTGGGGGTGAGGGGGAGTCTGTGTTCATTAATAGAGAACTAATTAATGCCTAAGTTAAAACAGTTAAATAAATTATGATAATTTTATATTGTTTGCTTGCAGCCATAGGAAAGAACAAGAACACTCTTCATGAAACAGGAACACCTCTAAGATAGGATAAGATGATAAAGTAAGGTGAGGATAGTGTATATAGTGTAGTATTAAAAAGTTGGGTAGGGAGATCCAAATGTTACTGTGATTGCCTGGTTGAAGGAGGCAGGAGAGGAGGGGCCACTGGGCATGGTAGTGGTCAGGGAATGGATGGAGACAATTCAATATATCCCTTGTTAATTTTTGAGATTTTAACCATATGAATGTAATTTCTGTTTTTTAAAATTTAGATTTTCTAGAATTCTCACATATGAAATAGCTTAATAAGAAAACTTTTTCAGTCCTTTTATATAAAAGAAGAATAATCTTGTATTCAAAATAAAACTGTATTAAAAACCAAATGCTGGTGCTTAAATCAAACCTCGCAAAAACATTGTAAATAAAGGGTTTTGCTGTGTTTTATTATTTAATGAAAGAGGGAGTTGCTGACTCTCCACACAGATGTCATGTGCTAAGAAAGATGGATCCCAACTGGGGACAATGGAGGGAAGATGTATCATGGTGCCTCTGACACTCAGTAACCCCCAGGAGCCCCAGGACCTCAGAGCAATTGCTCAGGGAAATGCAGCATTGTAGGTCTGGGTCTGTTCTGCCAGATGGAAATTAGTATCTTAAAATAGACCAACTTTTTTTTCCACCACTGAGAACATTTTAAATGGAATCTCTCTTAGATTTAAATGTTTTTTAATCTTCGGTGGACCCTTAATGAAACCTTGTAAAGTATCTTTCGTTTTCTTGCTACTTGATGAAATTAATGTCAGCCGGTTTAATTTCAAAGCATGCCAAACATGGTAACTTGCAAATAAGTAACTTTTCCCTTTTCAATTTTAACTACTTGATTTTAAAATATTAAACCTTAATAATTTCTTTAATTTTTTAAAATAAATTTAGCTAAAACCTAAGTTCTGCCTTGATGATTCAGTTATGTCTATATAAACAAGTGTTCATTTTCTAATGAACAGGAATACTGGAATTGTTCTGAGGATTTGAAGGAATGTGCACATTGTGATTTTAAGGAGAGCATATTTTCCCATTTAGACCTTCACTAGAAATAGAGAAAAGCTAACCAGCCACCTCTTAATTCACTTTATTTAATGAGCAACTTGAGTTCATGTTAATTTCTGCCTCCATAAATTACCTTACTTTTAAGTAATGAAGATTTTTCAACTCACTGCCCTTCCATCTGAAAATTGAAAACTACAAGCTTGGCTATCGTTTTCTATTTTGCTAGGAGAACTGGGTCATCCAAAATATGTGTGGGGTGTGAAGTTGTGTTTTCTGCACAAAGATTTGTCATGAGTCTAAACATTTCTCTCTCAAGTAATTTACTGTTTAATTACATTGTGTTGTGTTCCCTCAGGAAGGGGAGGAGAAAGGAAAGGAAGAAAACTCTTAAAAAAAAAAGAAAAGAAAAAAAAGTTTTTTAAATGTGTACTGCATTCAGGATTTAGATTCCACCTTATAAAGTTTTTATTACAGTGTCCTCCTCCTCTCATTGTGTCGTGAAACAGTGAATCACTCGTGTTTGTCTCTGAGGACAAATGCCGTTCTCATGTTTTATCCTGACACCTCTGAGATGAGCTTTCCATATGAAGAGAAGGGAGGACATTTGATGCTTCCAGTGTTATTCTGGGGCCTCCCCTTTTCTGGGAGTCACTGACACATGTAGTTTGGGCAGTGAAGCCCAGCAGGAGGTGACATTGGGCCGATTCCCCTGCTGATTAATGTGCCTGAGGGTCCCTGCCACCCTTTGCCCCCTTCCAGCATGTTGGTTTTAAAGAAGGAGCCTTTCATATGCTCCGCTGACGGCTGAGCTGGGCAGAGGTCCAGTGGCGCCAACAATTTTCCGTTCTTTGTATGAGTGATCAGAGGCCAACCCCAAGAAACTGACAGTGGTTTCGCTCAGTGCTAGTAATGATCTTCAGTAGCCGAAGACTTCCTTCCTTGTGCGACCTGAACGTTTTGCTGGGTGAATGTGTGATTTGGAAAGTGGCCACAGAGACACAACCCGATAAGTTCATTATAGGCGTCACATGTTCCCTGGAGCTCTTGGGATCTGCATTAGATGAAGTTTAACTTAAAAGAGAGAAATGAAAAGTTAACTCTTGTGCTAAAGGGTTTTTGCAGATGTGCTTTCTAAAACGTGAATGCTTACTCTGTTAGTTCCCTTTCTTACTGAATGTTTACAGTTAAGCTAAAGATTCACGTGGCAGAGTATTTTTAAGACCCGAGTGTCTGGCTCTCTCTTCCCTTGCCTTGCCTTTCCCACTTGCTGCTTTTTCTTCCAAAACATCCAGGCAGTCATGGCAGCCAGCTTGTTGCTTATGTTATCTGCGTGGTAAGCAGTGCTGGCATTTTTATGTCCTTCCGGACCAAAACAAAAAGTCATCATTTCAACTCGAAGGTCAGAATGCTACAAGTAAAAATGAACCTCTAAGAAGCTTTTCTGTTCTGCACCCCAGTCTTTATCTAGCTCCAACCAAATCATGAAACCTTTAATTGAATTGATGAAATTTCTGAGGTTATTTTCAAAAGCATCTTCTGGTTATGTGTTCTAGGACAGATCACCTATGACCATAAGGAAACTCATCCTTAGAATTATTAATTTATAAAAACTGTCATGCATAGAGGTAGACGTGGTGAGAGTAAGTCACCAGATCTTAACTGGCGCTTGCTCCCTGGCCTCACAGAGACCCAGCGATCAATAGTTGGTATGCACCTGAACTAGGCTTTCACTTACAGTACATCTCGTTTTTCAGTATGCTAAATACCTCTAGAAGTGAGTTTCAACTCCTCGAATAATCCCTACAGGTGCTCAAAGAGCTTTCAGGATTTCATAAAAAACCTAAGAAGAGTAGGAACACCTTTGTTCAGCTGATTCCTCCAAAAGGTAGAATAAAAGACTGACTTTCCCCTGAGCGACATGGGATTCCACAGTGTTTGTTTTTACTTTATTAAATCATGCTTCCCCTAAAACCTGCCTCTTGGATTCACAGTGCTCTTCAGGTCCCTAGTCCCTCTGCTAAAAACTTGATCACCTTTACTAAAATACTTAAATAAAAGTGAACCTGGCATCTTTTTGGTGCTTTGCAGTTTATAGACATTCCCTTCCCCCAACCGCATAAAGCAGGATCACTGTGATTCATCATTTTACTAAAGAAACTGGTAAGCACCATCAGCTGACTGGAAGGGCTAGAGGTAAGGCCTTCTTGCTCAGACTGCTTGTCACAAATGGCAGCAAGGACATGGCCACTGATTTCTCCTTTGGTTTCAGAGTGGGAGGGATTTGACATAATGGTGAGGAGGCCAGTGTGGCCAGGGGGAGAGAGCCATCTGACTTCCTCTACTCCTGTGGTGGTGGTAGTACCTTTATAGCTGGTCAGGAAACAATTTACAAAAGCTCTTACCACAATAACTCTGCTGGTTCCTTCTGATTTGGAAACATGAAACCCATATCGATATGAGCAAAATAAAGCCAACAAAGATCACTACCTTCATGTTTGTGGAATTGCTGTTGAGGAATTATGTAAAAAATTGTAACACTTTTAAGGGACGCCTAGGTGGCTCAGTTGGTTAAGCGGCTGCCTTCGGCTCAGGTCATGATCCCAGCATCCTGGGATCGAGTCCCACATCGGGCTCCTTGCTTGGCAGGGAGCCTGCTTCTCCCTCTGCCTCTGCCTGCCACTCTGTCTGCCTGTGCTCTCTCTCTCTCTCTCCCTCTCTCTCTGACAAATAAATAAATTTTTAAAAAAATTGTAACACTTTTGGCAAATAATTTTCTAGATATGAGTAAAGGAGTTACATTTTCTTGAGGGCTTGCATAAATATTCACATGCCAGTGTAAAATGGGGCATATTCTCAAAGAGGCTCTAATAGTTATCTCCATTTTTTATCTTTGAGATGCCTTGCTACTGTGTAGGGGATTTAATTTTATTTCAGTGTCAGGCATCGTTACTGTCTTTTTGATAATAACTATGAAGTGTAGATTTCTGAACAGATGCCAGGTGTACTTTATCATTCATTTATCTTCTAGAGAAAGATAACTATATTGAAAGGTATTTGTTGTTGGCTTTTTTCTTTTAAACTAGAGAAGAGTCTTACCATTGTTAGTGTGGAAAACACCCATGTCTTAGGCCTTTTCTGTTTCCCTTCCTTTCTTCTGCCTAAATATACATTGAGGCCCTGTGGTGCACCAGGCATTGTGCTCAGTTATATGGAACACAAAGCTAAACAAACGAATTTCTTCTTGTCGAGATGTTCACAGTCTAGAATCCTGGTTCTCAATCAGGGGCCATGTCTGGGGACCGTTTTGGCTGTCACAACTGGGGTGATACTGTTGACACCTAGTGGGTAGAAGCTGCTAAACACCCTGTAATGCATAGGACAGACCCCCGTGACAAAGCAGCACTGACAGAAAATGTCAGCGGTGCTGAGGTTCAGGAACCCCGATCTAGATAGAGCAGTTCTCTTCAGCAGAACTTTCTCTGATGATGAAATTGTTCTATAGCTGCACTGTCCTGGGTAGTTGCCACTAGCCACATGTGGACTCTGAGCCCTTGAAATGTGACCAGTGTGACTGAGGAACTGGATTTTAAATTTTATTTAATTTTTGTTAATTTAAATTTAGATTCAAAAGCTACTTGTGGCCATGGTTACTGTATTTGACAGTGAAAGTCTAGAAGAAGAGATTAATGCATTAACCAGTGATGACAGCTCCATGTGAGATGACTCTTAAAACCAGGCTCCTGAAAGGTGTCATGGGAACACAGAAGAAAGAAATCTGAGTTAGACCTGGGCAAGAGTCACTTTCTCTTAAACTGAATATTGAAGAATGGAAAAGTACAAAACATGCCCACATATAAAGTGACCTAAATGTAAGGTAGTATTCCCATTTACCTAATGAGAAGATTTACTTAAAAAACAGGTTAGGGAGATGACGCAAGTAACTTTTTAGGGGAAAATGTCTACTTGTAAAATCTAATGTTTTTCAGTTTCATCATATGTATATTTAGAATCAGATATATGTATACATATCTGTATTTTATATATATATATATACATATACATATATATGCATGTATGTATGTTGCAAAGTATATATGCTTTGTTTTTTTTCCAGTTCACAGTTTCTGAAGTAATATTTTTTTGAGCTCTTCAGTTTCATCTCTGGTATAGAGTTGCTACTGATCACTAGAGCCCCTGCATTATCTACCCACTGTCCCAGAACACAGTCTCACTTTCATCCAAGTTGTTTGTGATACAGCACTTTTAAAATCTCTGTGTACAGGGGCACCTGGGTGGCTCAGTCGGTTAAGTGTCTGCCTTCAGCTCAGGCCATGATTCTGGAATCAAACCCTGCATTGGGCTTCCTGCTAAGCAGAGAGTCTGCTTCTTCCCTCTCCCTCTGCCTGTCCTTCCTGCTTGTACTTGCTCACTCCCCACACCCCAAATAAATAAAATATGTGTGTGTAACACTTTAAAAATCTGCTCAGGGACAATTTATTTCCTCTTATATGTACCTGCTTGCATAACATTGGGTTAGTTTTTTATTATTATTATTATTTTATCCTTTATGTGTATATTCTTGAAATCCCCAAGGTAACTACCTTCTGTAATTCTTTTTAAACCAATCATTAAAAGGCTTGTTTTGAACTTGTAGCATAGCAATAATGAGGCTGTATCTTCAGAAATACAAACTACATCATCATCAAATATGCCTCCTGCGTTACTGTTTCTAACAGTCAGCCTCTATAGTCGCATTCAAAAGTGAGCCCTTTTCAAGCTATTGAATCTTCTTGAGAGAATATCTTGGTGCTCCAAATAAAGTGATTCAGAGAAAGCCCCATTATGTGAGAGGTAGGACCCCAGTTCAAGAAAGTAGAATTGACAGAAGCATTTGTTTCTTCTACTGCCAAAGGCCCCCTTAGAAATATAGTAAAAGGATGAAAGATTATATGTTCAGAGCATCAACAAAGGAGCAGAGGAGGGATCTCATCTAATTTCTGAACACAAAGCAGATCGAAGAATTTTAATGAGCTAAGCAGAATAGAAGAAATTAGCTTCTTCCGAATAAGACTTCTCAACCTGTAACATGCACGTGAATTGCTCTGAGCCTGTATTTAGTGGGTCTCAGATGGGGCTGAGATTCTCTATTTCGGACAAGGTTCCCAGGCGGCGCGCATGCTGCTATTGTGAGGACCACACATGGAGGATCCAGGGCCACAAGACAGGGACGGATCCTATTGCCCAGCAAACCCAGAAAACTTTACATTAGGAGTTGACACATATCACAGAGGGCAGAAGTCACTCATAGGTCTGAAATCAGGGGGATTCACTAAGGGTCTTTACAGGGAGATATCGTCTTATTGCACTTCACTTTGTTGTGCTTTGTAGATACTGCTTTCTCTCCCCCAAATTGGAGGTTTGTGGCAACCCTGTGTTGAGCAAATCTACTGGTGCCATTTTTTCAACAGCATTTGTTCACTTCATGACTCTGGGTCATATGTTAGTAATTCTAATAATATTTCAAACTTTTTCATTATTATTATATTTGTTAGGGTGATCTGTGATCAATAATATTTGATGTTGCTATTGTGATTGTTTTGAACACCACAAACTGCACCCATATAAGACAGCAGACTTAACTGATTAGTATTGTACGTACTTGACTGCACCACTGGTTGTCTGTTCACCTTTCTCTCCTCTCCTCGGGCCTGCCTGTTCCCTGAGACACAACATTATTGAAATCAGGCCAAATAATCACCCTGCAGAGGTTTCTGAGTATTAAAGTGAAAGAGTCGCACATCTCTCACTATAAATGGGCTAGAAATGATTGAGTAAGACATGTTGAAAGCCAAGACAGGCCAAAAGTACCACACAGTCAGGTTGTGATCCAAAGAAAAAGTTCCTTTAATAAGAAATTAAAAGTGCTACTCCAGTGAACGTGTGAATGATACAAAAGCAAAACAGCCTGATTGTTAATACTTAGAAAGTTTTAGTGGCCCAACTAGAAGATCAAACCACGATATTTCCTTAAGACAACGCCTATTCCAGAGAAAGGCCCTAACTCTCTTCAATTCAATGAAGATTGAGAGAGGTAAAGAAACTGCAGAAGAAAAGTATATAGCTAGCAGAGGTTGGTTCATGAGGTTTAAGAAAACTAAACTGAAAACCTTCTGGAAGGGATTCACCATTCTAGATGCCATTAAGAACATTCGTGAAAAGAGACCAAAATATCACCATGAACAGGGCTTTGAAAAAAGTTGATTCCAGCACTCATGGATGATGTTGAAGGGTTCAGGACTTCAATGGAGGAAGTAACTGCAGATGTAGTGGGAATAGCAGGAAAACTAGAATTAGAATTGGATCCTAAACATGTGACTGAATTGCTACAATTTCATGATCTTTGTTTTTTAATCATTTTTAATCATTTGCAAGCTTTCATGGTATTAATGGTAACAGAGTCATCTAAGAACTAATTGCATCCCACTAGAGGCACATTATCTCCTTGGTTTTTCTAAGGTGCACCTCATGATTATATAGTTGTGCCAAAGGCTGGAACTAAGAGAAAGGCAAATTAATACTTTATCTTTATCTTTATCTTTTTTAAAATATTCATGTTCAAATACTATTAATACTAATACATGGATATTCCTGTGTTAGTACCAGGAGATCCACACATAATGGAGTATGTCATTTTGAATTCAGAACACTAGAATATTTTCTATTCACAGAATACTACTATTTGTACCATTGAGCAAGAGAGAGTAAGGCTTCCATATCATCCTCTTCTTATATGTGTGAAAAGAATGGAGCAGCATGAGCATAGATATTATAGACATCAGAAATGCAGGTTTAAGTAGAATAATGTCAATTCAAATAAAATGTATTCTCTCATCACCCAAATTATTTATAGAAAGTTACTGTTTATTAAACATTTTACTTATATTAGATCACTCTGCTCTGTGAATTAGTCAAGGCAGGTGGTATTAACCCTAGTTATAAATAAGGACACCAAGATTCCAAAAGGTTAAGTGACCAGCCTTGGACTACATGGTTAGTAAATGGAAGAGCTAGAATAAATCCTTATCATTTTCTTTCTCATTTCCATTTGTATATTTTCTATAGATATAGATATTCATGGGGATTATATTTAACATCCTAAAGTTTAACAGTCTAATTGAATTCGTACCAATTTGACTTCACTACAGCTATATCACTACCCCTTTTTATTAGTGATGTCACAGAATACATCCTTATACATTTTGTGTCCAATAACATAGATTAATAATTATTTTTATATACTTTTAAATAATGTAAAAAATAAAAGTAAAGTTACAAGCCAAAATTACAACAATACTAGCTTTTATAATGACTATGTATATACCTTTACTGGGTAGGGATCTTTGTGTCTTCATATGATTTTGAGTTACTGTGTTAAGCTTCTTTTTATTTCAACCCGAAGGGCATTTCTTTAGTGTGTCTTGCAGAACAAGTCTCGTGGTCATGAACTTTCTTAGCTTTTGTTTATCTGGAAAAGTCTTAATTTCTCTCTCATCTTTGAAGGCCAATTTTTCTGGGTATAAAATTCTCAGTTGGCAAGGTTTTTCTCTCAGCACTTAGAATATACCAACCAGTGGCCCTTCTGGCCTCCAAGATTTTGGATGAGAAATTGACTTGTAATATTTTAATATGGAGTTTATAACTATATCTTTACAATATCTGTAGAAAGAATTTGCTTAGCATATTAACAGCTTAAGCATAGTGAAAATGGTGCCTACCTACAAAAGAGTTTAAGCACTTAACATAATTTTAGGAGCCTCTATTTGCATGGAAGCAATTTGCTAATATAAATCTTCTCTCTATATATAAATGTAGATTTCATAGGCTCTCTACTTAGAAATATTCTATGATCCTCTTATTACAGTTATTCAAACTAACTTTTCAAATTAGACTGGCCTCATTTATTTGACATAGCTTAATTAATCAAACTTTTATTTTTCTGTTATTTTGCAAGTCTAAAATTATGTAATATGTTTTGTCTAGTACATTTTTAAAGTTACAAAAACATATGTTTTATGAAAATGTTAAGTTTTCTGTATGTCCTATGTTCTCACAACAATAAGATCTTTTAAAGGACACTATACAAGTTAAACTTAATCTCACCTAATGCTTGGTACATGTCAATGTCAGGCATTGTGTCCCATATGCAACTACTTTTTTTTTTTTTTTTTTTTAGAGAAGGATGGGGGAGGGGAGGAAGGAGAGGTAGGGAGAGAATCTTAAGCAGGCCCCATGCCCAGCAAGGAGCCCAACCCTGGCTTTGATCTCACAACCCTGAGATCATAACTTGAGCCAAAATCAGGAGTCAGGTTCTTAACTGCCTGGATGGCCCAGGTGCCCCCACCACATGCAACTATGAAATGGTGATTGACTCCATATTTATTTGCAAGTAAAGACATAGATGTTAAAAAATAACGTTTTTTAAAAAACTTTGTGTGGTTCCTTTCCCTCCCTTCTCCACTTCTGTAATTTCTGGATAAGAAAAAGTTTAGAAAAATGATCAAATATTTATTAAGCACCTACGATGCATAAAGCAATTTGCTAGGTGCTCAAGGTGATTTAAATGTGGTAATTCATGCACTCGACATCTAAAATAATATTTAGGACGTAAGAAAACAACAAATGTGCAGTGCTAGAATCCAGGGAAGAAGATAAAAAGAGAACAAAATCACTACTTGGGAGTGAGGCTGTTAAAATAATAGCTACAAAATATTGAGCACTTAAAAGGTACCAGACACATGATTGCATTGCAACATCCTGCATGTTAAATAATATCTTCACTTTAGAATGAGACTCTGAGTGTGGAGAGAGTAGAAGGCTACTTGAACAGCTCCTACTGGAGCTGGGTTTAGGAGCTGATGTGATGCCTACACCCTTATTACTGCAAACACTATGCTTTCCTGAGAGCCTCCTAGGACAGACCCACAGAAGCAAGGTTGCCAGGCATTTTGAGAGGCAAGGATTTTATGTTCTTTTTCTAGAACAGAGGGATCAGTAGAGGTTGTGGCACAAAGGCTTTAAAAAAATATATTCAGATATATTTTTATATATTCAGAGGCTATGAATAGTTAATTGTGGAAGGAAGAGCAGGTATAGTAGACAATCAGACTGCAGAGGGATGTGAGAAAGATGGTGCAGAGGGCACAGAAATGTGTGCTTGGATTTTTGGGGCTGTGTGTCCTGCTCCAGGAGGCTCCCTTCATGTTGCATGGACATGTATTGCATTTATATGGGTTATAACATGAGTTGCAGCCCCTGGATTTGTGCAACATTGGCCATCCTAGACCGGGAGACAGGAGGCAAAATCATCACATAGTTTAAGAGTCACAGACTGATGGGGTGGTGTTGTGAACAGATGGGGGCTTTGCATCTGCTCGTGGACATGTAGCTGATTGAAGTTGTTGGGCACAGGAGAAAGAAAAGAAGTCTGAGGGTTAGCAGTACCATAGCCAAATAAGGGACCCGGGAGAAGCAACTTTCTCAGGAGTTGGCAGATGGTGAGATGGACTTGGATGTGAAGTATTGGTGATGCTGGATTATTAGAAATGGCCACACTGGTCTGTAAAATGGGATTTTTTGTTGTTGTTTTGCCTTGTTTTTAAATCATGAACAACTTTCAATGAAATTTTTTAAATTGTCAACAAAAAACACATATTTTCTCATCCAGTCTATCATAATTTCAGTAGTCTAACAGACCCCCTGAAGTCCATTCATGAACCTTCTGAACCTAGGTTAAAAATTCTTATGCTAAATACAGATATTTGAAGCCATATTGGTGAGCAAATTTACTGGAAAACAGTATGTTAAAGGAAAGGAAGGAAGATAAGGTCACAACTTTAGGAAGTGCCTAAATTCGGGTGCCAGGAAGAGGAGGAGGAGGGAAGGAATCATCAGGCCATGTGCAGAAGAGAAAGAGAAGAGCGCTTGGCTAGGACAGTGTCTTAAAAACTCCAGGGAATCTCTTCAGAGAAAACAGTAGCTGTGTTGAAGATAGAATTAGGAAGATAATATCTGAAAAACTTTAGATTTGATGAATAGAAAGTTATTGTTGTTTAGTAGTGTTATTCCCATTTTTTGAAACAACTGTGTGAGATGAGGGTGGATTTTCAACTGAAGAGTGGGTGGTGAGAAGTGAGAGATAATATAGCATTTTATTAATTTGATGTCAAAATATATAATGGGTATTATTTTCAGTAATTTCTGATCCAAGGAAAAATGATCAAAGACTTAGTCACTACCTAACAGTTCTCTTAGTCTCAAGAAGGTATTTAAATGTAAAAATTAGGTTATTTTATGGATTGCTTACAAATGAGTAGATGTTATATGTGAATTAATTTTGCCAAATACTTCACACATTTTGAGTATGCATACAAAATCTTTTTAAAGATTTTAAAGGTCTGAATTTAAAAAGTACAAAAAGTCACTGATATTGAGAAGATGTTTAGAAAAAAGGAAATCCTGTAATATAAATGACCCAAATACACAATTTTTTCATGTTGATGGAACTAGGTTGAAGTACTTTACTATTACATTTTTTATTTTGAGGAAAAGCTTTTTATTTCTTCTCTTAGACTTCTTTTTATTAAGCACTATTTATAATAAAACAGAAAAATTAAAAATACTTGTTACATTAAAGATCATTTTTTAAATATCTGTCATTATGTTATAGGTCATTTTGAAAATTAACAATGTTCAAGTGGTTAAAATATTAAAGAAGCATTTTAATGAAGTAAAAGATCACTGTAATCTAACTTAGCATCTAATATAAGAAAAAGTTTATACTCTAAGAGTATAAATGTCCTAAACATGCATCTGTTTTTGGTTTATTTGTGTACTCATCACACAGTCTTCAACCATAACAGATCATTTTATTTCTCCTTTTCTTCTGTCCCATATATCTGAATATTTACTATTAAGTAATTGTCTAAGTAATTTTGGCTTATCTAGAAGTATATTAATATTTTTCTCGAATCATCTCATGACTGCATTTTTTTTCTGTGATTCTTTTCTGCTCTTTGAATTTGTCAAATTATTACTAGTTTGGCATTTTTATATGAAAAATTTCCCCTCTTTTTAGCCTTAAGAAACTCACTTCCTATGGAAATAATCAGAGCACTGTCAAGACTACCAGGAATATGTGACCTAAAACTTACCCCAATACTTCTCAGAATGATGAGTTTCTTAATGTGTTTGGGCTTTGCCAAACCATCACATACTTTAAAAATATAGCTATGGTTTTGAATTTCCAAATGCATTCACTTTAAATAATTTTATGTTAATATTTTTAAATGGGAAAATTTGAATTGGGTCCGAATGCTTGCTTTTTCCATGTGTCCTTCAGCTCAGGTAATGTGTTACACCATTTCATTATGCAGAATGCAATGAACAAGAAGTCACTTGTCATAGCCGTCTGTTTCCTGGTAGTTTACACACCAGAAACTGAAATCTGAGAATGGCACTTGAAGGAAAACAAAGAGCTTTACAGTATTTTTTTTTCTTTTCAGGAAAACACACAGAAGCTAATTTTAGCTTCTTGATCAAATTGACCCAGCCTTTAACCCTGGCAAACGTTACCACAACACACTTCCAATAGACAATAGTTTGCATACCAGCATCACACTGGAAACAGATGTGCATGCAGAATTGGCCTTTTTTTCCCCTCCAAAGACTGAGCCTGCCACTGTAGTGAAAGCTGAAATGTGGTCCTCCCTAATTGGGGTAAAAACTGGGTCTTCTTTCAAATTTCAGTCTACAAGCTTTCCTGACTTCCCAAAAATTTATTATGTCACAGTTATGTTTTGACCAGAGTTTCAAAATATCATTCACTAGAGAAACATCTCTTGGCTTCAGCATGATTTTTATCCTGAGGAAAAAAAAAACAGAAATTGTTAGCAGCTGCACTATTCATGAGTGATGGTTACACAGTATATATTTTAAAACGTTTGGAATGTGAACAATTACCTCTTTTACTTTCTCACCAAGTCTCCTATAGTTTATATAAATTGCATTTTTATTACCAAAGAAATGTCAGCCTCCCCCTCCTCATCCCCAGCCGTTCTTGCCGGGCACACTCCCCGTAGCGCCCACCCGCCTGGCTGTCCACCATCGACTGTCCAGCTTGAGCCGAGTGCACTGCCAGCAGTCGCTGCTGGTGAATGGAGCCTCCAGGAAGGAACCAGGAAGGTTGCCTCAGCTTAGGAGTTGTAGCATAGGCTCTTCTCGGAACCTCTGGGGAGACCCACTAACTTCTGAAATACTGGAGAGTTTTTTCTGCTTTTACCAGGAGACAAGAAACAAATGTCTGTATTTCCCTGAGCAATGAAAAAGAATGTTTCCTGTTTCCTTCACTATAATAATCGCCTCTCTCAAAAGATCCCTCCACTTTGGGTTGGCTATAATTGGCTGTAATATATGCATCCATATATAGAATCCATGTATATAAGACTCAATGAAGTAACATTCTTCAGTACTTTGTGTGACTGTTTTTGTAAATTGGCTTGTGGGACATATTGACATATTGGCTCTGCAACTCCAGTGAAGTCACAAAGCGGGTTAATGACGGGGGGGTCTGAGCTAGAACCCCAGGGTCAGGTTCCCAGCTGAGGCCCTGACCCACATGTGCCGAACGACCTATTGACCGGCCACGGAGTGTTCTTCAGGCTTACAAGCAGACAAATCCCAACTGGTCATTTGTATATTTAAAATATGAATTTAGGGGGATGCATGATTTTTTTTAAAGCTACGCCCTTTATAGTACAGAGCATTATGTAAGTTATGCTTATCAGAATTTTAGAAATTAAATGTATTCTTAATTCATTATCAAGTTATTCCCCTTCTTTAAAACATTCTTCTCTCAAAAATAATCACAAATACCACTTATCCCTCCAGGTGAATTGTTTATATTAAAGTTTAAATAGAATTCTAGGAGATTATAATACATCTGTATGAAATTACATTAAGTAAATAGATGTTGGATGCTGTAACCATAATTGCATGTTAACTATATTAAATGCAAAAAACATTCTGAGTTTTATAGGGCACATAAGTGAGAATTGGTCAGATATCTATACCTAAGTATTAGTTCTTATATTTGCAATTTAATAACCAATAGCTACATTTGAACTTTGTGAAGGGAATTTAAACTATTTTCCTGGAATTTTTGTTTGACTGCCAAAGGGGGAGAATTCTCATTGGATTTTGATTGTGAAATCCAATACTTTTTATGTGTATGTTTTTATTACAAAAGATTCTTTATCCGCATTTTATTTTTTTCCTAATAAAGTTCATGCCTCTTCTTTCACTAACACATGGATAGCAGATAACTGCCCCAAGTTCTTTTTGCCCATTTACAATTTATGCTAAATGTTTTAAGTCTTTTAAATTTCATCTCATTAATGCTGAGTCAAAGATACATAGCTAATAAACTATAACAACAGATTAGGAAATAGAAAATTTCACCAAATAATGGTTACATTATCAGAGGGCTTTTATATTAGTACCAGACAGAAGTTTTTGTATGACATATGTTTTATTATTGTGCACAGTGCCAAAATAAATACTCAAAATTGCAGCAGTAGTTTTCGCTTAGCATGAGGATTCCTAATTTGTATGATACTTTTTAAATTTTCTTTAACATTACCCCCAAAGCTTCTACCTGTCCTTGTACCTTTTGTCCTTGTCTCCGTGAGAAATGTAACCCAAAGTATAGACTCTAAAATGAATATAAGGAAATATCGTTCAAGGAGCAGACATCTTCCACAAGAAAAAGGGTGAAGTGACTTACCTAAAACCATGTAAGTGGCGAATAATGGATGAGATTTAAACCTAGGCTCCCCACCTAACTCCAAAATGCAAAAATTCACTTATTTTTTTGACCAGCACGTGTGTATATGTGTGCTACCTCCATCATACATCACACATATGATGTTACATGTATGCATCATACATATGTATGTTACATGTATGTATAAATGTGTGTGTGTGTTGTACTAGTCTCCCCGCCCCCACTACCACACCAGGTAGCATTTTTCCCCCAAATTGGGAGAAAAATTTTATTAGAGAAAACTGACTTTCAGTCTTTACAACATTCTGTCCTTGATACTCCAGTGTTTAAAATTCATTAGCTATGTTCTTGGCTGTTACATTTTAACATTTTATGTTACCCAGTTATGTTTCCCAGATATATAACAGATTCAGGAGATACACCCATTTTTGGTAATATTGATATCCATTGTCATATTTGTACCATAAATATTCATTAATGTGCATTCAGAGGATATGTTTATATGCTTCAATATTCTGTAGTTTTATGATTTTTCTATTGGGCTAGTGACTATGAGGTAAATTATAAGACTAAGTCTATCTTTTAGAAGACTTGTAGATTCATGTTTTCTCTCTTTTGTTAACTTTTATAGCATTGTAATCCTTCTTTCTTTTGCAGTTCTCCTTAAAAAAAGAAAGAAAAAAGATACTTAATTCGTTACCATTTCCTTTAGGGTATACTGGGCCAGGGTTGACTTTTCTTCTCTTACCCAGGCTCTTACCTACTTGCGGAGGTGTGGCTCCTTTGATGTCTTGAGAGAGTTGGGGTGAATGGCATGCGGGTTATAAGCTCCGCAAGAGCCGAAGGGTGCTCCTCACCCAACTTCATCAGGAGCTGTTCGCCCCTACAGGGACAGAAGCAATTAAATTGTTTGTTCTGCTACAAAGTAAATGGGCTACTGAGAACTTGTTTGTATTTTTATATGTTTTTATGGTTAATGTTTTCAGTGACCCATGTTATAAAGTAAACCATAACTACTTCTGTAAGCATGTTACAGTAGTAAAGCAAACTGTATATTCCTATATATTTACATCACTTCACTCAAAGCCTTGGAGTGAAACTTCAAAAAAAATTTTTTCTTCCCAAACATTTCAGTTAGAAACTCAATTTCAGATCCTTGGCAGTCTTATGTATAGGCTTTCTTACATGATTGTTGAATAACATGTTATTATACGTGGGGGAAGAATAGTTCTTTTGTTGGCTGCATTACATTTTGTGGTGAAATTGGAGAAAACAAATCATTAAGGAAGTCTATTTTAGTTCAAGACATTACACACTTATGACGAGTCTGTTTTTTAGCCCTGCCAAGTTAAAAGAAAATGCAGACCCATTTGTATTGGAACAGGAAGGCATGTTCTAGATTGCAATCTATCAGTAGCATCATGTGTATTTATATATGAGGGAGAGCAATTTATTAAATATACGTGTGTAGACACCAACTTATGTAGAGTCACGCTGCTATTATGTATAGTCACTGCTAATTTACTAATGACTAATTTTCTAGATAGTGCTTGAGAAAAAAGGAAAAATACGTTTTCTTGATGAAATGCTAAACTCCGATAACTCCACCCAGACCTACTTTGCTCTGGCAGTTTCCCTGGTTTTCCAAAACTCTATCACCACCCTCCGCTGAAATTCCCATGGAAGCAGCATCTATGATCAAAAGAGAAAAAGAAAAATTTTTACTGCTTTATAAAAAACCGTGTCTGTGTTTATTTGCTGTAGTTAGCATGAGCAGAGAAAAAGGTACGAACAGAAAAAAGGTATGAACAGACTTTGAATACTGGTTAAAAGAAGTTTGAAAGATGAGGAGAAAGCCTGTTAACTCTTTAGACACTTCTATGTCCTTTGATTTATTACAATGAGAATGTATTACTTTTATATTAAAGTTATAGAAAAGAGGAAGACACGGCAACGTATTTTACAATATACTGTGAATCGTCGATAGCAGTCGGGCATGTTTACCTCTCCGGATGATACCCATATTTCAGAAGAAGGTGATGTTATTGCACATGAATACATCTAATGGTGTTTTGTGGAATTGCCACAATGTGGTCAAGAGCTCCTGGGCTTTGAAATGAGACAAAATTGGGACACAGTCATAGCTCAATGCTTGGTTGAAGTGATTTAAGAAAGCTAAATAGGCTCTTTGAACCTCGGTTTCCCCATCTAAAGTAAGTCATAAAATCTAAAAATATTATTTCTATTAAGATGGTCCACAGATGAATGCAGATGAAACTGCTAGCCCATAGCACATCTTCCATTAATGCCATCTAGGATATTACCAAGCACATGGCAGGCTCTCACAAATACTGAACAAATGGATAAATGAATAATGATTACTTTTTGACCCACTCCCTCTCCTCTTGCCTGCCAAGTCAATGTCAGATCAAAGCCAGAAGTGCAAGCCTCCCTCTTAGCTCTGTGCCCCCATCTGTGGGACAGTAAGCACTCTCTCATTTATTTCTCATTCAAGTAGCTGGCATTATTAGCAAGTATACTATATTAGAGATGGGAGATGTATTCAGTGTTGTAAACAAAGACTTTTTTCCCAGCTAAAGTTTTCATTTCTTCTTTATTATGTAATATTCTGTCAGACTGAGGGATTTTTTTGTGTGTGAAAGAAATCTGGAAGAGTAAAAACAAAGCTGAACATCAATGTAAGGTGTAAACAGGCAGAGGGCCATCAAAAACAGTAGCGCTAACTAAATAGTAAGTTATCTATAGAACTTACCTTGGCCTTTATAATACTCATGTACTTCTTATTTTAAAAAAAAGGAAGGCAGGAAAAAAACAGGAGAGGAATTGAGGAATTGAAAGTCTTATTTCTTGCCTTGTATGAATGGGAATGGATTTATTTTTAAATCTCACTTGAATGGTCTTTATTGATCCTTTTTAATAAAAGATGTTTGAAAGCATGTAGGCCATCATAAAAGAGAAAAACAAAAGGTCAGACTAATTTTCTCTACTTTTCCAAGAAATAGATTATTCCATGGCTTTATTCACCAAGGCGAATTAATGTTTCCTTTCAAGCCCATACATGTATGTGTATATATGTATGTATGTGTGTGTATATATATATGTATATATATATGCTTATGTCCAGGCACCTTTTCATGTATGATCAATAAGGCCCAGACCACAAGTGGCCTGCATTTAGAATTTAATAGAATTTAATAGGAAAAACAAGACACTGAAATTTTCTACCAAAAGTAATTAAGTTATCTAATGTTGACTTTGTGAAAGTATTATTCTGTGCTTGTCTGCATGTATAACTTGTTGGGTTGAAATGTATTTATAGGGCTGACTGACTAACACTTTAAACTTGCCCCAAATCTAAGGTAAATTGGTAATTTTTCTTGTTATTAAATGACTTGCCTTTTTATTGCAGGCAACTCATGCACTGGAAAAAAATTGTCTTAAATTATCTAAAGTATTCCAACATACAGAAAAGTTCCACCTTTCTATGTGAGAGATGTACTGTGTACATGGGGGATTTGACCCGCAGCAGAGGGCTGTTTCATAACATAGTCATGTATGTTTTGTCTTAGAACTTATAATATTTTATTGCATGCCTTCTGTTGTCCCCATATGTGTTGTGTCCTTCTACTATTGGATTTAAAATAAATACTTATCTTTTCTTAATAAAATTCAACTAAGTACAAAACTGTTCATTCTATCATTTTTTAAATTGGAAACTGAAACATCAGGAAGTTTTACAGAATCATAAAATAAATGCCAGTAGTTTAGTTGGTTTTGTATAAACAAGTTTAGAGACTGAATTGGAAAGCAGAGTTGTTTCATATAAGTGAACTTCGAATGTGTATATATATGTACACACCACACACTTACGTGGTTTTTTTAATAAAAACATAAAATGCCTTCAATTTAAATTTGCTCTTCTTCCACTTGAGAGTTCTTTAAAACTATAGACATTAAGTGGCTCTTTTATTTTATTAAATCTTACATTATTTAAGTCTTCATAATATCCCTCGTGTTTAAATTCCTCTTTCGCCTCATATAGCACATCAACAAACCTAGAGAATACAGCTTGGGTGGTCCTGATTGTTCCAAAGGCAGCTGTACTTTTTTTTGTCTGGGTACCCTTATCTTGGGTATTAATGTTGAAAATATTGTAAGACTTTGCATAATGCTCCAATAGTCTTCTGGTCCCAAAATGCACACTTCTAGAAAGGAAAAAAAGAGAAGGCCACTCTAGCTTTGAAAGTGGGTTGCTTTTTCTTGGTTTAAATAAATAAATAAATAAATAAATAAATAAATTCCTGTCTCTGCTACAGACTGTCCTATGAATGAGGAAAATGAAAACTTCCCCAGTCATGATGCTATCTAAAAACCTTCCTGGGCCAATGTAGAATTACTTAGACTCTAAAGCTAGACTGATACTCTGATTTGGTATAAAAGTATGTTGTCAGTATTAGTTTTTCTCATCAATACGTGGGACCCTATTGAAATGAAAATGGAAGCACAAAAAGAATGAGTGGCTTTCAAGTTGAAGTTGAACACCCATCTCCCTTAGGAGTACAGCACAGCATTCTTAATGCCAGATTTTCAATATTTGCTCACATGAAGCAATTGTGTTTTATTATTCAATCTCTACATTCCTTTATTGGAGTGTAGCTTAAACTATTGGAGATAGTTTAATACTATCTGTATTAAACAATGCATGGAATTTATTATGTGTTTCCCCCCCCCGATATTTCAGTTTCCAATTATCAAACAACAGGATGAACAATTCTGTATTTAGTTGAATTGCGCTAAGAAAGATTTTAAAAGGACTCTTTGTTTTAAATCATACAGGAAGAGCATGAGTTAGTAAAGCTTCATGACTAAAGGAAAAGTCAGTGAATTGCTTCTTCTCTCTTACTTAAGGATCTTAAGTGTCCTGTGGGAATGTTGTAATCCTTGGAAAGATGCTCTTATTAAAACCTCTGGAGCTGTCTCTGTTTTCTAAAGCATACATTATTAGCTATCTAGAACTAATTACCCCCAAGGCACCTCTTTAGGGATTTTATGATTCTGTCTGTCTCCTGGGACATCATGTAAAGTTTTCAAATGAAAAAGGAAGCCCATAAGAGTTCTTTCTTTTTCTCAAGTCAGATGATGATAGGAATTACTTAGGAATAGTGGTTCCTAAAATAACTTCACTTTGGCTGTTGAGTTCTGGGTTTCTCTTATGAACTTTCATGTAAAGAACCCTTTAAAATGATTATTTATTAGGTATGTATTTGTTTTTATTCTTTCCTGAGATTCTTGAAAATAGAAAGTGATACTTGATACCTCATTTCAGAAGTACAAAGTTACAGAGAATTATCAAAGAGATACAGCAAGGAAAACTTAAGCCCCCCCCCAAAAAAAAAAATGTCCCTTGGCATTCTTTTTGCCCTGGAGTCTAAGAAGTTTATATCCAACTGGAACTTTATTTGTTTCAAAAACAGACAAAAAAAATAGAGCCTGTCTCCCTCTCAGTGAGTCTGAGAATTCACACCAGGATCCCAAACCTGGCTGCTCACCCACATTAGAGCTACAGGCCCAGGCCCCTCACTTGTAGCTTCTGGGTCAGCCCACCTGGATTTAGGGACTGAAAATCTAGTTGTGCTCCCCTCTGACCTATCTTTCCTTTCCTTCTCTTCTCTTCTCTTCTCTTCTCTTCTCTTCTCTTCTCCTCTCTTCTCCTCTCCTCTCCTCTTCTTTCTTCCCCTCCCCTCCCTTCCCCTCTCCTCTACTTTCTGCCCTCCCCTGGCTTGCCCTTTTGCTCCTCCTCTCACTGCTTGTCTTTCTCAAGCCCCCTTCCCTTCCCTTTTCCTGTCCTCTCTTCTTTTTCTCCCTCATAATCTCCTCCTGAATTTCCTAGAAGATTCTACAGCTCCTCACACTGGGAACCTCTGGTTTTTCCTACTTTTCTCAACTCACCATTAGCTTTGGAAAGTTTAAAGTCCTCAGTAAATAATCATCTGGTCCCAATTTATGGACTCAAATTCTTCTTTTCATGTGCTCTGTACATGAATCACAAGGAGCATTCCCTTATCTGCACTTTCAGTCCCTTGTACCTTTGCTGTAACCTTTACCATGTGGGTAACACAGCCTCTCTGGCTCATGAGCTCTTCTTCATTTTCTCAGGGCCTCAGCTAAAATTTTACTGAGGGGGAAAAAAAAAAGCAAAAAACATAATGAAAGGAGAGGGAGCAATCAAGACGTAAAAAGCAACACATCTCTGCATGTGCCTAAGCTATCTTGTGAGAGGGACACCTTCCTTTTCCACAGAAAACCATTGGATTCCTCCTACATGTTCCGTACAGATAAGAATATAAACAAGTCTGTTTTGTTCTGGTTTTCATAATTAATTTCCATAAAGATAAATTTTTAGTTTCCTAGATTGTTCTGTTTAAAAGCTAAAAATGCTTGACTAATAAAATGGTGTTATAATGAAATTAGCCATGGTGCTGAAAGAATAATCTTTCTAGATGCCAATCTGATCTTGTCATTGTCCTGCTTGCCTGCAGAGTAATGCCACCCTCCTCTCTGGCAGAGAAAACCCTATCGTGATTGCCCCCTTACCTTCCCCACCCTCACTTCTCCCTGTCTGTTCCCTGAACAGGCTCTTCATGCCTTTTTAACTCACTCTGTTCCATCTGCCAAGAAAACCATTTCTCCGTCCTAATCTTCTCAACTTCCTCAAACTGTCCAGCAACCTTCTCCCAAGCCTGCCTTCCCCATCTCCAGCCCAGTTAGGTTAGGTGCCCTTAGTCTACACCATCCTGTGCGGGGGCCTCCCCTGTGATAGCTTGGGGCTTGTGTGTGTGTGTGGTTGCTGATTTAACCATCTCCCTCTTCCGCCGACCACAAGGTTTTCCAGGGGGTGGCAGGGCTGTGCCTTGTTAATTTCAATACCTGAGTTACTGGCCTCGCGGGGAGAGGACACAGCAACTGTTCAGTACGTGGTAGATGCCTAAATGAAGGAACTATTAACCACATTGGAAAACTGATATTGGTTATTAAAAATAGTCTTCAAAGATTGATCTGTGTGGCACCTGTTCGCTATCAGTATCTACCCTTGATATATTCAAATAAGACTGCAAATATAAAATAGATTCCAAGTGAAGTCACCAGGTGACAGTTCAATTGCTTTAATGCATTGCCCTGGACCGTTAGCACAAATGTTCCACGAGTGGTTTCGCATCACTTTCCTTCCATTCTCTTCTTCTCTTTGCATAGTTAATCCTGATCTATTCTTAGGATTTCAGAATTCTTTCACTAGCCCTCTTCTTTGTCACTAGTTCTTTAATTTACACGTTTGGTTGGCTGGTTCCTGTTACTCGGCCTACAAATCTGTCCTATGTCATCTCCTTTGAGTAATTTATAACCTCCATAAAATGCCACGCAGAGGCACTTTTTTACATTTTTGAGTAATGGCGAGAAAGAATTGCCCTGGGAATCAAAAATCCAATGAGTCATAGATTATTCTGTTATTTATGACCAGAGAGTGGTCATTGACAATATTTGGGAATTTTACAGCTATGAACCTAGGCTATTGTGCTTTAGAATGTAATTTATTAAGCAAATAAAACTCTTACTGGTAATGGGTCCTGTTAAATCTGGGGAACCATGTGAGCTCCAGGTCGGTACAGCTGTGGAAGGTTCATAGTAGCCACATACATCTCAGATGTCTGGACACTAATATTTTACACTTACTTCATGGTTTTATTTACTCAGTTGCCGTTATATTCGTGATTGGAGTCTAACCAACCATTTTGGTTTAAGAAATCATCAGCTTTGAGTGGAGAGGGAGGAGCCTAGAGAAAATAAAATGAATTTATGTTTAAAAAGCATAAATCCTTCCTTCATGAGATATAACATTTAGTAAATTTGGGCTCTAAAAAAACACCAGATGTGTTCATAGAAATTATTGATGTAAAGTCATCTTGGAAAAAGAAAAAAGATAAGGACCTAAACTTAACTAAGTATGCCTGGAGGAGAGACATAGACAAAGATACAGAGATAGGTAGACATGTATATGTATGTGTAGAGATGTACAGAGACACACATAGACAGGGAGAGAGCATGCCCTAGTACAAACAAGTGTCTGTGAGCACGGCTAGGATTTATTTTTTGAAATTATTCATTTATATTGGTAGTTATTTTGTAATGTTGGCTTCAGTTTAATTCCTGCCACCCTTGTCTTTAAATACGTTTGTAGAAAAGGATAATCTTGAAAGCTTCAACAAAGCAAGTTGATCTATTTCTAAATAGTGACATTCAGCAGTATTTAGTTTTTATTGTATTTTTTTTAAGCTGGAAATGTACTTCCTTTAGTGTAACTGTTATACACGTATATCCAACCACATCTAGGATTAGAGAGATTCAATTATATACTTAACAGCATGAAACACTCTCAAGAAGTTGGGTCTAAAGCCACACACCCACAGTGATCAACAAGAAAATTCCAAGAATGTCTCTCCATTTGAAATTTTGCATCTGTCTTTCCATTCTATGAGTAATTAATTAAACCTCACCATGGTCATGGCCTCATATCTTGGTATAAAATAGAGAGAGCCTTAAGTATGTATGGTAGAAGTGGCACTAATGAAAATGGGAATACAAGGAAATGAAACCAGTCATGTGACCTTCAGGGCTGCTCTTGAATTTAACCACGCACCATCTAGGCTTTCACTGCCATTTCACACTGTTATAATTTCCCATTCACTTTTCTGCCTCCCTGATTAAACTGAAAGCTTCTTGCCATTTTTTTTATCAACTGTGCATGTGCACAGTTTCTAACACAGGATCAAGTAGCAGCAACATGCCTGAATGAATACACAAGTTACCTCTCTACTGGTTATTTTGATCCTGCTTAGAAAATGATTGGGCTCTTGGCTTTTCTTTATTAATTTGTGGGAGTTCCTTATATAGTCTAGAAATAAAGTCCTCTGTCACTTATGTACAATATGAATATTTTTTCACACTCTGTGGGTTGCCTTTTCACTTTCTTAGTGATTTCTTTTGAACCAAGTTCAGTTTATCAATTTTTTTCCTTTTATGGATAGTGCTTTTTTGTCTTTCTTAAGAAATCTGTGCTTTTCTCCATGGTCTGAACTCATGTTATGGTCATTGTCGAGACAGGAGTGAAAAACACACATGATTCCTACTCTCACAGCGTTCGCAGTCCACTGTTCTTCCCTTTGATTTACATTGCAGAAGGAAAGGATTGTATAGGAGATTAAAAATCTGTCATTGTAAGCGCAAGATTCTTATCAATAAATTCCATTTCCTCTAATCTGTTCTTTGAATTTTAAAAACATTGTGACTAAAATAAAACAATTACAATGCTAAAAATACTTTTCCACAGCTCACAAATTGCCTCTGTTTTCCAATACCCTCACCCAATATTGAAATTGACTGGTTTAAATGAAGACCAAATATGCAGATTATAGTTATAACATCATGACTGAATATATCAGTAATTGACAGAACTCAAGGGGCTGAACACTGAGCTGTCTTTCGTCCTGAGCATGACAGATACGTAGAGACTGAACATTGGCTGTCAACTCCAAGGGAGAATCATTAGCTGATTTGTGAATCTCAGTGGTATTTATGGTTCTATTTTTGAAAGATCACTATTGCTTAAATAAAACCCTATGCTTCAATTATAGATATCAGTATGTGAAAATATCAACAGAGCCTCTTCCTGTTTTAAAATGTTTTCACCAAAGCAAATTCAAATCTGTTCTATATCACTAACAAATTAAAATGGCTATAATACAAGAAGGTTTTAGTACCAAAAAACAAAATTGATAAGGTTAGAAATAGTGTTTCTAAAGACTTAATATGTTGTTACAGATGGGCCTACCAGATTCAGATCTCAATAAGATAGTAGATGCACGCCGAGTTTCTTTTAACAATGGAGGGAGCACCCATGCCCAAACTCAGAGCCTTATTCTGACTTGGATTCCATTGACAACATACACTCTAATCCAAAGGAATATGCCTCTCGAATCTAAACCTAAATTCTCAATTTATAAGAACAAAGTTCTAAATTTCTAAGAACTTTTAGTCATATTCAACATTAGCCATAATAAACAAATCCAGGACCTATTTTATAAGTGGAAATAACTCTCTTCCAGCTTCTGAAGTTGATTTTTGAGTAAATACATTTTCAAAAGAAGGGACTTATTTGGACTTGGAGCGAGATTGGTTATCTAGACACATTTTTTAACTATAGACCAACAATTTTATGTATATATCCATATTTCCACATAAATTAAAGTTCCAAAATAGAGTACTCCCAAATTGGTAACAATCTAAATACCCTATATCAGAGTTTCTCAAACTTTTTTTTTGTCTCGGAACCTCACCCGCCTTCTTTACAGTCTTAAAAATTATTGACAGCCTCAAGCTATGTTTGCTTATGTGGGTTGTATCTACCAACATTTATCATATTAGGAAATAAAATTGTGGTAGTTAAGAGATATTTATTAATTCTTTAAAGAATAGCATAGTAATATAAATAATAGAAATAAAAATAAAAATGTCTTTGTCTTATTGGAAAAATAATTTTGCCCTTAAGACCAAATGAAAGGATCCCAGGGACCTGGAGGGGTCCCTAGATCGTACTTTGAGAACTCTGGGGCCTGTGCGATTGGAATGTTTATGCAGCTATAGTAGAGACATACAGCAGACTACCATACAGCCTTATAAAATGGCATACATGTGGGTGCTTTAAATCTGCTTTTAATGATACATTTTAATACTATGTGCTCCCCCGCTTAGAAAACAAAATGCATTTTATAATATTTAAATGCACATAGAACACAACAGGAAAAATAAAGATAAAACACAGTTTAGACCACTTCTTGGATCAGCACAGTTGATCCCTGAACAACACAGAGGTTTAACTAGAGGTTTAACACAGAGGTTAACACAGAGGTTTAACCAGAACCTTAACTAATATAGACTACTGATGACTGGAAACCTTACCAATAACATACATAGTCAATTAACACCTATTTTATATGTTATATGTATTACATACAGTATTCTTATAATGAAATAAGCCAGAGAAAAGAAAATGTTGTTAAGAAAATCAGAGAGAGAAAATGTATTTACAGTACTATGGTATTTATTGAAAAAAATCCATATATAAGTGGACCTGCATAGTTCAAACCTTTGTTATTCAAAGGTCAACTGTACTTAATAAAATCAAACAGCTTTATATTGAACCATCTCAAAAGACTATACAAATAAGTTACCTATCTAAGGATAGAAAGCTAGAACTACAAGTTCTGTGTGATAGAAAAGAGATCCATCAGTTCCAAAAATGAGATAAAACAGGGAGGAAAGCTGACACTTTTATAGACAGATTCTGTCTTAATTTCTCTTTGAAACAGAGAGCCACACCACTTCTTTAGAAGGACAGATACAGGATACCTGGAGGTCAATGTTTTTTCTGAAACAAAAGTTTAATTTTGTTGCAGCACTTAGAATAATATTCTAGTGCTACCCTAGATTCTATACCTTAAAGTTTGGCAGAGATGACTTTCGCCTAGAAAATATTAATAGCAATGTATTTCAGCTGCCAATGAAAATGAACATATGATGTTGAAGTGTTTTAGAAAAACACAAATAGAATAACACATTTCTGCCATGTGAAAACATTTATAAGAATTTCTAATAGGTTTTCAGAATTTTCAGTTTATTGGCTTCTTTTGGGGGGGCAAAGTGTAGCATATTCTGAATTTCTATCATTTCAAATGAAATGATGCACAATTCATCATAAATAAGAGGCATATGTGTTCTCTGGTAGTAGGGGAACTAGTCAGTATCAAGGGAAAGGAATCAATGGATCAATGGAAAGGACTAGCAAACACGGACGTTCTGACTCACTGGCAGTTAGCAAAAGCAGCACTTTGGGCACAAAATCCCAAAAGTAACAGAAAAAATCAGAGTGGCTGTGGAAATCCACAGTTACTGGTGGTGGCTAAAGGTGGTCTCGGGTGTGCCAAGCCGGGGCCCTCCCTGGGCACAGCTGACTTGTCTTGTGGATGTCACGGCCCCACTGAAGGGAAGGCCGTGTGGTTTGAGCGGCTTCTGTTAGAACCAAGTTGGTGTGTGAAAGTCAGCCTCCGAGTAGCAAGCTTACACTGGTAAACTGAATAAAAGGTTCTTATTGTTCCTGCTTCTTTAGAGAAAACGAATTTTCTAATCAAACTGACCTTTTAAAGCATGAAGACAGTAGAGGAAGCAATTGACAGTGGTTCGGGTTTCATCTCGAACTTGAGGCCTTATCCTGGTCATCTGTTTTGTTCCTGTGAAAGGCCAAGGTACACCTTTTTCTTTATTGAAACCTGCTAGGATTGTAGCAACCCTTTAAAAATGCATACTAAAAATGAGACACTAAATTACACCTGTGAGCTTAAAGGAGTACAAATAATTTAGTGACCTTATTCACCCCTCCAGTTGCAGCAAGCTCTACTGTATACTTCCTGTACCTTGAGTGTGGAGAGTTCGTTTTTTTTTTTACTTCTGAACCTCTCCTCCACTCTCTCCCACCTCATTTCCCCTCAGTGTAACCGAATACTTTCAGCAACTGGAGGCCCAAACAATCTTGTTAACTTGAAAGTTTTCCTTCAGATTTATTGACCCAGCAGAGTTAAACAGGGTAAGTGTTGATCAACACCTCTCAGGTATTTCTTTAATTATTGGGCTGACATCTCTAGGGCCTCGTAAAAATTTGCAGTGTGAGTTAGTAATAAAGTAACTATTTTATTTATTTATTTATTTATTTATTTACTTACTTACTTACTTACAGGGGGTGGGTGAATTTTGGATTTTCTAAAGGGAGCCTCTACTTTTTGCTATAAATTGTAGCTGTAGCCTTGATGATATTGTGGTGGAACAACAGGGTCTCCAGAGCGCCTCATTGAAAGAGATTAAACTGTAATTAAACTGTACTATGAGTAAGGAGGGATGGAAAAAAGAAAAAAAAAAAAACCCTGTGGTTTTCATAAAGCAGAAAAGAAATACATTGACTGGTGTTTACAGCCCAGAGACGTTTTTTGCCTTTGCGACTACAAAACAGTCTTATTTTTAGCCAGCCAAGGTTTTGCAAGAATGCCATATCAATCCCACAGTTCTGTTCTTTGAAATAATTGCACCAAGCTGGTCCCAAATCAGCAGTAACTAACTGAAAAGCAGGAGGGAAACATTTCTCAAACATACAGTGCCGATGAAATTTGCCATAACACTATGAATTATGTCGGCTGCCTGCATGAAGTTCCACATAATGGGAAAAAAGAATTTAACTAGATCTTAATTGAACATACAGCTACATAATATCCTTTTGTTTAGGCTCAAAAATGGATTTTTTTAAACCTCCTTATCAGTGCCGCTATTAAATATTGTGGCTCTCCAGCTATCAGTCTCCGATCAGCACAGTTAGTGCATTTTACCTTCCAAGGAAGTGCACTTTGAGCCAGCTGGAGCACAAGAAATGTAGGAGCTGGAGAAAGTCGTAATTGAAACAGGCGACTGCTTCAGTACAGACAGGAAATAAAAGGAAGACTGGCCCTCCAACGGATTAAATTAGATGTTTCAAATTCAGACAGTATCAGGAAAAAGAAGACTTATGTTAGGGGGGAAAAAGGTAACAGTAAGTTCATTCAGCTGAGTACCCCCCTCCTTCCCTCATAACACATGTTTTTGCTGGAATCTTACTGTGCTGCCCGGTAGGGTAGAATGGCCCAGGCCTCTCCCTGCCAAACAACAGAGTAGCAGGTCCCTGTGTCAATGTCACACTATCCTTTCCCTCCTGCCTGCCCTCTCCCTTTCAGAGTCCTTTGGTATTCTGTTTCCATAAATTAGGCGTGAAATTACGTTGGGCTGAGGATACATGATTTCAGCTGTTTTATAGTTGGAAAGGAAAATCTTTTAGACCTAAAGCAAAAACATTTTTTAAATATACTTCCTGCCTATTAGTTTGAGATATGCTTATTATAGAAAATGCTGGCTTTGTAGAAACTTTCTTTTTTCTTTTTAATCGCACAGAATTCTGTCTTGTCCTTCGGTTCAAGTTAAGTAACATTTCTTGAGTACCAACTGTATACAAGGCCCTGAGCTAACTGGTGTCTCCGATACTTACACATTCATTAAGGTGACATTAATGCATTCAGATTCTCAAATGAAAACTTGTACTTTTGTTATAATATTTTGGGAAGTAGATTTTACTTTGCTTTGGAATAATCAAGTAAAATTGTTGCTTTTTTTTTTTTTTCACTTTCCTCATATCTCAGTTTTTCCATTTAAGCAAATATGGGCTTTTGTTTAACACAACTGGGTAAATGTCCGTATCTAAAGGTTGTTACCAGCGGTGCTTTAGGGTCACTCACTGCCTATTTCGGCACCTGAGCATCCAGTGTCATTTATATATGGGGAGGAGGCATAGCACTAGATGAGGTGTTTTCTCTGAGATGTATTAGACACACTGAAGAATTCAACAAGCTAAAACTACGGTAGCCCTCTACCATCCCCTCTGGAAGGCTGATAAGATTTAACATTACTACAGCAAGCGGCTAGAATTACAACCTTACACATTGAAAATGCCTTTGTTTTCTTCTACTCTGTGGCTCTGTGTGTTTGAAAACCTTAGTCTTAGAGAAATGTGGGGCTACGGCCCAGGGCTACCTGCCAGATCCAGGCCTCATTTGCTCAGGTGTGTTCACCGTTTTAGCTGCTTGAATTAAGCCCTGGGAAAATTCCTGTGCAAACATCTGCTTCGTCTGCCCTGCGTCTCCAGCAGGAGCGAGATGAGGTGGGGAATGCATCATGTGAGTGGGTTTTGCATGGAAAATGTTGTGGGTTGCTTCCACTCCAGCTGGACAGCTTTATATAGCTATAAACCTTTACTGCTGTATTAAGGTTCTATTCAAAGGGTATGAATCTCTGATATTCGTGGTCCAACAAAACTGTTACTAATTACTTATCTACTCAATAGCTACTGGGATTGGCAACTTGAACAACAACAATAATCTATGTACTTAGTATTTTCCCAACAAGGGAACATTCTCTTTCATATAAATAGCATAGCTTGCATTTTTAAAACTCAAAAGAACAAACCAGAAATGGGAGACTTGTAGCCCTCCATAAAGGCCACCGTGCTTAGCTTCTTCAAAGAAAGCATATTTCTTCCTTCTGACGGGTAATTTTAACCTGGGTCTTGAAGAATGGGGAAACTTTTACAGAGAACTTTGGTTTCTAAACTTGGGGCAGGCTGTACTGACTGTGGGCTCCCGCGGTCGGCTGTGTTCTCAAGAGTGCCTGGATGTAGACTGTGTCCTCAGAGCATACCTTTTCAAGATCAGGGATCAGTCAGTTGATGGCTGCCTGCTGCCCAGATCTGTCATATCCACAGCCATAAACCAGGACATACCCTTTCAGGGATTACCAATCTTCAGAGCTCCCTCCTGCAGAGGTTCTCCCCAAAAGTTTGCTCCCAGACTTCAGCATCATCTGGTGTGACTCTGATCTTGGAGGCCCAAGCCCAAGTCTTGCTGCATTCGAATGCAGAGTAACGTCCATCTAGGGCAACTCTGTGGCTAGGCTGTGTATGCTTTACCCAGGTCCCCAGGAGTCAATGATTATTGTGCAGTACTAGAAAGCAGTGAATTTTAGTAGGAGCCATTGGCATGCTGTGCTAACCCTTAACAGATACTTTAGCCATTTTGCCTCACAGTGGCCCCTCTGAGACAGACTGGGCAGATTATCTGCTTTTTACAAATGAGTAAACCAAAACTTTACCATTATCAGTACAAATGATATGTGGGGTTGCTAAGATTCACTCCCAGAGTTCTCAGAATCAGAAGACTCTTTATTTCCATATATCATACTACTTAAACTAGACCTTATTTACTTTGAAAACCTAGTTAGGAGACTGTGTTGTTCAGAAGGAACGGTTTCCAGAAGTCAGCCACCATATGGGTGTCATCAAGCAGCCCTCGTTAAGATGGAAGGGAGGGAGGGCCACACAGCCAGGGGAAAGAGGTGAAGGTCAGCTCTGAACAGGTGAATATGTGACCGTTTCTGCTGCATTCCTCTGACCTCCTCCTGCTCCTTCCATACAGTAAAGCTCTGAAGCACTGAGGCTATCTTACCTCACTGTGATTTTAATTATTGAAGAAAAACCGACACTCAGATGTGAATGGTCTATTAGCTTAACCCTGACAGAGTTTGTCAATTCAAATAAATCTCTAAATGATATCAATGTGTGGGAGGTATTTGAAGGAGTGGGTGGATTTTCTTCTCTATTCAAAGAGGGAGTCCACCAACTATTGTATCTAGGAATGAAGTCCATGGGGCTTGTTTGGTAGGATGTAACTCTGAAGTCAGTTGTAATGAAGAGCATATGCTTGGATAAATGAATTGTCTTCTCCAGAGTCTCTCTCTGATTTTAATTCTCCCTCATTCCCCAGCCCCTTAGCCAATTTCTCTTGACTTTCCTCCTTCGTGATCCTTTTCCTTTCCACGTTAGGGTCATGTGAGATCTCGTTATTCTAAAATGTGAGCAACTATGGAAAGAGAACCAGAGCTCTGTTTTCTTGCTCTCCTCAGCCTCCTTTGACAATAATGAAGACCTTCAGACTTAAAATGAAAGTTATCTTGATCGTAGTTCTCCTGTATACCCATCAGAGAGATCACAATTTGAAAATGAAAACAAGACCAAAGATACTTAGATTAAGTGCATCTGGACTGTGCAGCACCTCATGCTTTGTTAAAAGACACCACCTTGCTAAAGCTGTGGCCTTATCAGTATATGCCGTCTGATCCAACACATCAAGGTCACTCACTTGTATCACTGGAAATTAAATCCTGAGCAGTTTGACATTTAAAAGAGAACCTGTTTTTTATTATATGAATTTGAGGGCAAGAAGGAGGGTATGGCTGACTCTTCTGCCAGTGGGAACTTCTGGACCTGAACTGAATGTAAGGAGCCTACCCTCCCTCATTTCCATGCGCTCATTCATTCTCCTCCTTAGTCCAGCTCCCTGGCTCTGAGGCCCTTCCCTCACTCATCTTTGAGCTAAGTGATATCCTGGGGAGTGTTAGGAGTAAAGGTTTAGAAAGTTTGTATTTAAAAATAAGTAGTGGTGATTGAAATGCTTCTTACTGGCCCATGAGGATTGAGCCTAGAACACCAAACATGAGACAGAAGTAAAATTGGGGGTTTCTGTGTTATTTGTGTCCAGTTTCCTGCCTTACTAAATTTATCTGGCTACTTCCCATAAGTAAGAAGCATGTTTTGAAGCAAGCAAAATGCAGGTTTGTGCTGCCATTGATGTGTCATAGCCTGCAGTTCACACCCCCAGTGTAGGTGTCAACAAAGCTGCCTCTTACTCTCCAAGGTACGCGGTGCCAATACCAAAAAGTGGGATCCGGTTGCAAGGAAAGCGCTGGCAAAACAGAACTTTATAGTGCCTGGTTCTGTTTGACATTTAAGGGACATTCACTTGGAGGACTCCCAAACACGTAATATGCCAAGAGGAGGAATGCTTTCTCTTGAAGATTCAGTGGGTTGCTGGCTGCAGGGAGAATTATAAAGCCCTTCTGATCAAAAAGAGACTCTCACTACTACCCGCCACATGCTCCTCACTCACATACCAGCTTCCAGAAAGCCTGGTGCTATTCCAGAGCCTCCCACACAAAGGGTTTGCACAAGACTCCGTGGTTCTACAGGTTCTGCTCTTACCTGAGAAGAACTGAATACAGGAAGGTTCATTGTGAACACATCCTTTAAAATCCAGTTTCTTTCAAAATGATCTAATACAGCCACTTATTTGAAAATTGTAAATGGTCGTATGGAGTTGCATTTTCAATAACAGCTTTTAAAATTCTTAAAAATTTTCCCTTAAGGTATGTTTATGTGTATAAATGTTTACGTGTGTTTGTCTCATTGCTATATCTCTTAAATCAGAATTTGTGCAAAATTGGCCTCCTTCAGTATGCCATTGTAGTTGAAGAAATTTCTAGAACTATGGAATGGAACGAGTTCTTTTCTGAAGTGGCATAAATTGAGATCGAAACCAAAACTAGAAAAATGCGAAAACTGTGTCCTTTGACTTCTGTGTGAAAGAATTGCAGGACGGCGTTTTCCAGGAGTACTTTGAGTGTATAAAACCAGGAAATAACTATGTGACATTCCTGGCATCAATACCCCAAAATGAGTGAGAGATAAAGCTGAAACAGAAAACTGCAGTGCCCTGCCTGTCATCAAAGAGCATGTATTTTGACGTGTTCCCAAGCCTGTCCTGGTAGATCCCCAAAGTCCTGGGGTCTGATAGTTATAGACTGGTCCTGGAGGCAGCATTCACTGGGAACTCCAAGTGCACAACTTATCTTGTATTCTATGTGAACAATGTCCCATGGAGCCTAATTCCATGGTATCTGTTCAGAGCCAGACCTCCTGGGTTTGGGAACCAGGTTTGTCACTGCCTAGCTATGAAATGTTGGGTGGACTCTGAAGTTCTTTGTGCTTCAGTTTCTCCATTTGTGAAAGGAACATGATAATAATCCTTCCTTCATAGGACTCCAGTGGAAGCATAAATCCACTCTCCATGAACCTGAATATTTTAAAATGTTAATAACTATGATACTAATAGTGATGATGGTATTGACACGCACTTGCCACTGTGTTTTGCATCACACAAATCAAAACATCACAAAATGCTTCTTGAGGAGGAACTTCCCATCTCATAGAAAGTGGGCATAGATAGAAACAAGTCTAGGGGCGCCTGGGTGGCTCAGTCGGTTAGGCATCCAACCCTTGATTTCGTTTCAGGTCGTGGTCTTGGGGTTGTGAGATTGAGCCCCATGTTGGGCTCCGTGCTCAGCAGGGAGTCTGTTTGAGACTCTCTCTCTTTCTGTCTCTTAAATAAATAAATAAATAAATCTTTAAAAGATAGAAACAAGTCTATTATATATTTATTACCTAAAGAGGAAAGTGAGAGAATTCTTTTTACCAGGCACACCTGTGCTTTATCATGCCAGCTATAAAATTTAAATTATCCTCAGCACAGCAAAGATGTCACCTAGTGGTCATGTGATGTGGGTATAATCTGTTTACTTTCTTGAACCATTTGAATAAACATGTCTCGTCAGAAGCAAAATAACTTTTCTCTGAGTGATTAGTAGTGAATGGGACAAGAACCCCTATGAACATATTAAATGAGTAAAAATCACTAGAGTTTGAGGGATGAGCTATTTAGTAAATACTGAGGAAAGGAAAGTCTTGTTCTCTGCTTCCTCAAGTTTCTTGCTACTAAAACAATGGGAAATACAGCAAATTAATATTTTGTGTTTGTTATTTTCAATTGAAATTAAGACATAAATCAGTGAATTTTTGTGTTGCTAAGGGAGCAAATATAATAGTAGTTCAATATTCAAAATTTACATAAAATTTGAGGGTTATGATTTGAGAAGTTAATATCCCAAGGAAAATTTTCAAAACGGCATCAAACAAGGCTTAATCGTTAAGAGCACTTGGGGAGCTTTATAAGATTAGAATTCCCAGGCCCCTCACCAGTTTACATAATTGCAGTCTGCAGGAGTGAAGTTTGAGAATTAGAATTTTTTTAAAGCACCCAAACTGATTCAAAATACACGTGGTAAGAGCCCTTAAACCAGCTATGTTTTTTCATTCATCTTAGTTTTTGTTTTTGTTAGTGGAAAACACAAATTTTATATATTTTTCTATTATCTTCCTAAATTAATATAAAAGGACCCCAGTTCACTAAGCCTCAAGGAGAAAATTTGAAGGTGGGTGGACCTCGCATTACAGTGATGTCTCCCCAGGGCCTTATCCATGGTTTGCAGCTGGAGAGCCCTCTTGGGACCTGTGGTGATTAATGGAAAGGTATACACACACCCCTGTGCATATACTCAGAGGAAACTCATCCTGAGGTCACAGCTCTGGTTACTAGAGCTATAGACATCCTGCTGGTGTGGCATAGGAAGAAGGGAACCAGCCAGGCCCTACCTTCTTCCCACCCCTTGGCTCCACTGGCTATTGGAAAGAGGGTCACTGTAAATTCAGATTATGCATACTTATGATAAATGAGCACAACTCACTCAAGTGCTTTTTTAGGGTCGTGTTGCAAATGTTTCTTGCATATTTTTAAATCAAAGCTGTTTAACTTGAGTGTCATAAAATGTGAATGACTGTTTTAACCTAAATGAACTGTTTTCAGAAAAGAACATCTATTTACACATTTTTTTAATATTGCAAAGCCCATTCTACTATTGATGCATTTCATGTGGACTTCAAGTTTAGAAGTAACTGACTTCCAAATTTTATTTGAATTCAGGATATAATTTCTACTAATTTGTTCATTTGTCACTGTGTGATTATTAGTTTTAAATCTGAAAGTTTCTTCCAGCTTTTAATTGTTCTCTGTGAGGAACTATATTACCTAAATTCTTTCTAATAGCTGATTTAAAAGATACACATGTGGAAAAAGAGATTGGAATATTTGGAAGGAAAATCAGTCGTTCAATTCCACATGATCATTTAAGCAGTTTGACATTGTATGCATTTGTATAAGCTTGATACCTCGTGGGTTTTAGGTATAACTGATAGTTCCTTAAAAAAAAAAAAAAAAACAATCGGGCATCTGGGTGGCTCAGTCAGTTAGGCCTTCAACTCTTGATTTTTGCTCAGGTCATGATCTAATGGATCATGAGATCAAGCTCCACATAATGTGCCACACTCAGAGGGGAATATGCTTCTCTCCTTCTTCCTCTCCCTCTGCCCCTCTATGTATGCACACTCTCTCTCTCTAAAGTGGGTGAATAAATCTTTTAAAAAAGAGAGTCAATACTTCAGAGTCTTTGACAGAATATAGAAATCTTTATATAAAAATACATTCACTTAGAACATTTAGGATATTATTAATATCTAAATACTGGTCTGGAATGGGACATTTCTATCTTCTTTTCAAAGGTTCCAAATGGACTTCATATCCCTAGGGTAAGAATGACAATATGTCCTATATAATATACATATGAAAGTCCTTTCACTAAATATACATAGCTTTTAATCAATCTGTAAAATTATTTGGGAACTATTGTTAATATTCGGAGTTGATAGGAAGCTTTGGAAATGATGTATAATCTTTCCTTTATCCTGGGACAATACTAACTCTACTTTTTCATGAAGTCAAGCTGAAGACAAGCTCTCCCAAGGCTAGTATATTTCCAATACCTTAACTCTAACCCTGACCTTAGGCATAAAACCATCTTAACTGGTGATTCCATGGTTTTAACCACCAAACACAGAGCTCTCCATAAAATGTCACAATATCCTTTCCCTGTGATTTTTGCTGATATGCATGTATCGGTGTTTATCCACATGCTTGTGCTACCTGAGTGAGCTACAGTTTTCCAGGTTTTTTTTCCTCAGTGAACTGGTTTCTTAAGAAATATCTTAGATTGAGAAACCCATAGTGTAGAATAGATACAAAGAAATAGGATTTGGAGTGTAGTTATTTAACTGTGGGAATCTCCATGGGTTTATCATAAAAGAAGAAAGAACTCACTAGGTGTTGGTTATGACATTGGGAAAGTAGCTTAGAAAATCACTTCAGAGGGTTAGAAGAAACTTCTCATAGATCTAACACCATTCTTTGTTGGTTTTGTTGTTGTTTTGTTTCATTTTCTTTCTCATTAAAACATGCCTTCCTGGGACATTGTTCATATTCCCATCCTTTCTTAGTTTAGCAGTATTTTTCTCCATCTGTCCATTTAAAACTTAAGTCATTCCCACATAAGCATGTTAAAAAGCCCTTTTCATCACTTCTCTTTCTGCCGTCCTGGTGGATTCCTTATCCTGCAAGACCCAGGCATACTGTACTTTAAGCAGAGTACAAACATCTCTTCACTTTTGACCCTGAACTGTCAAACTTTCTGTTAAGTCTTGAACATTTGGGAAAAGCTCTCAGCCTTGAGGCAGAGAATTTGCATACATTTAGGAATACTAAGCAAAATGAGTACCCACAATTCCAGGTGACCATAAAATTGCAGTACAGGAAGGGAAAGGATAGTAATTATTCCCAAAGGGCTTTTAACTTCCTTTGGCATTTTAAAAGAGGAAGATTAGTGGCCTTCACAATACACTGTATCTATCACCTCTGCATGTAAAGTGCCCTCAGCCTTCACCTAGGGTGGTTTAGAAGCACCCAGGTTTCTTGACGTTGACTACATTCACTTAATACAAGGACAGACTCATCAAGTAAATGGACATCTTAAGGGTATACATGAGGCTTTCATTTCTTGAATTCTGAAAAGAGGTCATTTATGATTTCCCATGCTGACTGCAGACCTACTTTAAAGGAACATAGGAATTTATCATTAAATTGAGATCTCTTCTATAGAGAGTTGAAGGTAGGAGAAAATTCATAGGAATTTCTTGTAACTGTTCTAAAAGCAGCTGAGGCTCTTAGGCTTGCTCACCTTAATCCATATGTGTATCCTTACAACAACCCCATAGATTCCTAAACTCGTTCTAGAGTTGAGAAGTGCATCACAAATTCATAGTCATTTTATCGTGGGTTCTGAGACTACCAAAGAAGATGGGGCATCTGGAAATTCATAATAACGCAAGAAAATGCCCCATAGTGCCCCAAGGAAACCTTAAAAAGTCATTTGTTGAGACTGGAAGAGATCACATTTAGAGTGAATTTAGAGAGAGGGACCAAGAACCAAGCCCTGGAACATACCTACATAAAGATTAAACATATGAGAACTAAAGGATATATTGAAAGTGAAAGCATCTAATACGAACTTCAAGCTGACAGGGGTACCTGGGTGGTTCAGTGAGTTAAGCACCTGCCTTCAGCTTAGGTCATGATCTCAGGGTCCTGGATTGAGCCCCTGTTAGGCCCCCTCCAGGGAATCTGCTTCTCACTCTCCCTTTGCCCTTCTCCCTACCCTGCTTGTACTGTTTCTCTCAAATAAAATCTTAAAAAAAAAAAAAAAGAATTTCAAGCTGAGAAAAGATGAAAAATAGAATGAAATTATCAAATGACTATTTGAAGAAAGTTTCCCAAAACTGAAGAATAATGAACCTTGAGATTGCAAAAGCTGTGGGAATGTCTGGCTTAATGAATGAAAAAAGACCCCACACCAAAGACCATTACTGTGAACATTCAACATTGGGATCAAAGAGAAGATCCTATAAAGCTTCCAGCAATACAAACAGGTTACATACAAATGATCAGGGTAAAATCAAGAGTAAAACTGGTGCCAAATTTATGTTCCAACATTGAAATGAGAAGTCAATGAAGCAAAGCCTTTTAAATTTTGGAAATTATTTTAAATCTGAAATTCTAAATCTGGTCAAAATATTATAGATGTTTTCAAATATGCAGCATTTTTAAAGAAATTATCCTCTGTGTACTTTTTTGAGAAAAGTACTGGAGAATGTACTCCACTGGAATAAGGAAGTAAACCAAGAGAGAGAAGGGCACAGGATTCAGGAGGTAGGGTAGGGGATCTAGCAGAAAGAGGGAGTAGGGAATTCTCAAGGTGAAAACAAAGGAAGTCTGAGGAAGACAATAGCAGTAGGTCTAGAGCAAACAATTAGTAATTGAAGGTGGAGGGCTCAAGGAAGTATGTCTCTAGGAAAAAAATTTAAAAGTACTCTGATGGTTTTGAGGGCATGGAAAATTAAACTGAGACATATTTTATAGAAAGTTGAAGGGTATGAGAAAACTCAGCAATCAGAGTAAACCAACCAAGTATGGGGAAAAAAAAACAGTTATAAGTATGGTATAGATAAGGAGGGGATTTTTAAGAAAAGTGTTGAAATTATAATCCACTGGTTGATTCAGAAGTGAGTAACATTAATTTAGAAATCAATAATGGCTATGTGGATATAGACTTAACAAAAAATTGACAATTAATTAGAGATGGAAAGTAGGATGGAAAAGTGTGTGAATATATTAAAAATTTCCTACAGCTATAATAGGAATTCAAAAGTTAATGCCTTAAATGGATTAATCAGGAAATAACAGAACAGACAACATTATTGGCAAACTATTAGGAGTGTTGAAAGCGACTGTGGAGGGTCTGACAAGTTGGGAGGAGTAGGAAATAAGGGAATTCTGTCTTTTAATGTAAGTCTTTTGGCACTACTTAATTTTTTATATGTTTACATATAATATTTTCATTCATTTAAAAATTTATTTAAAAAATACAGTTTGGCCCTATGTTATATACAACATTCAAATTAAAGAATATGTTCCATCTCTACTAAATATACCTAAATATACACACTATTCTAAGAATAGGAATTGAGATAAAATGGGTATATACCATTACATTAATTTTAGGGGTACAGTCATTCAGTATTTGTATATATTGTGAAATGATCACAGTATGTCTAATTTATATCCACCACATTACTCACAAATTTTTTTCTTGTGATAAGGACTTTTAAGCAATTTTCAAATATACCATTAACTATAGTTAATTATAATTAATAATGTAAAATGTTCATTTCATTTATCTCAAAAAAGAAGAAGGGAAAGGAGTATATTAATGTCTTATTGCTATTGTTACACATTACCACACTTAGTAGCTTAGAACAACCCTACTGTGGACTGACAAGTGTCCTCCAAAAATTCATGTGCTAAGGAGCTAACCCCACTGTAGTGGCATTTGGAGATGGGGCTTTGGGGAGATAATTGGACTTAGATAAGGTCATGAGGGTGGGCCCTTCATGATGGGGTTAGTGCCCTGTTAATTAAGAAGAGGAAGAGACACAAGGGTTCTCGCACTCTCTCCGTGTGAAGGCACAGTGAGAAGGCTACCAGCTATAGGCCAGGACCAGAACTGCACCAGGAACTGAACATGCCATGCTGATCTCAGACTTCTCAGTTCTAGACTTGGGCAAAAATAACTGCCTATCATTTAAACCACTAAATCTATGGTATTTTGTCAGGGCAGCCTGAGCTGACTAAGACAAACACACATTTATTATCTTACTGTTCTGAAGGTCAGAAGTCTGGGTGGGTCTAATGGACTAAAATCAAGGTATCAGCAGAGCTGTGTGCTTTCTAGAGGCTCTGGGGAAGATCTGTTCCTTGCCTCATGGAGCTTCTGCAGGCTGCCTATATTCCTTGGGTTGTGGCCCCTTCCTCTGTCTTCATAGCATAGCATGTCATCCTCTGCTTCATGCTCACAACACCCTCTCTGCCTTTCCCATCCTCTTGTCTACCTTATTAAGGACCTTGTGATTACACTGGGCTCACCTAGATAACCAGAATAATCTTCCATACTCAAGATCCTTAATCACATATTCAAATCACTTTTGCCATGTCAAGTAACCTACTCACGAGTTAGGCAACTTGGGTATGGACATCTTTGGGGAACTAGTATTCAACCTAACACAAGAGGTAAAGGGAGCCAGCAGGTATGAACAAACAGAACTTCTTTACACTTAATCCCCAAGAATCACGATTGTTGTGAATGAATTGAAATTTGTTGAGCCACGTTCCTTTTTATATTCAGGGTTTAGATGGAAATTCAAATTTAATTTCAGTTATAACTGCAACTATTGAAAACCTTGCTATTTTGACAAATTTGGGAATTTGCCTTGTGGAATTATCAATTGTGTCCACTAAAACAAGATACATGTCAGTTAGATGCTTGAGTCAAATAACTGAATTTAAAACCAACTCTGTCGCTTTCTGTATGAGTTTTGACAAAGTCCTGTGCCTAACACATTAAAGACATTTAATTTCAAAAAATGTGAGCTCTTGTTTAGTCTCATTATTAATTTAATTTATCTTCTTCACAAAAGGGGCCTGTCTAACTAATAAATGCTAAGCCCTGGAAGTATATTCCTGAGCTGTCATACTAGAGTGACCCTGTTTGTGTCTGGATTGATCAATGAGTGAATAGGATTAATAAGTTTGTTAGCAGAAAGTGTGAGATTTTCAGGGTGACCTTGAAAATGGGACGAACATTTCATGAAAATAATAAGAACTTCAATAGCAATAAATGTAACACCATATATTTAAGAACAAAAAAATGTATCTTGATGGATACAAGAAGGGAAAAAATAAAATATATCAGAGTGGATCACAAAGGATTTTTATTATAGAAGCTACTAAATGTTAAGTATTACATTATTAAAACAGGAGTGAGATTAGATGCCACTCTTTTGAATGCTAGTATAATATTTAGCTATGGTGCCAACAGTAAGATAAAATCAGATGTGTTGTTCAGTTCTATCTAATTTATAAATGTAAGAATTTGACTGGCCTTTTCTCCATCATTCCTGGAAGGAAGACTAAATCCTTGGACTTTCTGGAGTGATAGACCTATCTTTGTTATTCATGATGGGTCCCTTGAACCATCCTGAGATTATGCTAATAAGATGACTGGTGGTGGGCCCCCAGATAGTTTGAGCACACCGCCTGACCAAGGCCAACCACATAGTTGGGGGGTAGAAGCTTTGGACCACGTGATGGGTCAGTCCAGCCTCCTGGCCTCTGGAAAGAAGGGGGCTAGAGATTAAGTTTAACCACACAGCCAGTAACTTGATCACTTGTGTGTACATAATGAACACCCAATAAAAATTCTGGACTCAAGGCTCAGTGGAGCTTCCTGGTTGGTGATGTGCTGGGAGGGTTTCATGTCCTAAGGACACAGAAGCTTCAAGTTTCGGACCCTCCAGGACCATCCTCTGCATCCCTTCATTTGGCTGGTTTTGATTTGTATTCTTTACATAGGTGTATCAGAGTAGCACTTTCCGGAGTTCTCTGAGTCATTCTAACAAAGTATGGAACCTAAAGGGAGTTATGGAAACACCTTGAATTTATAGCCAGTTGGTGAGAAGTACAGTGGGTTGGGGGACCCAGAACTGTGGCTGTCTTCAGAAGTGAGGGCGTTCTTGTTGGGGCCATGCCCTTTGATCTGTTGAGTCTGACTCTGGGTGGTTAGTGTCAGCATTGTGTAGCAATATTGCACTAACAGGGAGAATGAAAGAAAACCCAGAAATCCAAGAAACCCAAAACCCAGAAATCAAACATATGATTTTTGAAAGAGTTAAAATTATTTGACCTAAAATATAGAGTGCTAAGTTACATCAGCAGCATTTGGGCCAAATAGAGCTTTGATATTTCTTAACTAGCTAAAGTGAAGTTTGGCCTAAAATGAGAGGTCTGTGGAATTCTGACAGAAGCTCTTATTCTCTTCCCTAAAGTCATGATGTCATCACCTGTGGCCCTTATTGCTCCCTCTCTATTGCTGCTGGTTAAGTATCACACATGGCCCCTTTCTTCCCTCTACTGTTTGCATCAAACCTCCTCAGGTACTTCTGCCTAGAGACCCAAACATAGTCACTCCATGCCCGTGACGTAACTGATCCATGCCTCTTAGCATCTACCACGAAAGTCCCCAAAGAAATCCATTTGTGCTCTAGCCTCCCCACCCTCTCTTGAGGACATGAAGGCATCCAGTGGAGTACACTGTGAAAAGGCATTCTTTTCCTATATGGTTTTTCCCTGGATCCTGTGAGTCTGCCTCTCTCCTCGTCCATTCCTTCACCCCCTGGTCTGAACTCTGGCTCGCCCTCCTTACTGTCGTGCCTTGGTAGTAGTCTCCTGGTCCCTGCCCCATGACTCATGGTTTTCTCTCCGTGCCTGCTTCTGGCTGGTTTGCCAAGCCTTTCTTCATTGCCTGGTCTAACCTCTGGGTATTAATATTCCAATTTGACATCTGGGAGACTGAGACAGAGAGGGTAGGTCACCTGCCAAGGCTGCACGGTGAGCACGTGGCAGGGCTGGGCTCCCAGCCTGTCTGCCTGAGGGCTGTGTTCTCCATTCTTCCATGCTGGTCCCCACCAGCCAAGCCTCTCTTACCAGGTGCATGCCTCCACGTCAGTCCTGTAGGCGCTCCACTTTGAAAACGGTGGGTCAGGCCCCGAAACCTTAGCGTCAAGAAAGTGACAAAAGTATGCATGTCCTACAAAAAAAATTCCAAACCAATTCCTCCCTTTTCTCTATCCAGTCATTATTGGAAGCTTATGAAATTTAGTTAGGCTTTATTTCTACTTTACAGTCTAAGTTCTTTCTTTGGTAATTCAGGAAAATGTCTTTATACCTTCTTCACATTAAAAATATTTCAAATACCCAGAGCCTGGTCTCTTGCTTTTTTCTTGTGTTTGGATCTAGAGACTTTACAAATTAATTTTGTTGCAAAAAAAAAAAATGGTGTCAAACCAATTAATGTTTAAATTAAAAAAAAAACAAAAAACACCCACACAAATCCAAAGGAGCATTTCAAGATCTGTTTTTTCCCTTACTGTAAGTGAAATTCCCATTAGTGGCAGCCGGGACTGGACACCGATAGAGAATGGGGTCTCTTGTTTGCAGAGATGGACTTATCACATGGTTAGCAGCTGGGATTTATGTGGAGACTCATTAAATAAAACAGCAGTGGCAGCTACCTCCTGCTGGAATACACTTGGAGGTACAGTACCTGAATTTTTCCAATCCTAGCTGGTCTTTTATACTTTGTTTTATGTCACTCTCATTTTTCTGACTGTTCTTGACATTTTCTGACCTCACAGTACTTTTATTATTATTTTTATTGCTACTATAACAATGATAACTTAAGGGCCTGATTTATATGATGGCAACTTAGCCAAGGGGGAGATTAAGGCATACCCAAAAAACATGCAGTAAATGTTCAAGTCTATTAGCCTTTCATTTTTATTAAGTGGGAAACTTTAGTTTTGTTTTGACATAAATAAATTTGGAGAGCCATGAATAACTGCAGGATTGTTATTTGGGGGGGGGGGCACATTACTGTGGGTTCTTGACCAGATGAGATAATTTAAGACATCTTAATGTGTCTATAACTGATACATCATAACAAGACACTCAATTGACTGAATTTATTACTTTTTTAGTGATCAATAGTGGTTTTTCATTCTTTCCAAAATAATTACAATTTTCAGAATGATAAACATACCACAAATTATTGATACATTTCCTTAGTTGTAATAATTGAAATATGTAACTGTTTTATTTGGAGATGCCAGATCTCCTGACCTCCTAGCAAAAACTCATCTCCCATGAAGGTGAGTAATATTGCTCCGCGTGCCTTTCAGCCTCGGTATGCTCAGTGTGTAGGCACAGGACTGCCTAGCCACACTCCCAGCAATACCTAAGCAATTTGCTCGCTCATGAGCAGGAAAAGGCTAGGACTCAGTTTGCTGAAGCCCAGTGCATGGACCATGAGTCTACGATGCTAAGGTCTCCCCCCATACCCTTGAACTCACAGTCTTCCTCTAAACTCTGCTGGGCTTGCCAGGCTGTGAAATGAGGCCTCTGTCTTGAGTCTTTGCATTCTACTTCCCAGAGCCCAGTGCCCTGCTCTTTAGCCTGCTGGCCTAGAGTTCATATTGGTGCCTGCCCCCAGTGGACTCCTCTCCCTATACTCCTCACCCTTAGCTGAGGTTCTATACTGACAGCATGCTATTTGTCATTTACATCTTTCCGAATTATGGTTATCAACCTCATTGATGGCTGTGATTTAATGAATTCTGGTGAACTGACTTTAACTGTACTATTGCTTCATTGTTTTGCCATTTCCGTGGAGTTATTGAAATAACATCATTCTGTATGGGGTAAATAGTTTAACCTTGAACATCACTAGACAGACTTTTCGAGACCTTCACAGTCTCCAAATCCTCAGACAACATATAACTTCATTCTGAAATAGTAGTGCACATGTTTTAGGTAGACTTTTTTTTTCCTTAACCACTGTTGTATTTAACATCTCACTCTTTTATCTAATATTTCAACTTTCTGGCTAAGAACCATCTCTGCTAGACCTCTTCATTTCTTTCACCGGCACCATCATTTAATTTTATTTCTAAGAACATATCTCACAAAGGAAGTTTTCACCTCCTCATGGGAGTAACTCAGTATTGAATGGTAAGCAGAGGCCAGAGCCTTCTGAAACTCACAGAGCTGCTCAGCATGGTCACTCACTGTGGCCAATTATAAGTCTAGAAATGGCCATAGCAATATTTGCAGCCTCACATTTTCTTTCGGAACCTCGCCACTCCCCTGTCAAGAGGTGGAGTCTCTTTTTTCTCCCCTGGAAATCGGGTGGGACTTTGTGATTGCCTCAGTGAGTAGAATAAAAGCACAGGTCCTACCTGACATGCTGTTATGGGGATGCTTGCTCTTGGGATCCATTCATCACCCTATCAGAAAGTCCAAGTCAGTCCACATGGAGAAGCCTGCATGGAAAGGAACTGGGGCTCACGGCCAACAGTCAGCACTGACCTCCAGACATAGGGGTGAACCATTGTTCAAACCTGGGTGTCTTCCACACAGGCCCCAGACAATTACTCTGTCCAAATTGCTGACCCAAAGAATTTTTAAACATGGTAAATCATTGTTTTAGGACACTAAGTTTCGGGGAAATTTGTTACTCAGACATAGTGACCATAGCCTTCACTAGAGGAGGAGTTCAGACAGACCAGCCTCCGAGAGTACAGTTCAGATTCACACCTCAGCACACCTCCACAGTCATCACATCAAGGCCCCGTGGCTCCTGACCAATAGCGGAAGTGCTCACCTCTCCCACACCCAGACTGCTGACCCTGCACCGTGTGAAAACTGAGCCAGAGTGTGCTTATCTCCTCCTTTCTGATAAAGCCAGTCAGTCTCAGTGTTAGGAACATAAAGAAACTTCCAAATGAGCATGCAGTTTGCTCTGCTGGAGAGATAAATAAATGAATAAAAAATAAAAATGGAGGTTTAGACTCTGCCAGTTTTCTGCAGACCCATGTTCCCTCTCTTGAGTTATTGCTGGAAATAGCCACTCAGCCCAAAATGGCATCTCCTAATGCCCCTCAGAGCAGAATGACATGTCACTCCTGGGCTTTCTTCCTCTCTTTTCCTGATACCAACTAAAAGTAAACCTCTCTGAATCCCTGGGAGATGGAGAGATCCACAAGATGGAAGAACATTGGTCCCTGAATCAATATTCAGAAGACTATCATCAAATACCCAAATGAATCAAAGGCAGCAAGGATGGAGAGGGAATTCTCTTGTGTTAAAACCATCTAGTACCATAGCTTCTTGCCACATGTGTCTGATAAGCCCTTGAAACAAGGCTGGTCTGAACTAAGATTGTTGTACATGTAAACTAGATACTAGATTTCCAAAGTAGAAAAAAAAATGTGAAATATCTCAATTTTTATATGAATTACAATTTGAAATTACAATATTTTGGGTATATTAGATTAAGGAACACATTAAAATTCAATTTATTATTAAAATCCTTTTTTATTGTGGGCACTAGAAAATTTTAAGATACCTTTGTGGGTGACTTTGTGGGTGTCATTTCTGGTAGACTAGGCTATATTGAGACACTGAGATTCCAGGATTTGTCTGTTACAACAGCACAAATTACCTGAGAAATACAATGGTGCCATTCAAAAGTGTAGTGTTGCCTGGTTCCCAGACCAATTGCAGGCCCTGTCCCCTACAATAATACTATGTGGTTTTCTCAGAAATTGATTTCTGGGGCACCTGGGTGGCTCAGTTGGTTAAGCATCTTCCTTGAGCTCAGGTCATGATCTTAAGGTCCTGGGATTGAGCCCCGTATCGGGCTCTCTGCTCAGCGGGGAGTGGGCTCCCTCCCATTCTCCCTCTGTGTGCTCTCTCTCTCAAGTAAATAAATAAATCTTTTAAAAGAAGAAAGAAATTGATTTCTCCAGAGTGAGAAGTTATCCACATTCTTAAAACTTAAAACTAAGCATTTTTAACTTCTTAAGACTTTGAGAATCTAGTTTTTCTATTATGTCATTAAGAAATAAGAGAGTTCTACAAAATATCGTTATGGTATTCAGTTGCCATAGTCCTGGTTAAATTACTATCTTTAGGGAGATGAGGCCTAATAATACAACATATTATAATTGTATACAACATTACGACTTTCAGCTGATAAAACTATTTTTTCTTTCTAATTGTTAGATTTTTTTTCTTAACCCACCATCAATATAGCTCTGTTTTTATTTTTTTATGCTTCATTCCAAAATTTATTAAGAGTACACATAAAAACATGTTTTTAATCCTGTTTTTCAATTATAAGCCATCTGGATTTGTTATGGCCAAAGACCTTTATGAATTATACTCCTAATCCTGTTTAGCTAATACAAGTTTCTGCTAGAAAATAATGGTCAACTTCCTAGGACTTTGAGGTATTACTGCAGCTTTATCTGGCACATTTTTATTTTAATCCTTGTCTATCAGACTAAGTCATCTTGTGTGCTATTTTAGAGAAAAATTTATGCTATAACATAGATGACTTCTCTATCAAAACTACTCTGGGAAACTCTTTTTCTCTCTGCATGCTTTCTGAATTATAATGTTTGAAATATTTGGACAATTTTAATTTGCATTGGCATGTTGCAGTGATTGATTATTCAGATCTGCAAAGGCACATCTCTGACAAATCCAATGCAAAAAAAAAAATAGGCTTCTGTATGGTCAGTCCCATCCAAAAGAAGCAAAAATCCAACTTTGTAGAAGCATTGAAAAGTTATCTTATTCTTTTCTGCAAAGCAGAGAATTGGAAGTTTCTCTTCACCCATCCACCCAATGTGCCCCGTTTCTAACCTATCTCTGCCCCAAACTCTCTTCTCTGAAAATTCCATGTAATCTGACTCTTCTCTTCCCTTCTGTCTCTGGCCTCTTTATTTTCCTCTTTCGCCAGTATTCCTCCCAACACCAGATAGTCCTAGGATCAAACACTGAACATCTTCAGGCAGGAAATAGGGGGAAAAGTTTTGTAAAAACTTGAAAATGAACTTTTCTGGTCTTTGTCACATACTATTAGACTCTTAAATTTTTTTTTTAAGTTGGCAATCAAAAATACCCTACCTGTAACATACAAAATGTAACTTTCATTACAGAAGATTTAATTTCCTATTATTTTACTTGTGTCACTTAGAGTTGAAAAGGTTTTATGTTTTTATTTTTTTAAGACCAGCCCATCTAGCCTGACCACCTATGCAATTATCACACATCCTTGGCTGGCCATAGACCCAGGGCGAAGGGGCAGGACTTCTAAGTCACCCACACTAACCTTAACATGTTAACATCTTTTCTGTCTCTAAGTACCAGAATGCCTCCTGTCTTTGTCATGTGTATATTTAAAGTTCATTAATATGAATTAGTGAGTTGCAGTATCAGAGAGCTGGTACTGATGTTTTCACATTTCCCCCTTTTATGTATATGCAATAGTAATTCAGTTGCCACTTCTTAAGATAGCATAGCTGTATTTATCCAACAGCATTATCATTACCTGTGTAAAACATCACAGTTTTTCTTAAGGAGAAAAAAAAAAGAGTTAACTTTATGTAATGTGCATTTCATTATTTCAGTTCACAAGTTTATTCAGAATTTATATTCCAAAGACTGAGAACTAAGCCCTTCTTTTGGATTCTTTGGATGTGTGGATTCTGAGCAATATTTAAGATTCGTCTGACACTTATTAAGTCAGGTCCCAGGGATACAGTGGTGACAGAAGCACCCTTGGCACATGTATCATTTTGTGGGGAACACACAAACACACAGTTAAAATATCAAAGTCCAAGAAGACTATACCCATGTGCCAGCACCCCATCCAATAGAACTTTCCAAAAGAAGGGATGTCAGGAGTGTTTGAGCTAATAACATGCTTTGAGTTGTGTCATCAAGTTCCCAGTTTTTCTCTAGTCAAGCCACTCTCTGAATCTCTCTAATCCTTGGTTCTGGACTGGGAAATAGTTGTGCCTCCTTCTCAGTGTTGTTCTGAGAATTAGCCAAGTTAAAACATGGCTGTACATGGTGCCTGGTACATTGTAGGCACTTAAGTATATTACCATTTAACCCTTACTCATGCCTTCCTAGCAATTCCTAATATTTCTCTTTAACCCTTACTCATGCCTTCCTAGCAATTCCTAATATTTCTCTTTGCCAAGACTGAGTTAAAATCAGTAAGTTTTAAGAATGAGATATTTAGGGACGCCTGTGTGGCTCAGTTGGTTAAGTGGCTGCCTTCAGCTCAGGTCATGATCCCAGGGTCCTGAGATCGAGGCCCGCACTGGGCTCCTTGCTCAGCGGGGAGCCTGCTTCTCTCTCTGCCTCTGCCTGCTACTTTGCTTGCTTGTGCTCTCTCTCTCTCTAAAAAATAAATAAATAACATCTTTTTTTTAATGAGATATTTATCTATGAAGCATTTTTATCCAAAGCCCTTAGTATAGAGCATTGATCCTTCTGTGCATTTGATGATGGTCCCAGTTGCTCTAAATTCAGGTTTTTGTTTTTTTCTAAGTTCAGGTTTTTATTGGTCCTAACAAAGTTATCTTAAGGCTTGGACTATAAAGATATTATTAGAAGATAAATTTTGGAGCATTTTGTGGCCTCTGGTGAGATTTTTTTTAAAGTTATCTCATTGTCCTTACTCAAGGTAACTAAGAAAAATGAAAGCTCACAAAGTTTGATTGAAGATTATTGTGTTTGGTTATGTGTATCTAGAAACAGTGACTCTCGGAACACACCTAGATTTGGGTGGGTTGGTTTGGGTGTTTTGTTTTTCCCTCTTGCTTTTTAAGTACATGTAACTAGGTCTTTTGCTAGGAATTTCTTTGGGGCTAAGCTGGAGTAAGGAAATAAATGAAAGAATTGGACCAAATTCTGTGAGTCTGGACTAAACCGGGCCAAATTCTCTCCCCCCTCCTTCCAGTTTCAATAGAATTCCATTGAATTAATTTTATTCGTAATAAAATCAGTTGTATTTCAAGCCTGCCTCCAGACTCTCAGATCCTTTTGATCCAAGCACAACAGCCTGTTGCTGTGCAGTCTGTTGAACTTGGCTGTGAGGGTGGGACAGGGGTTTGTGTTTGAAGTTAGCCCATGTTACCCCTGCTCATCAATATTTCAGGACAGCTGGGATTCTCTGAAAATCAGCTTTTGCCAAAAAGGGGGAGGGAGTTGGTTTGAGAGGATTGTGCTACTTCTAATTTATTATTCCTACAATACTATACAATTATAAAAGGCTCCGCAACCATTAAGAATATTGGAACCTGGTGACTCATCTTTCAGTACCAAGTTGAAAGGAAAGGAAGTTATGATCAGCGGGGTTCATTCCAGAGGATATTCACAGTGGGACATTATTCTCCACACTGACAATGCAGTAAGGTTCAAGTCTACATGGTAGAGCTGCCACTGTCCCTCGTGCGAGGTGGCCCAGCCTGGGAATAAAGATGGCAGAGGACAGCAGAGGGAACCAGGCCAAAGAGTTTGACCTCCACACTTGGGAGCTGAAGCCCAACTGAGGCTGATTCGGAGTGAGGCCATCAAGGAAGCAGTCAGAAGGCTCCAGAGTCAGCTCGAGCAGCAAAAGGATAGGAGTCCATGCCACAGCTCAGAGAAACACAGTCTCAGAAACCCACACCGGAGAGAACAAGCAATAAGACAGTAGCAGGAATAGAGCTCCCTCACGGCTTCTGTCCCTCACCAGGGACCCGAGTCAGCAGCAGGGACACCTGGAGGACCAGGAAGGCAGGGGCTTCCTTTGGGGAGGTTTTGCTTCAGATCTCTTAAACAAAGGCCATTTTCTCACTGTTGCTTAGTTAGCAAAGAGCTTTCTCTAACTGGCTTTTTGTCATGGGCCTCCAGTGATTTCTGCATCTTCACAGATCAGGGACTTCCCACGTAAGTCAGGGCCTATGACCTTGGTGATCATATAGCACAGATGGGTTTTCATCTGACTTCAACAGTTGCAACATTTGCAGAAAGAAATTTACTTCCTGCAGGTCATTCTTCAAACTCAAATTGTGTGTGTCATGGGATATGACGGAAAAAGAAAAATTTGGCTCTAGTTTTTAAAATTTAGAGTTGGGTTCTTTGACATGATGGTTTTAAATTTATACGTGAAAAAAATGATGTGGTGAGGTGATGCTGCATCACAGGCCTACTGCAGGTCACAGCTCTCCATGGACTTTGCACTTGTAAATCTCTGGTTACAATTCAGTCTCTCTGGTTAAAAAGAAAAATCACCTTCAAGTATAATAATGGAAAACAGGACAGCAGGGTCTTTCTCTAAGTCACATCCCAAAAGACACTAGAGCTACTGTTGTGACAGGAGTGAGATGTGTGGCTTGAGAAGTGACAGAGAACTGGACAGTATTGCTCCTCAAGGAAGAGCAAATGGGCAGAGCAGAGAAGCTCCTGACTCCATGGGCCTGGCGGCCCGGCATCCCCAGGTCTTGCCAGGCAGGCCAGTGGGGAGGCCCCCCCTAACCAGGACATCCAGCCCCACAGGCTGGGGAGCAGGGAGGAAAAGAAGGTAGTATTTGCCTAATGGGCACAGGCTCCCGTGCCATGGGAGGGACTACTCAGGGAGCTTTGACACACTGGTGTACAGACCTTTCTGTCCCTCCCCTCTCACAGGCCAATGGGGACAACCCTCAGGAAGACTGAGGGCCACCTCTGCCACAGTACAAGCTATTCAAAGAATAGTCATTGTTTCCATTTATGGAATATATTCCATGGGTCTCCCACCACGCTAAGTACTATGATTTAGTCCTCATAAAAACCTCTGTGCTACTGCGTAATATTATCTCCATCATTGTGCAGAGAGGGCTTAGAGAAGTAAGTGATTTGCCCAAAAGATGAGAAATAGTTATTTAGAAATAACACTTTTAGGCCTATATCCTCAAATGCAGTTACCAAAATGTATTTGTTTTTTCATATCTGTGAGCAATAGGCTGCAGGTGGACAGCCTGTGTTAAATATGTTTCTCTTTTTATACTTGGAGCCCCTCACCAGCTCTTCAGAAAGCATGGTTAGTTGTGTGTGGCCTGAGGAAGCTCTGTGGCAGGAGATGTCCTCAAAAGACTAAACCTAGAACTGGACTCACCAATGGAGGCAGGACTGAGGAATTGGTGATTCTGGCCCACTGGTTCCATAATTGCCTGCTTGTGCCTGTTGTTCACTATCGTGTACCTGATCCTGCAGCTACGGAGCGGGCTCTCTCTCAGAGTCCCGAGCAAGTAGAGACGGACGCTTTTTTCCGTTCATCCGTGACCCTCAACAAATGAAGGAAGAAATTGGATTGATCAGTGGCATTTTTCTTTGACCTCTATCGATTAGAGGGACTGATTAGTACACAATATTGAATTTTGCTTTCCAGCGGCTTGCGTACTGTTCTTCAGGGCAGCGGGGGAGAGCAACAAAAGAGCATTTTCAGGACATTTCCTGTCAAAGGACATTCCTATTTACACAGACATGTACTCATCAAGAAGAAGACGGATGTCTCCACAGGGGTCAGATGCACGGTCTTTCCCTGGAAAATCAGAGGCTGGGTCAAAAGTTTCCTTCCACAGTCGTAATCTCTAGAAGCTTCTCAAGTCACTCATGGTTCTTTGGTCGCTTTTGAAGAGGATTTGGAGGAAGAAAGCCTGGGTAGAATTCCAGGCTGTTAACTCACCAGATATATGGCTTTGGGCCTCAGTGAATTCATCTAAAAGCAAAGGGAATATATTCAGCTCCAAAAGCATTGGTTAAGAGACTGTCATCGGGCCTATGTCAGAAGGGACAGACCTGGGCCTAGAGGTCAGAGGGGAGCACTGAGAAGGATGAGAGAGGCCTGTCTTTGAAGTTTCCCAGCAAGTGGCATCTTGGATCAGGGACAGAAAAGTGCCCAGCACTGACTGCAAGAGTAACCTGCCAGAGAAGGGCCACCCCACACCCAGTGGAGGCCTGTGGAGTATGGTAATCCACCTCCGGCCTAACTTGTAAACAGAGTGGAGGTTTTTGTTGTTGTTGTTGTTGTTTCTTTTTTTTGCCTGAGACCCTAGCCAAGACTGATCTCGCAAGCCACCTGGGAGGGCATGCCAGCTCCTGCAAGGTGACAGGACAAGCCCTTGGAAGGAGCAGCCACAGCAACAAGAAACCTGAACCAGGAGGGCAGTGGGGGTGTTGAGTCGGAAAACCATTTTCAGGCATATTTCTGCCTTAAAGGAAAGGAAAAGAAAAGAAAAAAGAAAAGAAAGAAGAAAGAAAATCCAAGGGGCCAAGTTCTGACGGTGGAGCTGGTACAGCGCTGGCCCACACTGGTCAGGCTGCTGCTGTCGACGCGCTTTGAGGTCTAACTGCAAACGTCAGCAGGCTTTTTCCTGGCTGGCAGGAAGGGAAAGTTCCCTCCAGTGACAGACAAAAATAATGGATTTGGGGCAAATCGAGGCCTTCAGAGGTTACAGTGAAAATTAATGGAGGGCCACGTTAACTAATGTTGCTCTAATCCTGCAGTTTGGGGCATTGGGCTAAATTTCTGTTTTACAAACTAACCCATTTTAGATGTTGGAACACTGCAGGCTGGAGTGAGTTCCAGGTCAGGAAACTTGCCCCTCCCCTTGAATTCCACAGCTCCTTGGCCAGTCCTGGTGCAGGGCCTGCTGTTCCACTTGTCTGCTATCTCCACTGAACCTTTCACATCAGCTCATTTATCTTTCAGGTGTTATAATCATTGACTTCAATCAGTATTCCATTATCCTAAACAGGCAATTATCTACATTGTCACTTTTGCCTTTGCTCTTTTGACCTAGGGGTCACAGGGGCCCAAGTGTAACTGAATCCAGCAAAATTATTCCCTTACCTGTCATATAAATAGTCATCCCAGCAAAATGAGACCCAAGGGGGCTTTTCGAGAGGTGTTGAGAAGGCCAGTCTAACTCGATCCTTTATTCAGCTCTTTAAGGAATGCAGTACTGTTTTGGCACTCTATCAAAATAAAACAAAGTTCCATTTTTCAGCTTCTTTTTTTAAAGCGTGCACCCCTGAGCTTACAAATGCTTCTTTGTGGCCTTCTTTATTGAAATTTCCATTCAGCTCTTCCATCTGTTAGCTGTGTTTACCACTATTTCTAGGGAAAGAATTCAGCATTTCACCTTTATTTGGGGTGTAAGGTCATAAAACTGCCTGGATTATTTCAGCTATATTTATACCAAACTTAATATTGCTTTTTTAACAGGTTTAAAGCTTTTAATTCCCTGGTTCATTATTCACGGTGAGTAGTCTGAAGAGAGCAGTTTGTGTTTTAAAATGAGGAAGGCATTTTATACCTTTGTGTTGTCCCTTCCTCACCCACCAAAGAAAATGTGTTCTACAAATGTGAATTTCATCCAAAAAAACATCTAATTAAACTCCAGTTCTATCCTCTACACATGGCTGCGGATTGCGTGCGATTGCATTTCAGGAGCAAGGAGACTTGCTCAACATTCCCCTTTTTCCTAGAAATATTAATGTTACTATGATTTTAGCAAACTCTTATAAGACTGATGGTGTAACACCCACTGTCAGAGCCAGGTCGCCCAGACGGTGCAGACATGTGTGTGTGCATGTGTACATTCATAGGTAGATATATGTGTGTGTGCATGTTTGGGTACACAACATGTATGTGTGCATAGGTGTGTGTGAGTTCATACATGTATGTATGTGTATGTGTGTCTATATCTATTTTTAAATTTCTCAAAACAAGATGACTCAGCCTTCAGCAGTACATTTGAACTACATTGTTTTGAGCTACATCAAAATATAAAAATGCAAACAGGCTTCTTTTTCTTATTAGACTTGCCACATCAAAAAAAATTTCTTTTAAGTTTCACACATTTCCCCTGAACTTTAAGGAAGCAGTTTAGAGTAGTGAAAAAGAACATTACCTTTGAAGCAGGCAGACATAGACAAAGTCCCAGGCTAATTAGGAGTTGTATGAGGTGAGCACAATGATACATCTGACCTCCACTTCTTCTGCCACCAAGTAGGGGCAACACACCCTAATTAGAAGGCGCTGCAAGGATTGGGGCGTACGTGAAGTGCCTATACGGTGCCTGGCACGTAGAAGGTGGTCGTGGGCTTTATTACTATTATACCTGATTATCCAGAGTAAGGTGACTAGAATTTGTGTCTACACCATTTGTTTTCACATGAGTGACTGTCTGACACCTATCATCTGTGACCTTTTGTCCGATGGCCACCTACAGATGTTCCATGTTGTTGCTTCCTTGGTTGATGAGCCTTGGGCCATGTCCCCCATGACTTTGTCGATGTTGATGGAGAAGAGTGTCAGTCTTCACCCTTATATTTGATGAGTTCCTGTGTTAACGGGCTCTCTGGGATAGGACGTTAAGTGCCCAGATAGAAAAGAGCTAAAGCATGCTTTGGAAATTTGGTTAAATGTGGGTTTCAATCCAGTAAGTCCAGGGTAGAAACTGAGGTTCTGTATATTTGACTCTCAGGTTATGCCAGTTGTTGCTAAGCCACAAATTATTCTTTCTGTATCAAAGATCTAAGATTCCTCCAATGCTGTATGGATGTAACGCTTTGTAACAACAGAAATACCTTAGATTTTAAATGGAAATCTATGTAGTTTAACGTAGTTCAAAAGAAAGGCAATAGCTATCCCATGACTCCAGACTCAAAGGAAATAGAGAAATGGTATTTATTCACTGTCCTCCCATGACTGGTTAAGAAAAGAGAGTATCTTCTTAATCACGTTGTGTTGTCAATTCCAGATTATGCATGGTTTTCAGTGCAGAGGCTGATGGAGGTACTGAGTCTCTTAACCTAGCAGATTTACTTCTCTGGCTGCCCACATGATTCCAGGATTGTGGCAATGAAAATGCCTATCCACACTTAGTAAAGGGGGGGGGGGTGACAAAACATGCAGTAGACTTCTCAGTAGAATACTAGCCATAAACCCCCACATACCTCCTGGAGCCCATTTTTTATTTCTTAAAAACAAACTCTTCTTTTCATTAAAGACAGAGAAGAAGAAACATCCATTTTAGAAAAGTTAAGGAAAAAACACCCGACACTTAGAAGCAACCACCTATCACTCATTTTTTTTTAATTATAAGATAATTTCTCTGTATTCTGGAGAATAACATTTTGAGTTGTAAGCAATGCAGATTTCCAGGGGGGAAAAATTGGCCAATCACCTTCATCTCACTTCATGGCAATAAGGAGAATATTTGAAAAGACTCTGCCTCCTCCCATCCCTGGATTTCTGGAGCAGGGCATCAGTCTGGTCAGTGAATTTCTCTCCATATGCAGGCTTCAAAGATGGATATATTTTGGCCCTCCTAAACATAAGATCAGGGAAGCTTCAAAGTATAGTGGGTCAGGCCCATCATGTGTAGTATGGGGGCCATTCTGATAGACAGCTTTGATCTGCATACTCATTAAGATAATTTTCTAGCAGGTTGCAGTAGAGCTTTGCATTATAATGATCAACATATTAATAAAATTTGTCCACTGAATAAAAGGACCAAGCACCTTTTTCTAATGCACACAAAAGTGTCTTCTGAGCTAGCAGCCACACTATGAAGTGGTAGTGATTGTCACAATTAACATTTATGTAGTCTCTTCCCTTCAGATATCTCCATAGTCTCTACAAATAGACACAAGCCCATTGTTGTGACTGAAGAAAATGGAAACACAGAGATGAGCCATGAGGTCTCAGTGGGTCTTAGTGTGATTGCCTGTCAAACTCCTCTTACTTTCATCAAGGGCATTAGCTTGCTAGCAGAATTCAGCTCTTCTCTCGAAGACTTGGTATTTCTCCTCACTTCTGGATCTCTGAATTTTATTTATTTATTTTTAATAATCACATTAGGTGTTATGGTTTTCGATTAAGTGGTTTTTTCTAACAGAGATGTTCCTTTGGAGGAAGCCAGAGACAAGGGGCCATCAAGTGGCTTCATCTTGGAAATCCCCAATAACCTCCCCTACCCTCGCCCCTGGAATAGGCAATTATATGCTGGGTCCAAAAGAAATTTCTCCTTAGTTTGTCCTGGCTCCACCTTCAACACTCTGAAGCTCAGTTTCTTTTTCTTAATCTAAGGTCATCAGAGGTCTTGTGATACTCTACATTATATATGTCTATGATTCAATCAGAGTGGCTGGTAAGGATTACTGTAATAATTAAATATGAAAATTTGTTTATAAACACAAAAGAAAAGTTTGGAAGCCGCTCCTTTTTTTGTCTGGACCGAATAATTTCTACCCTGACATGAGTTACCGTGCTTTTCTGAACTGTAACTTGCACACATATGTTTTCAATGTGAGCCATAGCTTGAAACATCTTTCCTCGATTTTTTGGTGGGACAGAAAGAGTGTGTGTTTATGCCTGTGTTTGTCTGTGTCTGCACATTTACACACAGTCATCATTTGGGGATGCTGATGGGCCCTAATCCACTTTAATAGCCTAGTGAGAGATTGCATCATGTTTTGTTTTAGAAAATATGAAAACTATCTGCAGCTGTGAAGGAATAACCCTCATAATTCATCGGAGAGCCTGCCTCTCTTACTTGTGGGATCTACTCCATATCTCATATCAACTCATTACTCTGTGTATCCTCCATGTATGCAGAAAGGCTACATGATAGATGCTGTACAAGGATGTTATTTCCACAAGAGGGGGAGGCTAAACCCTGTGACACAGGAGTGATGAGGCACAAGTGAATTAAGAAGACAGTATATCTCTCCACACCAGATAATATACTGTCCTTTATTCTGCAGCTATATTTATATTAACGATGTAGCTAAGAGGAGAGATGAGGGAAATAGAATTCTTATGTTTTTAATTCATTTATTTATAAGGCCTTTTTGCCAGCATATTCAGTGTTCTTTGGGAATTTTGCAAGAAAAAATAATGGTCATGGCCTTCCTCTTTCACAACTTTCTTTAATTTTTATATGTTATTCTATTGTTGATTTTAAATAGTTGTAGTCATTTCTGTGCTTTGAGCTTAATCTACTATTCAAAAATTCAATCTAATCTATCTTTCAAAAATGTATCATGTACAGTGGTTTGAACTTTTGACCCCAACAATAAATATTTGAACTCAAAGATACTCATAAACTGTTAATGGATTTGATATTTTTTTTAAAACAAGCAGCACCCTTTTATGTTAAAATCTCTTCCATCCTTTCCAAGGAGACTTAAGTCTTGATTAACTCATTCTTGGAATAAGATATGACTCCTTCAATAGAGTTTCTTCTACACAGTCTCTCAAGAGGAATTGACCTTGTAGAACTATGTTAGCTAGACATTACTAATTGAGAACTGAGCCAGTCCATCCAGCAGCAGTTGGAATTGCTTCCTGTGAGTTCTTAGCCGATAGCTGACCTCATTCAAAGTGAATTGCTCTCTTCTGTTGCCCATGCTGTGAAGCAGTCATACCATGGACATTCAGATTTTCCTCTGATGCCACACATGCCTGTGCAAGTGGCAGCCCTCTTTTCTCATTTGTACAGCTCTAATTATTGTGGTCCTGGGACACCCAGAACCCCTTCCTGAAATGGCTTAGTGCAAATAAGTACACTTGACCCTGAAGCAACACAAATTTGAACTATGTGTGTCCACTAACACACGGACTTTTTTCTGATACAATACCATACTGTAAATGTATTTTTCTTGTGCTTTTCTTAACATTTTCTTTAGCCTACTTTATTATAAGAATACAATGTATAATGTATAATATATATAACATAGAGAATATATGTTAATTGTTTATGTTATCAGTAAGGCTTCTGCTGGACAATAGGCTATTCGTAATTAACTTTTTGGGAAGTCAAAAGTTACACGCAGATTTTCACCTGCATGGTTGGTCAGCACCTCTAACCCCTGCGTTGTTCAAGGATGAACTATACAGGTGCTTCCCAATTATAAGGAACATGTCTCCCTTTTTCCTTACACTATTCCTTCCTTGCCCCATCCTCAGGAATTTAAGAGAGAGAGAGAGCGCGTGCGCATTGGTTTTTGATTTTGGTCTTCAATTCATTGTCTCTTTCTCCTTTATTTTCCTTGTAGCAGTAACTGAAAATAGCATGAGATTCTGGAGATTACAAAGGGGCAGTGTGTACTTTGACACATAGTTGTCCTGTTTTCATAAATATCATTCTTCTAGTCCATCAAAATGTAAACCTCAGTAAGTGCAGGTTTCTGCTTGCAAGGCTGTTCTTTCTGTTGCTCTTGGAAGCCAGCAAAAACCTCTTTGCTGATCACCCTTTTCTTTCCTTCACTCTTAAGTTTCTCTTGAGACTGATTGTCTCCATATTATTTGTTCACACTTCCCAGATAGCTCCTCTCTTTTACTGTCTGTTGAATATTTATTATAGTAATAGAGTTCGACTCAAATATCATACTGTACCAATAGATGTTGGTGACCTACAATGTTCTCCTGGCTGGACGTATCAGATGTTATAAAACTGTCAGTTTTCAATTGGACCACTTCTTACTTCTACACTATTGGATTTTGCAAATCAATTAACAGCTCTCATCCATGGTTTTCTCATGGGTAAAAGAGAAACAGTAATGCCTCCTTATTTAATTCCAAGTTTGTTGTGAGGATCAAATGGCATATTATGAGTGTGTTTTACAAACTAAAACTATAGTTTTTACAAACTAAAACTATAGTTTTACAAACTACAGCACGTAGTGCTATAAAACTGCAGGATTATAACTGTGCTAATTAATGAGCGTGGCCATTTTATTTATCTACTACTATGTACCGGCCATTGTTATAAGCACTTACACTCATTTTCCGATTTATCTTTTTTAAAGCCTGCCCTAGAGGTATTGTTACCCTTATTTTACAGTTGCAGTGAATTGCCCAGCCTCCTAGACATTAACTAACAGAGCTGCGGTTCTAACTAGGGCCTGTCCAATGCCCAGGCTTTCCTCACAAATTCTCTCTGCACCCTAAGTTAGGAGGAAGGCGAGACAAAAGAAGCCACCATCAGAGCTATCCTCAGCAGGATACAGTTGAAACTGATTTTGATTTGTTTGACTGTCTTGCAGCTGACATGCTCCAGGTTAATCATATTTTCAAGCTTAGGTATCTTAGCTCCGAAAGAATACGTTTGGGTGCCAGAGCAAATGAGGGTGTTTAGGCATATAAGGTATGAGAAATCAGTGAATTTCAAAAGTAACTATGTCTTATGCACCTTTAACTTATTATATTTGTTTAATCTTGGTTTTAAGACTGCACGAAGGAAGGCTGAGCCCTCTGCTTCTGGACACTCTCTAACAGATAGATGCTTCTTGATTATGTTGGCAGCTTTATTTTGTAAAGAATCGTCATTTTAAAAATCCTTTCAAAATGGTTGACTGGATGCTTTTGGTTAAATGATCTGCCCTCGTTAAGAAGACCATTATGGATGCTTCTGATGAATTGTCCTCCTCTTCACTTCTACTTCCTGGTATAAGTTTTTGCTTTACTACTCAGTGGTTGGCTCTCAGAACAGGAAGGCAAGTTTGACTTCATAAACCAACAACTAACATTTGCACAGTGGTTTACCATTTACAAAGAAAGCACTGTTCACTCCTCTTGTCTCATGCCCAGTGCTGGGGGTCACTGTCATAGGACTCCAAATCACAAATGAGGAAACTGCCATCCTAGGAATGCTTTCGAGCAGTTGTATTGACAATGTCTACAGTTTCATTCCATGTCTGGTTCATGGTCCTATTTTCCACTGCAAGAATTCTGTGCTAAATTTCTTTGTGTCCCACACAGCTTTCAGTGCAGTGCCTTAAACCTGACCTTCAGTAAATGTGTACTAGGTGGAAACATGAATGAGGGAACAATCAGTGAAAATTGTAGTGTTTTCTAACTTAGGATCCAGAGATAGTCTTTAGGGGAAATCTGTGAATCTCTTAAAAGCTTAGGCAAAATATGCTCATGTATAGGCTCACACATCCGCATGTTTTTCAGTGAAGAAAGAATCCATCTTATTTTTCAATTCTCAAAGGATTTCATGATCCAGATGAGTCATGTTAATAATTACTGCTTTAAAAAATTAAACAGATAGCCACAAGATATCCTAAGTTTTTATTTAGCATTTGTAACAAAAGATCAAAATCACCAGAAAGTTAGATTTAATCTCAGTATGACTTAAAAGCTGTCAACATTTTATGTCTGAGCTAATTGAGTTTGGTTTGTTACAGCCTGAAACAAGTGAGGTTGAAGCTTGGGCTTCAGTCTTCCTATTTCCTAATATGGCCACGGATCTTACTGAGTCACACCAGCCATCTTGAAAATGCCCATGGTAGATTAAAAACAGGGCAGGGAGTATGCCAGTCAATTCCATCCCTGTTTTCTGTATTCATACAACTTGGTACTTCAGCTAAGAAGTGACTAAACACAAGCTTAAAAAAAAAAAAAAAATACCCTCCTGCTTTGAGAGAGTTTCCTAAGCCAACTTTTGACACTCAAGGACATCATTTACTCATAAGACATTACATACCTTCTGTTACTATGGGTGTTTCTTAAGGGTAGAGTCCATTTCCTCTTTATCTCCATAAATACAAGATGCACTGGCCATCATATGCTGTGTATTCAGTTAGCATCAGTCATTGTTGTGAGGCTTTAGTGAAACAATTGGAAGCATATTGCACAGTATCACTAGGTCAAAACAGAGGACTTTCCTAGGATCAAACTATAGCAGTAGATAACCTAATGTAAAGGACAATATACTTTTTATCACTGAGTACTTTCCTGTCTGTAGTAGAAAGTATAATCGGGCAGAGTAAGCCCTCATCCAGGGCAATATTATTCTAGACCTTTTATCTCTTACAATGATCAAGGAATATTAAAAGGAATCCAAAGCTAAAAATCTCTAAAAGTGCTTGCAGAAAAGGTTAAAAAGTGTACAGCCTCACTTTTAGCCTGCAAAGTGTCAATAGATGAATAAATTTATGAATATTCAAAAGACACAAAAGATTTTTTAAACCAAAGTGAAACAATAACATGATGGTGTAGTAGCTAACAAGAAACATTTATTCATCAAAGAATTAGTAAAGTTAGTACTTCCTTGGTTGAAGCAGAAGAGCTCCAAGATACATATCCAAGTCTGAATTCTTTAATAGTGTGTTGGTCCTATTTCATAGACAGCTGCACTGATACCTCTTTTTAGAGCTACTCTCTTAATTAAATTTTTTAGAAACAAATGATAAAATGATTATCATTGCACTTTTGGACAGATATTATTAATTATACTATCATTCTAATTATTTACAATGTGTTCTTTCAAATATTTGTAGATATAATAGAAAACATGTCCCATGACATTATATGCCTCACTGAATTGACATTAAATATTCCCATGTTTACACACCTACATATGGTTAATGACTCATGTTACCTATTAAAGTTTCTGTTTCCTAATTTAAAAGATATTTAAAGACCAAAGTACTGAAATGTTTATTTTTGACCTTGGGATCTTACTGCTTCATATAGTAACCTGTAAACAGGCTAAATATTCATTTTAACACCAGCAAACCCACATTTTACCTTCATTATGAAACTAAGACCTTGGTCAGCCTAGGTCAAGTTGGACACTTAGCATCGCTGGCATTATAGTTGGTGAACTCTGTCAAAGAGCGGAGAGTCAAACATAAACACTGAGCATTTCTACAGCAGCTTAGAGCTGGGATTAACTTGGATCACCTAGTCTTCTGCTTTTAATGAAATTCTCTCCCTTGTATTTTCATGTTTGGAGGAGAGTCCAAAGTTATCTCATGCTAATTTAGTCAGGCAGTGCCCTCCGGGGATGTCACAGGCTTCCCTGACCTCTCCAGAGAGAGATTCAGTAAAGGGATGAGGAGAATTAAACATTCCTGAGAAATTGGAAAGCAGCAACCCCCAGAGAATTTGCAGAGAAACTCACTCCAGACTCAGCTGCCAGATACTCAAGTCACCTTTTCAGCACTTACTTGACATCTCTCTCAATCCCATCTGGCTTGACTCAGAGGTCAGTCTGGGGACCGGGAGAGGTGGCAGCTCCAAGAAGAATTCAAGGGAGGTCTAGCAATAGTACTCTCTGTCTTTGTCATTTGTTGTTATCTGAAGTACATTCAAAAAGGTGGACAGAGCAGGGGATGGAACTAGAGCTGAATTTTGCTTGGCTCTTTTTTTTTTTTCTTTTTTCTTAACCCCAAATTTACTTTAGATAAGCTGGTATATTTATTTCTTAAATACTGAGTTCCCTGATTTTTGATGAATGCAGTTTAATTTAAGGGTTGTTGTTGTTTTTGTTATATAGGACCTCTGCAACTGATTATTTTGTAATTATATTAACTATTTTACAAAGGATGTTTTCTCTTGTGCATTTAATGAAATTTGGGGTGAAGGAGGATTGGAAAATTTATTTCAGGTTTTAAATTATATTCTCTTTGTGGTTTATATTTCCTATATGAAGAATTTCAGAAAAGTAGGAAAACAAGAGTATTCTTAAATGTGGTATCTATATTATAAACAAACTAAGAAGCTACATCTTATAGCTTATTTTCTGGTATAGTTTTATTTTCTAATAAATTGAATAAAGTTCAATGTGCCCTGCAATAATGGTGTTAGAAGAAGGATTGGAGATCCTTGCTCGATTTTACACTCAAGTCAGGTTCCAAAAGAGAGAGAGAGAGAGAGAGAGAGAGAGAGAGAGAGAAAGGGAGAAAGAAAAAACAAAAAAAAAGCAAAAAACTACACAACAACCTTATTGCAATATTCCTTTAGGCCAGATTACTAAATAGGCAGACCTCATATCTGGCTTCATTAGTCCAGGTAATATATTAAATTTTTTAAGCTAACAGAATTTATTTTTTTTTTTTAGCATAACTCAGTTTTTAGCATTTCAGATTTGCAACTTCTTTTATGTAACCGGAAGATATCTGGCAAGACTGGTTCTACATCCCTTTATGGGAACTGTCTGCTGGAGTGAAGTTTTGTCTCTTCTGGAAGGAAGGCAATATTGTCTAGAATACCAGGGATGAACCCATCTAGGGGGCCTTAAAGGCATTGGAGTTGGGAACCCTGTCTTAGACCCCTTTTCCAGTGCCCTGTCAAAAATGGGAAATGATTTTCAAAGTAAAGTATTTTGTTCACCAGAAAGTTATTCCTAATTTTTGGAAAGTTATTCCTAATTTTTGGATAAATGCCAATATAGAAAAATAGTCATTTCCTCACTGGTTCACAATATGATCCTAAATGCTTTTATCTTCTACATGGTGACCTAAAAAGAGGGTTGTCCTGGAAGGTGTGGGCTCCAGAACTAAGCCCGTCTCTAGCCATCTGCAGTACCTTGTTTAACCCATTTTCGTATCTCTAATACCCAAACGAACCTGCCAACTCTCCAAGGCTCTGTGACCTTTGCCACTATTCAGTTTCCAATGATTCAACACACATTAGCATAGGTTTCCTAATTTCCTTACTTTATCTGTCAAAAAAAATCATAATAATAATTTATCATCGACTCAAACATGTTGAGGCATTGAGGGAGTATTGTGTACAGCAGACCCTGCAGAGAGTCCCTTTGTAAAGATAAGAATCGTTCCAATAATCCCCCTCCCATTTCACCTCTCTAGTTTTCTGCAAGTGCAGTCCGTCAGTCTGTGGGGCCAGTCTGAGGACACTTGCCCTTGTTATCTGAAGTAGAGTTATTAATAAGGGGATTTGGGGATGTTTAAAGAACCCAGGCTGAAGGCTCAAAATCCCTTGGTGTTAAGGCTGAAAAGTGGGGAAGTGAGGAGGGTCCCATGTTGGGTCTATGGAAATGCCTACCACCTCCCCCACCACTGTTGTAGTCTTGCCATTCCTAAGCCAGGGTGTGCTGAAAGAGTTAAAGGGCCTCAAGCCTTAACCGACCATCGGGGAGTGTCTTGGGCACTGGAGAGGATCTGGCACAGGACGTGTTTTCATGGAACTGCTTATCAAAACTAAGCTTCTGCCGTTTCATTTAGATGGGGTGGATTGGGTGGAAAACTGGCACAGAGATCAGGAAATCTGCCTTCTGTTCCTCATTCTGCCTCCGCGTGACCCCTTTACAGGTCATTCCCCCCAGCATGTCTCAGTTTCTCCATCTGTAAAATAAGACGGTGACATGAACGTTCTTTGTCAGCAAGATTAGGAAGCTCTTCTGATGATTTTCGTTGAAACTAGGGGCAAAGGAAGCTTTTCATGGAGGCTCTGCCTTGATCCATCCTTTAATTCACTCTTCTCTAGTGCCCTTTTATGTGATAGGAGGAATTTTTCAGACTACAGCCTTCTTGCTGCATATTAATGTGCTGTGTTCCCACCCAACCTTCATGTTGACACCATCCCCCACTCTAGGAAGAGAGCCAGTGGAGGTAGAAGCTCTTGATGCCAAAATAAACAATAAAGTTTGGAAACACTTAGACCAAGATAATTAGGGAAATGATGTTGAATAGAAGATGGCATTAGACCTATTATTATGCTTAAGTTAGAATCCAGTTCCAGAAAGCACAATCTCCAGTTAACTGATCGCTTTCGAAATGTCTTATTTTGTTTCTTTAAAGATTTCATTTATTTAAATCTGATCACTCCTCAGTTTAGGCTCTACTAATTGGTTTTTCTTCATTGAAGAAACTTCAATCAACAAGTTTTTACTATTTAGGAACTATTTACTATTTAGGAACACTTAAACAAAGGAACACTATCTAACAACAATTAATGAAGTTAACTATTCAGAAGAAGAAAAAAAAAAGACTTAAAGCCCCTCTGAAACGTCTCCCTGTGTAACACAAATCCACTTTCGTGAAATAGCAGAAACCCCCATATAAGACAAGTAACGTAAGTGACCAGGATTTTTGTACTCTTTCAAAACTTGAATATAACTGACCTATTTTGGGCAAGGAATCAGAAATTCTTAAGAATGGAAATGTTGAAACCCCAGATTCCATTCTAAAACACATTTTTTAAAAGAATCAGTGCACTGAAAAATGCCGTGTTTTAAGTATAATAACAGTCTATGGAATTATCACATCATATCTCAGTGATCGTTATGGAACACTGATCTCTTAGGCATTAACCCAGGAATTTTCTCCAATAATATTATCGTTTGTAATGGCAATAACATTGAGTAGATCACAAAGTACTTTCAATAGATTATCTAATGGGATACCTAAAACCCCAGAACCTGTGTAAGAAAATCGAGAGCGAAGTAAGTGGCTTACCTAAAGTGACAAGCCCAGAGTCTTAGGACTTCTGTCTGAGTTCTTTTCACTACATAACATTTAAGACTGTCCTTTATGACTGCCTATTTTCCTGTAAAAAAACAAAACAACAACAAAAAGAAACCCACTTCATTTGCAAAGATGAGTAAATATAAGGCCTAATCCCTTGCCCCTGCAGTTCTCTCAGCTCTCACATCCAGCTACAGAGCTTCATTTGAAGTGTGTGTTTTTGTATTCAGTCTCACACCACAGGCCCAGCTTTCAATAATTGTCTCCTATCTTGTATGAAAGTACACAGGTGCTCAGAGAAAAAGTGCCTAAGATTGCAGTACTGTTTACTGCTGTGAATAAGATCATTTAAAAAAGGGGGGGTTGGGGTTTCTTCATCCTTCAGTCTTAACTTCTGCCTCTAGTAGCACTATGAGGAGCTAAGTCAGATGAGAAGCCGGCAGGCCTGTGATGCCTGGTTCCCTTCTCCTGCGGACCCACCAGACTGGCAGGTGGGGTGCTGGGGAAGAGTGGATGTCTCAGCTAAAGTAGATTGGAATTTCAGCAGGGGGCGCCGTTTCCTCCAAGCGAGCAGGACATCTGTGTCCCCCAGATGGGGGGCACTGTTCACCATTACTAGCAAACATCCAATACTTGTCCTTTTTTCTCAATGGTCCTAGCAAAGTTTTAAACCAATCTGATATTGAGTTGGAGACAACAGTGAGTCATGCAAACTGACAGACTGGTTCTCATTGCTTTGTAGGTCATCATGCCAGCAGGATGGCTGGGATGTTCCCTCTAGGGTAAACCTGCAGTCCATTTCACTGTTGGAAATACAATGGTTGATTTTTTTTTTTTTTCCATCCCTGTTTGTTCTGGAGTCAGTCACACATAGGCAATCTATTTGAAAGAAAAAAGAAAGGCAGGAACAATTGTGTAACTGTCATTACAGCCAAGCATGTTCATTCTCTCACTGACCAAGCTCTTTAATGTCTGTGGACACATGCTTCTGGAGGCCTAAGCAGATAATGAGGGTAGTGCACTGGGACTAGAGGATTTATCACTTGGCAGCCGGTTTACTTGTGGGGAGACACTGGGAATTTATCTCCATGCCCTTGGAGAATTGCTTTACTCAATGTCTCTCTTAAAGACTTAATTCACGGATTCTCCAGCCCACTTATTACATAGTCTTCTCACTAGATTTAGTACTGAGTTTGTTCTTTTTTAGTTTTCTTCAAGGGGATTTATTTCAGAAGATACCCCCTGAATGATGGAGCTGGCCTAATGGGAAAGGACTCTTTATTTATTGTCACATCTGTGGATGACCCAATGGCCCATAGTTCGCAACATCCTAGAACATGTTCTAAAGCTCTAACGGCACAAATCACCCTTACCCACGTCAGTTTTTTCCCCTCTATGATTTTATAAGAATTTAGTAGAAATGGGAACTAAAGGTTTGCTCATTTTCAAGAGCAGTCAAAGTATACTATAGAATATTCTGCTTGCACACATCTCAGTCCTTTAAAATTACCAGGTTCTTAATGCTCAACAGCTGTTCTTTAAATTAGTAACATTGCTTTTAAAACAAAATTCCCAATATTACCTAGTGTCTCACAGTGAAGAAAAAAAACTTCTGGGAACACATTTAAATTTTCGTTTTGAAACGTTATCAGTTTGAGGTTTTCTAAATACCATTTGACTCTTCGTAAGTGCAACGAAATGGAAACACTATCATGTTCTTTGGAAAAGCGTCATAGGAATGTGGAAGTGAGGGCCTTGGTACATTCCATTTTGAAGACCTGGTACATTGCACATCTTCCTAGGAGGGTTCAAATCTTAAAGTTAGCGTCTGTCTTTTGTAAACACCACTCCCAAAGTGCTCTCTCTTTCTCTGAAAGTTGGAGACTAAAAGAATGAAGCACAGATCCTCTCCAGGCCAAGAATTGCGTCATTAGCCCTTCGTGATCAATAAGAACATTGTGGTGGTTATTTCATAGCTGATTAACTTATATGTCTACAAGCCAACACTTGACTTGAAAGGCTGGTCTGGTTTCTCGCCGTGCAAGCGTGGCCTTTACTAGCCTGTCCTGGCACCGAGTTCTGGGACTGCTCTTCCCTGACCGCAACCAGGGTACAGCCCTTCAGTTTCATAGTGAGTAACCCATCAGCTGGAGCCTGCATTCTGTGAAAGGGCATTTTGTCTTTTAGCGCAGTACCATGATGGCAAGATCATTAGTTTTAGGGAGGGGAAAAAAACAGAATCGAAAACCCATCAGATACCTGGTTGTGGACTCTTCACCTGTGGAGAGACAGAAAATGTGGTGGCTTTATTTTTCTTAATAACTGAGATAAATGCAAACCATTACAGGTAATTGAGCATTTAATGATGAGATGATGCCGAAAGGCATAACTTAATAAAATTATCCATCTGTTTCTCAGTTCCTTGTTGAAATACACTGTGTCTCTTGGCTTTTCTGTAATTGGTTTATATGGTATTGTATTTTAATTCATGTCGGGATCTTAGAACTTCCTCTCAAGGTTTTTGTATTCTTCCTTGCAAACTTTCTGTTTCATTTTTAGGGAACTGGAATCCTCGCGTCTTGTAGTTGAAGTATAGTTTTATTGTGTTCGACATTACTTTTAATTTCACCAGTTGTGGGGTAAATAAACCATTGTGTACTTGGGGAAAAAATTGGCAGAAAAGCAGAATATGTTAAAGACTCTTGCTTTTCATTGCTAGTGAGATTTCTCAACTGGAGCTTCTCTGTTTTATTTTGCCCCTGGCTAACATCTAAAGATCAGTAATAAAGCTCTATGCAAATACTTTCATGTATTTAAAGAACAATATTTTGACACTCATTGACACAAGAAAAAAAATACAACACTAAATTAGTGTTCAGGAAAACAATGAAGACATTGTTCATTCATATGAAATGAATGTGAAAAATGTTGTGTTATATTAACAGAAAAGATTGTTCCTCAGCTCTTGACCTTTACTGTTTGCTAAATGACATGACTTATGATGTTGTATAGTAATAGACAACTTTTTATTGTCAATAACGGATCTCAAGCAGTCACTGATACTGGTCAGACTACTGGAAATTCTAGGCACCAAAAATAAATGTTTATTCTCCAGAGTCTGGTAGTTTAAGGTAAGCTTTGCTAAAGATTTTTTAAAATATTTTTTGGACAGTTTGGAATTTCCAAATACTTGATAAGTTAAATATTTTGAAAATGTTAATTCAACATATTAAAGGCTTGTTTTTCTAGATTTCATCTAGATTTATAAATACTCCCCAAAAAATCTCCTGTCACCATCTATGTGCTTTCAAAATAATTGAACTTTTAGGAGCTCTCTTGATTTTTTTTTTTTTAATTTGGAGAACACAAAGGGGCTTTTTGTTCAATTTTCAGTAGTGTGGAGGGGACCTTATTGAAGGGGAAATTGTCCCTAAATTATTGCTTTTTATATATAGTGGAATTTCTTTCCTCCTGTATCACTAGGCTCCAATATTGCTGCTACAGTAAATGTTGCCTTAAATATACTGCTTCCCTTTTCATGTCTCTCAATCAAGGACATTTACAGAGTCAGCATCTAGGAAATAATTATGATTACAGAAACATTACACTCATGGATAAGACCAAGTCCATAAGGGCGATTTGACCCCCCAGAAGAATAACACTGTTTATATTGGGATATTTTTATATTTAGCAACCAAAAATTAAAGGCATAATGATTAAGTCTAAATCTATTCAAGTATAATTTTAAGAGAACTGAGTGGGAGAGTGACTTCTAATTTGAAATCCTGATTTTTGTGAATGAGGACATTGTGGAAAAACACATTTGAAATGAGTTTAAGTGAACAAGTTAAGTGGGACACTGATTCCCAGTTAGAAAGATGGTACATGTGTCCTAGCCTGCAGTCTTTAGAGGAGCTCAAGAATGAGCTGTGAACAGTGTTCACTGGGATTGAAAAACGGACTAAGAATTCTCTGGAACTCTCCTGCTCTTCTCCTATGCAGTAATTTTCTCCTCCTTTCTGCTCCATACCTCCTTTCCTGCTAGCATTTATCTCATTGGCCTTATGTTATTTTCGTTGCTGTTGGGCACTTGGCGGTCTTCTGTGTAGATTCTAAGATCTCTAATGGTGCCTTATCGCCTTTGTAACTGCCTTCCCGCACTGAGTACAGAGCCTGATACATGACTGGTCCCACGCACTCAGACTCAGCAAAGTTCTGAAAGTCTTGTTCCTTCTGCAGCTGTCATCTGAGTTTATTGGCATGGGGAGTAGAAACCAACTCAGAGAAATTCAAGTAAAATGGGATTTATCATGAAGAGTGTTGGGATACTTTATAGGAACTGGGAAGTGAAATCTGCTTTCCTGTTTGTCTGTGCATCTCTCCTTTCCCTGCCCCCCAAGCCTTGTAGTCTGTCTTTTCCCACTCCTCTGCCCAAATATGTCTCGGTGCTCTGCTTCTTCTGCCCGCCTCCCCTTGGCTTCAGCAGGGCTGACTGACTCTCTGTGGCAGTCATCCAGCCCCAGTGTTCAGTGCTGTCCTACTCATTCAGCCTCTGGGTCTCTTCTACAGACCCTTCTGAGACTGATTGACCCAGAATATGTCAGGTCTCCATCCATGATAAGGGAGTTCGGAAGAAAGAGGAGGTATAGAGACAGGTCACCTGGCTTAAATATGGCTGCCTGTTTCACTCCCTCAGCAAGGGCTGTGGGTAAGGATAGTCTTGCTTAGGGAAAAGGTTTTAGGAAGCTTCCATGCCTAATGTCTTCTGGCTACGACCTGGAGTTTATGGTTCAGAAGTTCTTTCTTAAATCAAATGTCGAACTTTCAAAACACTATTCGTATATACATGTTGGTGGTCCATAAGCCAGGCCCCGCAGCTACCTTGTTTATCCCTCCCTGATAGACTGTCAGACTGTAGCAGAGTGCCTGGCACCTGGCACCTAAATTTTTCATGAATATTAACTGACTAACAGTACTAGGTTAGCCCATAGAAGCCCATGCAACTGTTTCTAATAACCATTTCTAACAGAATTTTTACATGAAAATGCATGTTCACCTAATGCAGTAAAATGAACACTAAAAGGGGGAACTGAGGGTCTACTTACAGCTCTGGCACTAACTAGGTATGTGACTTTAAGCAAGTCACATACTCTCCCTGGTTTCAGTTGCTTCACCTCTCAGATGAATTGAACTGGATGAGAACATCTCTGCGGTCCCTTCCAGCTATAAAATTCTGTGGCTCTGACTAACAGAATCAGGATTAAATTCACTCCACCCTTTCAGTCTTCCCTCCCCATGCCGTATATGGGTGCAAGAATTTGATCATGGAGAGAAACTATATCCTTCCAGGCACCAGTAACCCTCACAGGCAACGTAATTATCGTTGTCATCATCATCATCATGATAAATAATAGTCTTTAAACACTCACTATATCCCAGGCACTGTTCCAGGCACTTCACCTATATTAACCTATTCAATCCTAAAAACAACCCTATGAGGTAAGTATGGTTATTGTTCTCATTTGTCTGAGGGACTGGAAGATTCAGGAACTTTCCAGAAATTACCAGGTAAGTCCTGGAGCTGGAGTTTAAGCACAGGTGGTCCATCCAAGTTTGAGCTCCAGCCACAGCAAGCAGTGGTTCTCAGTGTGATCCCCAGACAAGCAAACTCAGCTTAGCCCTGGATCTTCTTAGAAATATAAATCTTCAGGTCCCACCCCAGGGCTATTGAATGAGAAACTCTTGGGCTGGAGGAAGCCAGCAATCTGTGTTTTAATCTTACGGATGATTCTAATGCACACTAAAATTTGAGAGCTCCTCTCTCTTCTCTTCAACACTTCCTTTCAACATACCCATAAGTGGTTCTGTAGGTATTTACTCCCCAGGTATGCTAATTGGGGAGTAAATACCTAGAGATGTGATATTGTTGCCCATTTGTACATGGACAAGGCAAACATTAAATATAGGTGATCATAAGTTAGGAGCTAGTTAGACTGCTTTTCAAGCTCTCTGTCTCCTAGTTGCCATGACTGATGAAATCAGTACAGGAAAAGTCCGGAGGTGGAGACAATCACAGAGGAAGAAGGAGAGGAAGATTATTCCTCCAGCTCTGCTGCAGAGATGAAGAGGTCTCCTCCAAGAAGCCCTAGCTGAATCTGACAAGTTGAGCAAACAGAATTATGGCAGTACGTCACACAGTATGTGGACTCTCCTTCCCTACAAGAGGTCAACCGACTCTTCAGCTCTGACCCATCCCATGCAGGGCTCACTAGCTGCCTGTGCTTACTGAGCAAGGATCCCAGTCTGAACTGAGATGGGGTATGAATGCAAAATACACACTGGACTTCAAAGACTTAGTACACAGAAAAATGTAGAATGTCCTGATAATATTTTATATTGAAATGATACCACACTATATATATTGGGTTAAATAAAACATAAAAATTAGTTTCACCCTTTTACTTTTTTAATGTGACTAACAGAAATTTTTAAATGCAATATGTGGCTTACATTGTGTTTCTCTTGGGCAGCATTGTTTCAGACTAAGCTTGTAAAGTCCTATCTATATCTCTCGTAATGTACATAATATGGTGTGTCTATAGTTTTTATTTATTGGTAACAACGATCATCAAACCTGGAACTGAGAGAGCAGCTATTGCAATGCTAGGACCTGTTATTCAGGGAGCCCAGAACCAGCCCAGAAGTTGGATTCCAAAGGTCAGAGTCAGACTGAGAGGTAGAACCAGGTGGTCAGGACGGGTTTGGAGGATAAGGTCACGGAAAAGTCAGAGCTGGCTTCCTGAGAACATGTTTAGACCAGGAACCACGAGTAGGGAGATGGACGACCAGGTGGTCATGAGGATAGAGTAACTTCCTGATGCATGCCCACAGCTTTTATATTGTTCCTGTTGAGCCAGGAACTAGTTCTAGAATGGCTTACCTGGGTATGCGAGTGGGAACAGGTAATTGGAAACACCTGGTTGAGGTAGGTGGCTGGGCATGCTCCAGGAAACAACCACTTCTGGGAAGTATGTTGTGACAGTAATGGTGTTAGGGCCAAGTTAGAGCATTTGTTAAATTACAGTGACCTGAAAGTGAATTTCCATATTCCAGGTGTTAGTCTACGAATTACTGTTGCCCTCTTATAAGCGTAACACTGCACGAAGTTAAAGATAGACGGAGCTCTCTACATAGAAACTACAGGCTGACACAGTAATGCTTATGTCAAAGACAAACATAGTCATTTCGTTATTATATTGAAGCAATCAGCTTATGTTAGTCATCACAAGATAGCCCTTTGCAATAGATTTTTTCTAGAGAGGGCTGCAATAATCCCTCCCATTCAGCAGGCCCATTTGCTCTGTGACTCTACTACTACTCTACTATGCTACTACTACTACTCTGATAAAGCGGGAGATCTGTTTCCCCTTTTTTGGGATTTGGGCTGACCCTATAAACAGGAGTATGTAGAGGAAATGACTCTGGGTCACTTCTAGGCCTTGCAGCTTCTGTTTTGTAAAAAAGCTCGAGCTAGATGGTGAGAGACCACATGGTTGGGGGACATGTAAAGGAGAACTGAGGTGCATTTAGCATCAAGGACCCAGACCTGTGAGGGAGGCCAGTCAGATCACCTCAGCCACAGGAAGCACCGAGCCCTCCAAAATTCCTAGCTCACAGAATCCTGAACATGAAAAAGGTTTAAGCCACTAAGTTTTAGGATGACTTATTAAGCAGCATCAGACAAGTGGATTTATTCATATGTGGATTTTTCATTAAAGACTTTTCATATATTATTTATATGGTCACATAATTTTGGGATATATATAATTAACATAAAATAATTCCTTATGCACTCAGAATATGCTATGCTAAACATACATACAAGCTGTAGATTTTGCTCAAATTAATTTTCAGTTCTAAGTGGCCACAAAATGATATTACATAGGAAGGGAGACTATAGATACCTGTGTCAATACTGCCGGTTGGCATGGAGATGCTGCTGAAGGAGGAACCAGTTTTACTGTCAGTGCCATAGCCCTTGAGCTGAGAGACGATGCAGGCTGTGATCTGGGGAGGGGCAGAGAGGAGCCACTACTGCCAGACAGCACCATAGCCTCCTGGTGATTGATGGACTGTTCTGTGAGCCACGTGAACCACCCAAGCGCTGAAAAAGGAGGACAGTCACATCCTGGAACAGAGAATATTATGAGTTCGAGGAGAAGGTTTACAGAGAAGTTTGAAATGCAGCAGCCAGCTGCCCTCAGTATGCTTTCCTGTGTCTTCTCATACAATTCTTCAGCAAATTATCCCACCTTGTTTGAATAGTATCAATAATTGAAAAGGCACTACCCCCAGGATCTATACCAGAGGTGAAATGAAGAAAGGATTGCAAGGAGAAGAAAAGGAGCAAAACAGATGAATAACCCATATCCTAAGGAGTATTATTCAAAGAAAAATACATGGCTGGAGTTCATTGTCCTCCATAGATTTCAGAAAATTATAGGCAACATGTTTGTGTTCGGTTTGCTAAACGCAAAGGTGGGCAAATTACAGTCCATGGGCCAGTGAGTGTGTTTGTAAATAATGTTTTATTGGAACAAGCCATGCCTATTTGTTTCTGTTCTGTCTGTGGCTCGTCTCGTGCCACAATAGCAGAATTGAGTACTTGTGTTAGGTACCATATGGCTCAGGAGCCTAAAATATTTACTACCTTGCCCTTTAAGAAAAAGTTTGCTGACCCCTGGCTTAAAGAAAATAAATGAAAGAGTTAAGCTGGAAGTAATCAGGAAAGATATAGAAGAGAAAAAGGAAATCAGTCCAGAAACTGAAGTCTCCTTAGCAACAAAATTTAAAATAAATGTTACTGAAAACAGGTGAACAAGCAGGAAGAAACCACATAAAATAATATGGAAAAGACCAAGCATAAAAATGATTAGATGGAGTATAACAGGCATAAAAGGCAGAAGAAAAGAGATACAACATGAGCATAATTGGTGCACCTGGAAAGAAATGGAACAATAAAAGAGTGAAATATACTAAAAGATTCATAGAAGAAATAAATACATAACTTGAATCTGCATATGGTATGCCAGAAAAGTTGATTTCCAAATGATTCACACAGGACTGGGGGCTTTTAGGTTTTCAGTTCTCATCCAAGGATGAGGAAAACTAACCTCAGCCTTGGAATTTATAGATTGGTGTACATGGCTGGAAGGAAAGCACAAAGAGCAGGGCAGATTTTGACACAGCCTTTTTCTTTTGGTGCATATCAACCTAGAATAATATGTTAACACCAAAAGTAAGAAGTAAAAGCTCTGTCACTTTCTAAATTGTGTTCTGTTGTTCTTATTAATTTATTATATAATGATTATTTTCCTCTTTGGTAACTCAGGATCTTTAAAATGAAGATGAAGTACTCTTTATCAAATGAATCCACAAACCACAGTATTTTTGGCCATGAAGAAAATTAATAGATTAAAAAGTCCTTAAGGCCAGCCCCTCGTTTTATGCTAGATGGTTTTCTTGATATTGTTTTATTTATTTAATCATGTGGCACCTGTTTCCCAACTATGTCAGAGTAAGGGGTAGTCTCCCCTGCTAACCCTCAGAACTATATATGTTGGTACTGCAAAGCATAAGGCCTGACCTAGTGCAAGACTACTTGAAGTCCTGACCTAAACTGTGCATACCAGGCTGTTATCATGAAAACAGCTACTGAACAAAGTTTAAAGACAAAGTGTATGTGATTAGAACCCCAGTTGGCACTTTTTAATCAGGAATTTTAATATCCATTTTTTCAAATTCCTACGATTTTTATTAGAATTATTTCATAGACTTTCTCCCCTAATATATAAATTATATGTTAATTAATCTATATATAGAATCGTTAGATGATAAATTAATAAAAACAATGAAAAATCTGTTTTAAGATTTTTATGACAGTAGCACATAAAGCACAAAGCACAGGGCTGAAAAAGCAGCAGTCAAATAAACATAGTTAAACATAACCTTGATTAACAAATCTTGTTATTCATGGATGACAGCTCAGTTAATAAGTGTTTGTGGCTTGGATACTGAACTGGAGGTTAATGGCAAGGTAGAAGCAATTGTAGAATCCAGATTTTTAAGACAAACACACATCACACCCCAAAAGGCATGCATGGAATCAGGTGTAGTTAGTCGGCTGTGGTGATGTACTTTGGGTGTTCTCCTTCACTGGTCCAGCTGTGAACAGCCTCCAGAGCTACCAAATCAAGGAGAGAGGAATGATCCTTCATTGCCTACTTCCGCATTCATGACTTGAATGGCCAAAGAGTAGATTGTGGGGTGCAGTGTTTTCACTCGAATTTTCTACAGTTTTATTTTGACTTCTCTTAATTAGATTTAGAAAATAGCTTCTATCATAATTATACAGTTAGAAAAGAACACATGTCCAAATTTAACTAATACACAACCATCTACACTCGGCCTTCAGAGGTCAATGATATGGCCTCAGATTTCTTCTCTACTTCATGTACCTTAAAAGCAAAATGAATGTGAGACATGATTTGAAAACTGCACTTTTCATTTGCCATTAAGGGACATTTTTATGTTGAAGAATCTGAAGCCTTGGTACATTCCTTAACTGATTGTCTTTCCTCCCTGTGGGATGGATTAAAAAGCAGGAGATTTTTTTGTTTGCACTGGTGATCAGGTCACGGCAGAAAGTAAATAAGTATCAGAGGAAGTGGATAAGTCAGTCATATCCTTAAAGGGCACTGAAAGAATGTGGGAAGACTCTTTTTTTCTCCTTCATTCCTTGAGAGACAAAGAGAGAGTACTGACATCTAAAACATGTAACCTCAAAATTGTTTCTATAGTCAGAAGCCAAAGCCGAGTGGCGATTTGATCACAGATTGTGGCCTGGCTGTGTCATGGGTCATATGTTCAGCATGTGAACAGGAAGGTGAGAAGTGGTGAGCTTTTGCCTCAGTTGTGCCATCCATCAGAGAATAAATGGACCAAATCAACGTGTGCAGCTGTATAAGGAGGTGAATGGCTGAGTACTTCTCACACAGGGGCCTTTGTGTCCTGGACATGATCTAGCATTATGATGGGATGCACTGGGCCTCGGCTTTGTGGCAAATTACTAACCCATTATCACACCAGAACACAAGATCATTTATCTTCTAATCCAGAATGTCACCTGTTCTTCATTTACCAGTCAATAACCATTAATTATGCTCGGTGGAAATTTAAACAAAGCCCTTTCCCTCCGTTAAAACCAGTAAACTATTCAGTAATAACAAATAAATCTGGAGTTGTATATCCTTTCCCTTCCCATTCCCAGACTGGAGTCTGGTACAATATGAACTCTAGAGGAAATGCCTAGAAATTGATAGGTCAAAGGCCACAGATAGTCTGATGGAAAAGAAAAGAGCAGATTCTTGTCACTCACTTTAGTGAAAGTGAGAGGCTCCTATGGATCCCCAAATTCCTGTTGGGGAACAAAACAAGTACCAAGAAACTTGTACCCAGTGTTCAAACTAATCCACCATTAACCAGTAATCGTATTTTCTCCTTTTATTTTTAGCAAGCCCTTGCTTTCTTTCATATGACTAAAAATATAATTTTTTCAAAACCATTCTAACACAACATAGTGTTTCAAAAGAAATAAAATAAGCTGAGCAGTCCTGAAAGACCTATTTTAAATGTTATTTTTAGAATGGAAATTTGAGTAAAACACATGTAAGTGTATACACTAATCCCTCAGAAAAATGTTCAAATAGAAATTCTAGCCAGAAGTGTAATTTAGTTTTCCTGAAAACTTTGAAAGTATTTTTGAAGAAAGCCAAAACAAGTGTGTCTGTATATGTGTGTGTGTGTGTTCGTGCATGTGTGTGGGTGGTTGGGTGTGGGTGTATGTGCGTGTGCGTACACTCCAGGGAGATGGGAGGGTCAGCTTAGCTGGGGAAGAGTGGCCAAAGGGCAGGCTCAGTCCCAGTGAAGCCAACAATACTGTGTGCCATTGGTCACACAGAAACTCAGTGAGATAATATGAATTCATTCCAAGGGCTAGACCTGGGGCTCTTGTGTGGGATCTGGAAGGAGTGGTCAGAGTTTCCAGACAGAGGAGAGAAGAGGGCATTCTAGGCCACAGGAACTGCACGTGCAAGACATGGAGACACAAGGAGCTAGCCCCCCACCATGTCTCTACTAATGCACATGTGCCTCCAGGCCCACAACAAAAGACACCTCTGTGAGGACCTTAACAACAGAGGGTGCTGTCACAGGGCTTGGCCAGCAGACCTGGGCTGCATTTCAGACCCCACTCCTCTCAGCCCAGAGCATTTTTAATAGTGGGCAAAAGCCCTGAGTTCAGGGAGGTACAAATATCTTGGAGACTCTGTGCTGCAAGGACTATCCCAATAAAGAGAACCTCTTGCGTTTCGTGCCTTTTAAAAATGGATCAAGTATTATTATTAATACTAACCTTACTAGTGTGAATTTTTAGTATTGTGACTCAGTTCATCAGCTGTGATCTCTTAATGCAAAATGACACCTGTAGATATTTTCATGAATGCCAGCAAAACTCCTGCCTAGCCAAAACACTTTCATTAATTACTTCTCAGTGTGTCACTGACCCCAATCTACTGCCATTGTCCTACCCAGTGTGCGCACCTCGAAGCCACATAAGACTGCCAAAAGTCTCATCCTCCATAAGACAAATGCAATATTGAAAAGTCTTATAATAGACCAAGAATACAAAATTTTCACAAGAAATAACTTCAAGTAAAAGATAAATTTTTTTTTATTTTTTAGAAGGGTGCCACAAATTCAAGTGAATTAAGAGGAATTAAACCTTTTTGGGTTACATTCTCTGAGAAAGAAGGTGCTCCACTGGCTTCAGCAGCTTATTTTTCAGCTGATTCAATACCAATGAGGGAGATGCCAATCCGAACAGTTTTCTTTAGATGTTAGAACCAGAGTATAATACACATGATGTTGGGGACTGTGTTCTAGTGATATGCCTATTATTTTCACTTATTTTATTTTGAAAAGTGGATGAAAATGATGGAAAAAAACAGTTGTTGTTGTTGTTGGCTTGGGTTTTTCTTAAAGAGGCATGCTGCAATCACATACAAGCTATACTTTTATGGTTTTTAATGTACATCTTCAATCTGTATAACAAAATCATTAAAATTAACGCACAGTTCCAAACTATAGCAATGATAGGCCTGTGTGCTGCTGATAAAAGTTATTATAACCGAGTGGAGCAGGGCTGTGACCATTGCCACCAGTTTGTGTCTGAGACACGCAACTGCACTATTGCCCAGCTAGACTTCTTGTTCCTGTTGAAAAGTGCACCACTGTGAAGCACACACTGAGCACTTGACCTTGAAATGCTGCCTGATGAATCCTGAACTCTAGTGTATTCTTACTACCACTCAAATAACTTTTTTAAAAGTGGCAGTACTGTTCATTACATAACTGTTTTCCCTTTAATGATTCTTGATTTACTTTGCTTTTTGATGTCAACACCCTGGAAAATTTCTAAATTTATTGTTAGGAAATTTGGTTCTACTTTTTTTTTTTAATTTATTTATTTGTCAGAGAGAGGGAGAGAGAGAGAGCGAGCACAGGCAGACAGAGTGGCAGGCAGAGGGAGAAGCAGGCTCCCTGCTGAGCAAGGAGCCCGATGTGGGACTCGATCCCAGGACGCTGGGATCATGACCTGAGCCGAAGGCAGCCGCTCAACCAACTGAGCCACCCAGGCGTCCCTGGTTCTACTTTTGAGGAAGACCATCTGTCTTCAAATGACTTTTCCTTACCTTCTGTCCATGATGTAAAGGAAAATTGGGCAATTCTTTGTAAGCTCTTCTTTTCTTAAATATACTATAGAAAGTTTATTTGCCAGAGATGCTCTTGAACATCTTGTTCCTCTAAATTATAGCCCAAAGACCTGCTGTGTGAGAATCAAGGTGCCTAAAACATGTCTTCTAGCCTATTGGTGGGAACTTCTGTGTCCCAGGCATCTATGCTGAGATCCTGATGCTCCTGATGCACATTAAAGTTGGAGAACCACTACTGTTATGTTGAGAATATTGTTTTAAATTCATGGTTATTTTCTAGCTATGGGTGTCAAAGTATTCAAACAAGGAGGCCATTAGACTGAGGTGACTTTTAATTCCTTAACAGCCTATATAAGTGAACCAAAACCCAAGCCAGAGTTAATGCACTCAAATCCAACAAAAGGCACCTTAGGAACAACCAATCACAGTTACCTCTGCTTTTTCAAATAAGGCAACATGTAAACTATAGTCAATCACATAATTCCTTTATTTTGCTTCAATGTCTATTGTATGAAAACCCTACTCCTAGTTCCTCTTGGTATAGCACTCTTAACCACCTTTGATTTAGTGCTGCCTTATTCAAATTGATGTATGTTCCCATAAACTCTTGGGGGAAAAAAATTAATGTACCTCAGTTTACCTTTTAGCAATGTCCATATCTAATTTTTTTTACAGATTTTTTTATTCATTTGAGAGAGAGAGTGAGAGTGCACTTGTGGTGGGGAGGGGCAGAGGGAGAGGTAGAGAGAATTCTAAGCTGACTGCATGCTGAGAGCATAGCCCACTGTGGGGCTTTATCTCAAGACTCCAAGATCATGACCTGAGCCGAAACCAAGGGTTGGTGGCTTAACCCACCATGCCACACCCCTCTGGTTACATGTTTTTGATACCATTATGTTTCTCACGTGACAGCTGGATGCAACTTTAACTTGGATGTGCCTCTCTCTCTTTCTAGGCTATGTGGCTGATGTTGCAGAATGATGAGCCAGAGGATTTTGTCATAGCGACTGGGGAAGTCCATAGTGTTCGGGAATTTGTAGAGAAATCGTTTTTGCACATTGGAAAAACTATTGTGTAAGTATGAATTGATTTCCAGCCATTTATCAGACACTTGCTGGCAGGTTTGCATGTGTGCTTGCTCTTCCACCTTGGTTTTGTCTTTTTCCCCTTTTAGTCTCTTGTAGAGCAATACATGGGGTTTCAGTATGAAACAGGGACTTTGTTCTGCACTGCATCCAATCCCAGTTATATTTTATCTTATTTTTTGAAAGTTTTTAATTTTTTTAATTTTAAACTTTTTACTATGGTTGACACATGGCTTACTGTGATTTTACTGTAGGTAATTCTACTCTTACCAGATCAATGTGATAATATTATACAATTGTTTTTAATATTTTCATCTATATTTTAAAATTTTGAAACCACAAAACAACTGAGAGAGAAATTTCAAATCCATTACAAACGGTCTTCTTTTCTTTGAACCATTGAGAGTAGGTTGCCAACCTGATGCCCCATCACCCTGGACTTTTGTGTGTATTTCCTATAAACAGTGGTATTCTCCTACATAAACACAGTCCAATCATCAAAATCAGGAAATTCACAATGATAAGTTACTACTCTCTAATCCTTAGATCTCATTTGAGTTTTGCCAGCTGGGCCAATGATATGCTTTATACCAAAATGATCTAGTTTATAATCATGCATTGCATTTATGTGTTGTGTTACACAGATTTTGGAGTCAAATTTTTATTGGAATGTTTGCAAGATTTTTCTGAAGTCCTTTATTATAGATGGAAAATTTTTTTCTGGTAATTTTGTATTGAGTTAAAACATATATACATATACACAAAATTTGCTATTTTAACCATTTTTAAATATACATTTCAGTGACAATAAATATATCCACAATGTTATGCAACCATTACCACCATCCATCTCCAGAACTTTTTAATCTTCCCCAACTAAAACTTGGGACCCATTAAATAGTAACTTGCCATCCATCCCTACCGCCAGCCCCTGGCAACTTCCATTCTACTTTATATCTCAAAGAATTTGCCTACTCTTGGTATCTCATATAAATCAAGTTATATAGTATCGGTTCTTAGTGTTTGGCTTATTTCATAAAACTCAATATATTCAAGATTGATCCATGTTATAGCCTATATCATCATTTCATTCCTTTTTAGGGTTGAATAATATTCCATTATATGTATATGCTACATTTTGTTCATCCATTCATCTTTTGTTGAACACTGGGTCCCTTCCAGATTTTGGCTATTGCAAATCATGCTGCTGTGAACATGGATATACAAATATTCATTTGAGTTCCTTCTTTTGGTTCTTTTGAATGTATAGTTAGGAGTAGAATTCCTGGATCATATGATTATGTTTAACTTTTTGAGAAGCTGCCAAACTGTTTTCCAAGATCCATTTTTGAAATATAAGAAAGGACTTCTACTTTGAGCTATGATAGAATGACAGAAATCAGATTAAATCTCCTATCTTAAAAAAAAAAAAAAAGGAAACTACATAAAATATATGAAATAGTTGTTTTAGACATGGGACAATAGGTAGTGCAGGTCTGTGATCTTTGATAGAAAAGAAACAAATGAGGTGACCCCTGCAATCACTCTGGGCCTCTTCCTGGAGGCACAGTCTTAACCATGGAACATGAAAGAGGCACTCCAACAGAGAAAACTGTTTTGCTGAGTTGAGGAGGTAGAGGTCAGAATTTAGAGTCTGAGTCACCTAACATTAGGGGGCGGAGTTCTAGAAAAGTGGGCTCTACAAAGAAAAACAACCTCCAGAAATCTGTATAAGGACCCCATTCAGTTTGTATTAAGTAATAAGATGTAGGTGTCCTAGAAGAAATTCCGCAAACTTAGATGAAGAACTACTTGGGAGCTGGGAACTGAGCATTCTTCAGAGCTTACTCAAGTCTAGGAAGCATTTGCATTTCAGCCAGTCTCAGTGGAGAGACCTTTTTCATCACTCAGAGAAGTGATACCAATTCTAAAGGGCTATGTCTGAGTAATGTGGCTCATTCTGGGAGTAAAGGCTACTCCAGACTTAGACTAACAAAGTTTAAGTACAAACTTCAAAAGGACACAAGGAACAAACCTTAACAAAGCCCAGCATTCTTCAAAGGAAAAGAGTAAAATCTAGACTCAACAACATAAATTTCTTAACATTCAGCATTCAATAAAAAAAAATTAGTAGGACTGTCAAGAAGCAGGAAGATACGACCTATAACCAAGAGAAAAATCGGTCAGTAAAAACAGTCTGGGGAATAATAGAGATAGTGTTATAAGCACTCAAAGATGTTAAAAAGCTATTATAACTACACTCAAATATTTTAAGAAAAACATGGGTTTAGTGAGAAGAGCGAGAAAATATATATTTAAACATAGCTAGATGGAGCTTCTAGAGATGGAAAATTAAATATCTGAAATGAAAAATTCACTGTTGGCATCAAGAACAGATTAAATACTGCAGAAGAAAGGATTGTTGAACTATAAGTATATAGAAGTATAATAATTATCTAAGATGAAACATGGAAGAAAAAAAAGGCTGGAGAAGAAAAACAAAACAAAACAAACAAACAAAAAACAGAGTCTCAGTGACCTGTGGAACAATAGCAAGCTACCTAATATGTGTAACTGGAGTCCCAGGGGGAAAAGGGGGTAGAGCACAGAGGAAGAATTAAATATTGGCCAAAATTTCACCAAATTTGGTGAAAATAAAATCGCAGATCCTTAAGAGACACTATATCCCAAACAGGATTAACACAAAGAAAATTTCACCAGGGCCCATCATAGTCAAATTACTAAAAATAAATGCTGAAGAGAAACTCTTAAAGGCAGCCAGAGAAAAAAGAGAACTGTTTACAGAGGAACAGATAAAAGAAAGTTTTGTTATCAGAAACTACGTAAGACGAAAGACAACAGAGTAACAATTTTAAACTGCTGAAAGAACCCTACAACCTAGAATTCTATACCCAGAGAAACTGTTTCAAAAATGGAGGTGAATTAAAGACTATTTTCAGACAAACAAAGGCTGAAATAGAACATTGATAGCAAACATTTAGAGAAAAGGAAAATGATACTAGTTCTAGGTGTGGATTTCTAGGTGGGAATGAAGATCAAAAGAAACAATAAATATGTTGTTGGAAAACATAAAAGGTCTTTTTCCCTCATTTTGAAATTTCTTTAAAAAGAAATTGGCTAGAAGTAAAAATCATAATAATATATAATGAAGTTTCTAATATGCATAAATAAATTATATGACAACAGTAGAATAAAGTATGGGGCATTTCATTGTTTTATTGTTTGTAAGATTCTTAAACTAGATGCAAATTGATATAAAATTATTTAGAGATTATCTGAAGTAAGTTGAAGTGCATACTACAAACTCCAGAGAAACTACTAAAAACAAAATAAAAAGTAGCAATAAGGCAATAGTAGAGTTAAAATGGAATCCTAAAAAGTGTTTCATCTAAAAGAAAGAAGAAGCGACAATGGGAACAAATAACATATGGGACAAATATAAAACAAATAACTATATTGCTGATTAGGTCCAATAAATTCTCTAAAAACAAAGAAATAATTTGTTGCACTTGATAAAAAAGCTATATGCCATCTATAAGAGACACACATTAAATATAAACATATAGGTGAAAAGTAAAAAGATGAAAAGAGAAAAAAATGCAAACACTGATTATAAGGGATCTGGAGTGGCTATATTTATATGTGACAAAGTAGACTTCATTTAATTAGAAGGAATGAGTCATTTCATAATTTAAAAGGGATCATTCATCATGAAGACATAACAATTTTAAATGTATATATACCCCATTACCATTAGTTCAAAATACTAACAGAACTGAGGAAAAATAGACAAACCTTATATTTGAGTACTTCAACACTCTTCTGTCCATAATTGACAGAACAAGTAAACAGAGAATCTTTGAGGATAGAAAAAACTAGAACAACATAATAAGTCTACTTGACCAAATTGACAATGTAGAACATACCACCCACCTAGCCCAGAGCAGCAGAATAAATATATATGCAAATGTATCTGTAACATTCACCAATATAGACCATATTCAGTGCCATGAGAAGTTTATAAATTTTGAAGTATTAAAATTACAAGAAGATGTTTTCTGACCAAAATGAAATTCAATTAGAAATTAATGACCAAAAAAAATGTTTAAGATCCCCAAACATTTGGAAACTAAACAACACACTTCTAAGTAATTCACAGGCTAACAAAGAAACCACAAAGGAAATTAGAATATATTTTAAACTAAATGAAATGGGAACAGCATGCCAAAATTTGTGGGATCTAGCTAAAGCAATGCTTCAAGAGAAGTTTGTGGCTTTGAGCACTAATATTGGAAAAAAAAAAAAAAAAAGATCCTGAACCAGTTATCCATTGTAAGAAGTAGCTTCCCTTGTAAGAAGCCAGAAGAAGAGCAAACTAAACCCAAAGCAAACAGAAAGAAGAAATGATAAATGTAAGAACAGAGATTGATGAAATAGAAAGCAGAAAAACAGTGGAGAAAAATCAGTGCAACCCCAACCTGGATAAACTTTCATCTAGACTGATCAGGGGGAAAAGAGAAGACATATTATACATATTAGAAATAAAAGAAGGAACATCTCTACAGATCCTGCAGATATTAGCAGAATAATAAGGATATATTATGAAAAACTTCTACCAGTGACTTTTTCAAACTAGAGGAAATGGACAAATTCTGTAAAAGATACAACATTGCCAAAACTGACTGAAGAGAAAAATAGAAGTCTTGGTTCTATCTCTGTTAGAAAACTCAATTTTGAGTATTTAAGAAAGAAAATAATACCCTTCCTATAAACACTTAGAAAAGAGAATGCTTCCTAACTCTTTTTATGAGGCCAACATTATCCTGATACTAAACACAAAAACTGTTTAAAAGAAGTGTGCAGACTAGTATTCCACATAAACATAGAAACAAAAAATCATTACAAAAATATTAACAAATTGAATCTATCAGTATATAAAAAGTTGATATATCATGACCAAGTGGGATTTGTCCTAGGAATCCAAAATAATTTTAACATTTAAATATCAACATAATTCACTATATTTTAAAAAACAGAAGAGAGAAACCATGTGATTTTTTCAATAATTATAGAAAAAGCATTTGAAAAAAATTCAATGACTATTTATTATTAAAGAAAAAAAAACTTTCAACACACTAGGTAGGAACTGAAGGATTATTTCCTCAAGTTGATAAATAGCCTCTGAGAAAACCCCACAATTAACATCATACTCAATGTTGACAGACTGAAGGCTTTTCTCCTAAAAATTAGGATCAAGGCAAGGATGTCTCCTTTTATTATTCCTTTTCAAAACTATCTTGAAGATCCAAGCCAAAAATAAAACAAGAAAAAGAAATGAAAGAGAGAAGTATATCTGTTTTTATTCAATGATAGCATGATGGAGTACATATAAAACTTTAAGTATTCTACCACTGAAGTAACTACTAAAACTAACAGGTGTATTTAGCATTGTCACAAGATACAAAATCTGTACATAAAAATCAGTTTTACTTATATGTATATAAAAACACTGATCAGAGAAACCAAAATAACCCTAAATAAGTAGAGGGATATACTGTGTTCTTGGATTAGAGGACTGAATGTTGATAAGATTTAGATTCTCTTAGAATCTTAAAATCAATCTATAGATTGAACGCAGTCCCAATCAAAATCACAGACTTTTTTGGTAAAAACTGACAGGCTAATTCTGAAATTTATATGGAACTGCAAAGGATCCAGAATCATTTTGAAAAGAGAAAATCAAACTTCCTTTAACACTTAATCTGCATGATATTGACATAAGGATAGATTTATTGATCAATGGAACAGAATATAAAGTCCAGAAATAGACTCTTACTTGTACCACCAATTAAATTTTTACAAAGATGTCAGGGTAATTAATTGGGGAAGGATAGTCTTTTTAATAAATAGTGTTGGAATCATGAATAGCCATACCATATGGGGGTAGGGAGTGAAACTCAATCCATAAATCATACCATACAGAAATTAATTGAAAAAGGATTATAAATAGAAACGTAAAAGTTAAAACTAAAAAACCATTAGATGAAAATGTAGAGGAAAGGTTTCACAACTTCAAAGTAAGCAAAGATACCTTGTTTCTCTACTAGGTTGAATTATAAGAGTTTTTATGTTTTATGTTCTCTCAGTCCACGACTGCCTTTTCAGTTTCTCAACAGTGCCTTTCAAGTAGCAAAAATTTTACATATTCATGTAATGTAATTTATTATTCTTTATGGCTTTTTGGTTTCTGTGTCTGTTTGCAGTGAATGTTTATATCAATTTGGGGTGAAGCCAAGGATTTCTTAGGACATCAAAATCAAGAGCCATGAAAGGAAAAAAAAAATGACAAACTGAATATCACAATTAAAAACCTCTGCTTTTTGAAAGTGACCATTAAGAAAATGAAAAGGCAATCATGATCTGGGAGAAAATAAGTGTAATACTTATATCAGACAAAAAACCTTCTATCTGGACATGCAAAGACCACCTATAACTCAAAAATAAAAAGACAAATGACTCAATTTAAAAATGGGTCCAATATCTGAACAGATAACCTCACACAAGAAAATATACAAATATCTATTTAGCACATGAAAAGATGCTCAACAAGACTAGTCAACTGGGAAATGCTCATGAAAAGCACAACTACACCCTCATTAGAATGACCACTGTGCCCAAGTATTGTTGAGGATGCTGATACAGCTAGAGCTCTCATACATTAGTGATGAAATATAAATGGTACAACCACTTTGAAAAATAGTTTGGCTTTCTTAAAAAATCAAATCTATATTTATCACATGACCAGCAATTTTCCCAGACATTTATCAAAGAAAAATGAAAATGTATATCCACATAGAGACTTATACATAAATATGTTTAATGGCTTTATTCCTAATAAAGCATTGCCCTCCCTAACATTCAATCAACGAGTAAATGAATAAACAAATGTTATGTATCTGTACAGTGGAATACTATTTAGTTACAGAAAGGAGTGTACCAGGATGAATCTTAAAATCTAATGATTTTAAAATCAAGCATAATTACTTAGTGAAAGAAGGTCAGCCACAAAACAGTACATACTGTATAATTCTATCTATATGATATTTTAGGAAAGAATAATTTGGACTGATCGAAAGCTAATCAGTGATTTCTTGAGTGAGATGGGCTGAGTTTGGGGTGGTAACTGGGAAAAAGAACAGGGAAATCTTTTGAGGTGGTAGAAATGTCTCATCTTGTCTATAGTGGTGATTGCATGAATGCATGCATTTTTCAAAACTCATCAAACTATACCCTTGTTAGATATTTTATTATTTGTAAATTATACCTCAATATAGTTGATTTTTTAATAAAAGGAATAGAAAACAAGGAACTTTAAGAGCCTATCATCAAGGAATATTTAAGTGAATATAATAAAGTGTTATCACACTATTAAAAATAATGCTTAAGGGACGCCTGGGTGGCTCAGTTGGTTAAGCGGCTGCCTTCAGCTCAGGTCATGATCCCAGCGTCCTGGGATCAAGTCCTGCATCGGGCTCCTTGCTCGGCAGGGAGCCTGCTTCTCCCTCTGCCTCTGCCTGCCACTCTGTCTGCCTGTGCTTGCTCTCTCGCTCTCTCTCTCTCTCTGACAAATAAATAAATAAAATTTTTAAAAAAATAATGCTTAAAAGGACTTTGAATAACATAAAGTATGATTACGACAATCTTAAACTAAAAAAAAAAGAAAAAGGATACAAGTTTAGATCTGTTGTATGATCTAAACTCTCTAAGACTAGGCCTACAAAAGATTAGAGGAAAATGTGCCAAAAATTTAACAATGGCACTTTATACATTGTGGAATGTAGAAATTGTGTGTGTGTGTGTGTGTGTTCGTAGTGAATATTTATATTTACTGTATATATTGCTCTGTATCCAAACTGTCTGTGAGGAACTTGTATCCTTTTTTAGTGAGAACTCACGTTACACACATTTTTTTAATATCAGGTAGTATTATAAATGAATCCCCAAAGAAGACTCTCTTTTTTTTTTTAATGTTTTAAAGATTTTATTTATTTATTTGACAGACAGAGATCACAAGTAGGCAGAGAGGCAGGCAGAGAGAGTGAGGGGGAAGCAGGCTCCCCACCGAGCAGAGAGCCCGAAGCGGGGCTCCATCCCAGGAGCCTGAGATCATGACCTGAACCAAAGGCTGAGGCCTTAACCCACTGAGCCACCCAGGTGCCCCAAGAAGACTCTCTTTTGGAAAAGTGGATGAGACTTGGCCTTTCTCCCATCTTGGAGATAATGTTTTCAGTCACCAGGCCATTCTCTGAACTGTACTCCCATGAGCCGAATGCCTATTTTCTGACCTAGCACAGTCCCTCACAAAGTAGGATGCTATTCCAGGAGATGTCGATGAAAGCATTCCATGTCTAGTTCATTTAGAAAATACTGAATATTATAACCCCCCTTGGAGAATTGCCAGTAAAGAAACTGTTTAACTTTGTTTAATCCAGCATTTTCCAAGCTTAATTTTTAAGTTTATATTAAAAGCTTACACAAACAAGAGTTCTGTGGATCACCCGCTGGGAAATGTTCTTCTGTCGTTCAAACCTGAATACCAATACCTATTAAGTCTGACTCCTTCCATGTCTTCAGAAGTAGTGCTTGCTATTGGCAGTTTCTCCGAGAAGGTCCAGTAAAGCAGTTGAGTCGGTTTTACTAAAATCTATTTCAAATTTCAGGCAGCGGACTTCATTTTGTTTCAAAAGGCACACTAACCACAAATCAAGCTTTTAGTGGTATATTAAAAATTGTCTCTGAGTGGTATATAACATTTTGGTAAAATACAAAGTTTTTTCCAAATTCTTCCAGAAAAGAGAGATTGATATGAGGTGCTAATCACTTTGTCACTTTCATAAGAGTCTTCTGGGTGGCCAAGCATCACCCTGGCAGCACTCACCTGCCCAGTGCCCAGGACCTGCTCCAGGTCTTTCTGTGCCATACCATTGGAGTTGTGGGAACAGAATGCTTACAGTGCATATTCTTCATAGTTTGTCTGAAAATATCAAATTCCTTCTCAGGGCTAGATAATAAAATCATGATGGTTTTGTGAATGCTGTCTGCAAGTTCTGTTCTATTGTTTGTTTTTTTTCAATTTCCTTCCTCTGGATCTTCTTTGGGCCCCATGCATCAGCATACCGATCTCAGCTGGAAGAAGAGCAGGGAAGCCACAGGCAATTTCATGTGCTAAGCCCAAGCCTGCTCCTTGGGCTTCAGAGTCCCTGCTGCAGCTGTGAGCTCTGACAGGCCAGCGAGTCCTTCTTGGGAACAGTGTCCACACAGTCAGAAAGCAGGCAGAAAGGAGCAAAGAAAACACACTGAGGTCTAAACAAAGCTGGGAAGGCCAGGGATAGTACTGTACCTCAGTAACTCATAGATTATAATTTGCGGAAATATGCTTTTCTAAACTCTTCAGGAGGGCAAACCTCTTTCTCCCAAGGATGCTGTTTTCGTTTCTTTATTTCAGACTTGCTAGCTTTCATTCCGAAGACATTCGTCCTTCTGTCTACACAGCCTGGCATGCCATTGTGTTGTAAAAGCACCATCCTCATACCACATCCCCTGAGCTTGAATCCCGGCCCCATAGCTACCAAAGAGAGTCATTTACGATCACTGTGTCTCCATTTTCCCAACTGCTAAATGGGGATAATAGAGTACCAACTTCACAGGGATGGGGTAAAGAGTAAATGGGCTAAATATATGTGAAACCCCTAAAACTGCCTGATGTTTCAAAGCTCTGTATAAGTGTTTGTGATTAATAAATGGGTGATTGATTGAAAACAAAAGCTAAATAAAATGTGGGAACAGTAACATTAGACAACTGGTTTTATGTATGGAGACGAGAAATGTTTTACGTTGGTGTGACCAGGCAGAACTGAGTGCAGACACTCATCGGAGAAAGGCCACTGCAGGGGAAAGAACACACTTGCCCACCTGTAGGTGGATAGAGGTTGTGGACATAATGAGACATCTCTTCGTCTCTAACTCCTGACCCCTCCTGAGAAGTAATGGGCTATTTATCAGAATCAGGACACCTTTTTACTGAAACTCTTTCCTTTGAAATTCTGTAAATGTCTTGGAATTCTCTCAAAATGAAGATTTTTTTATTATGTTAGTCACCATACAGTACATCATTAGTTTTTGATGTAGTGTTCCATGATTCGTTGTTTGCATATAACACCCAGTGCTCCATGCAATCCATGCCTTCCTTAATACCCACCATCAGACTCACCCATCCCCCACCCCTCTAAACGCTTAGTTTGTTTCCTGAAGTCCATAATCTCTCATGGTTCGCCTCCCTCTCTGATTTCACCCCCTTCATTTTTTCCTTCCTTCTCCTAATGTCCTCCATGCTATCCTTATGTTCTGCAAATAAGTGAAACTATATGATGATTGACTTTCTCTGCTTGACTTATTTCACTCAGCATAATCTCCTCCAGTTCCAACCATGTTGATGCAAAAGTTGGGTATTCATCCTTTCTGATGGCTGGATAATATTCCATTGGGTACATCTTCTTTATGCATTCGTCTATTGAAGGGCATCTTGGCTCTTTCCACGGTTTGGCGACCGTGGCCATTGCTGCTATAAGCATTGGGGTACAGATGGCCCTTCTTTTCACTACATCTGTGTCTTTGGGGTAAATACCCAGTAGTGCAATTGCAGGGTCATAGGGAAGCTCTATTTTTAATTTCTTAAGGAATCTCCACACTGTTCTCCAAAGTGGCTGCACCAACTTGCTTTCCCACCAACAGTGTAAGAGGGTTCCCCTTTCTCCACATCCTCTCCAACACATGTTGTTTCCTGTCTTGCTAATTTTGGCCATTCTCACTGGTGTAAGGTGGTATCTCAATGTGGTTTTAATTTGAATCTCCCTGATGGCTAGTGATGATGAACATTTTTTCATGTGTCTGTTAGCCATTTGTATGTCTTCTTCGGAAAAGTGTCTGTTCATGTCTTTTACGATAGCACCAAAAACCATAAGATACCTTGGAATAAACCTAACCAAAGAGGTGAAGGATGTATACTCTAGGAACTACAGAAGACTCAGGAAAGAAATTGAAGAAGGCACAAAAAGATGGAAAAACTTTCCATGCTCATGGATCGGAAGAAAAAACATTGTTAAAATGTCTATGCTGCCCAGAGCAATCTATACTTTCAATGCCATCCTAATCAAAATACCAACGGCATTTTTCAAAGTGCTGGAACAAACAATTCTAAAATTTGTATGGAACCAGGAAAGATCCTGAATTGCCAAGGAGATGTTGGAAAAGTAAAACAAAGCTGGAGGCATCACATTGCCTTATTTCAAGCTAGATTACAAAGCCATGATCGCCAAGACAGCATGGTACTGGCACAAAAACAGGCACATAGACCAATGGAACATAATAGAGAGCCCAGAAATGGACTCTCAACTCTATAGTCAACTAATTTTAACAAAGCAGGAAAAAATATCCACAGGAAAAAAAACAGTCTTTTCAGTAAATGGTGCTGGGAAAACTGGACAGCTATATACAGAAGAATGAAACTCAACCGTTCTCTTACACCATACACAAAGTTAAACTCAAAATGGATGAAAGACCTCAGTGTGAGACAGGAATCCATCAGAATCCTAGAGGAGAACACAGGCAGTAACCTCTTCGACATCGGCCACAGCAGCTTCTTTGAAGACACATCTCCAAAGGCAAGGGAAACAAAAGCAAAAATGAACTTTTGGGACTTCAACAAGATAAAAAGCTTCTGCACAGCAAAGGAAACAGTCAACAAAACAAAGAGGCAACCCACGGAATGGGAGAAGATATTTGCAAATGACAGTACAGACAAAGGGCTGGTATCTGCGATCTGTAGATCTATAAAGAACTTCTAAAATGCAGATTTGGAATCAGTAGGTCTGGGCAGGGCCTGAGATTCTGAATCTCTAACAAGATCCTAAGTGATGCCCATGCTGCTAGTCCACAGAACACACTTTGAGTAGCAAAGCCTGAGAGAATTATAGAATCTCAGGTTTGACATGAACCTTGACAATCATTGAGGCCAATCCCTTATCACTTTCTACCTTGTTTTTAGTCATCTCTGATTCTGCCTTCCCTGGTAGACTAGACAGTGGGCTCCTTCAGAGCATTATTTAATTCTAGTTCCCTTCCATTCCTTTCATTCTGCCCAATACAGTGTCAGACATTTAGTAAAATAAAATAAAAATCAACATTTTGATTTATGGAAAAATAATTTTTTGAAATTGGGGGGTTTGATTTTAGGGTTGTCTTGAAGGGGCGAAGGAGTACTTGCTTAAAAATGCAAAGACTTAAAAATTCCAGGGCTTTCCATGAGAACAGTTCAGTGAGCACCTGCAACTGGTTTGTTCCTTTTCTTCTTTTTCTATCCTATCCCTTCCATCTCCAGTATTCATAATATCACCTAAGTGCCAGTTGAATTTAATTGCAATTGGATTAAATTTATCATCTGATAAATTGAGGTAAAAAGAGTGCTTTGGACTTTCCATTTCTGCCATTAATAAATTCAGGAATGCACTAAGATGAAATGAAGAAATCTAAAACCCAAAAGTCATACACCCCTTTTTTTCTTTCATATGGCTTGGAAAAGGTAGACCACTGGATGACTGGAACCTCTAAAGAATAAAGCCAAAGTTTCTGGAAATTGCTTCTGGTCCTACTGACTAAAGCAATCCCTACTACGAGATGAGATGCTGTGCTTTTGTAATACAAGTCACATCAGAACTTAAGGAACTTTGGTTTATTTATTAATCATTAGGTACCCAATCCTACCAGTTCTTAATGAATCAATTTCTTACAAATGAACTAATCATTTACTTTATAAAGTAGTTTGCTTACCTCAAAAACATTATAATAGCAATCTGTCAAAAATAACTTGAAAATTGGAGAATGGCCAGGAACTTATCTTTTTGGAAAATGTAACATGCTTTCCTATAACATTTTACATTTTTTAAAATATTTTTTTAACATTTTACATTTTAAAACATTTGACGTTGCTTAATCCCAAGACTGTGAAAGTCCATAAACCCATGACCAATGTCCTTATTTGTAGTATTCTGAAGGTAGCTTTGCTTCTGCGTTGTAATATGTTGAGCAAAAAATTTTAATTTGAATTATGTTGTATAAATCATTTTTCATTCACTTATGTTTTCTTCCTTATTTAAGCTAGCTGACTTATAAATTTATTTTCCATAAAAAAAGCACTTTGCGGGAATCTAACATTAATTAAAGAAATCAAAGAAGGTATAGGCAAAGTATGGTCTTTTTTTGTTTTAAATACAATGCTGCAGGTTGAAAATTTAAACAAAAATTAAAAGTGTACCTTTGTAATGTAATTTAGTCATCTAGATTATCTTTATGCCCTCAATTTCCTACTTTACAGAAGATATGTCATGTTTCAAGATTTTCCATATTCTTTTGCAGATTTAAAAATGTATTGTGGATTACTTATATCGGGATTGAAGGGGTTTTTTATACCTTTTAAATATAGAATTCACGTTGCTTTTATTTTTTTTAATATTTTAAAGATTTAATTTATTTAATTGTCAGAGAGAAGGCACAAGCAGAAGGAGTGGCAAGCAGAAGGAAAAGCAGGCTCCCTGCTGAGCAAGGAGCCTGTTGTGGAGCTTGATCCCAGGACCCTGAGATCATGACCTGAGCCACCCAGGTGTCCCTTCATGTTACTTTTAAACGACCCTCTGAAGGCTTTATTAAAATGTATACATTAGAAGAAATCAATATCCTCCACTCTGCAGCAGAAGCAACTTAACATCTTAGTCTGTACAAATATGTGCGCTTTGTGTTCGTGTTTTCTCAAGGAATCAAACATGACATTTTATTTTTAGGGGTGTTCTATTGAGCTCCAAAAGTTATGAATGATGATATAAAATAAATTCTTTTTTTTTTTTTAGTGTGTGAAATATCCATGCTAATGAAATCTTAAATATAATGAAAGTATTTATAATAGGAAGGAGAAACAAGTGATTGAGCATTTTTAGAAGTCAGAATTTTTTTTGTTGTTTTTAAGGAAGTGAAACCAAACTCAAAATAGCCTTGAAGATAGATCCAGGACTTGGTAGTCTATCAGGGGTCTCTGCTTCTTGGAATGCTGCCTTCATTCCCTCAGCATGTCCCTAGGGCAGAGGACATCACTGATAGCATTTCTGGGGACATAGACTAACATGGTGAATGAAGAAAAGAACCTTTTGATAGTTATCCATGTGGAAACCTCCTGAGGAAGGATTCTGACTGGGCCCGTTGAGCCCATAGTAACCTCTAGACCATTCACAGAATCCAGAGTTTGGGACCAGTTCCTAGTTCCTGTCCTGTTGTTAGGGATAGAGAATTCTGTGCTTGGCAGCCCCATTGAAGTCACTGATCTAACCCAGGAAAGGATCAAGGTCCTTCCCCCAACAGGGGGTGTTATTTTTAGAAGAAAGGCAGAAAGTGGTATCCAACAGACAAAAACAACGTGTTCACATAGCATTTAATGATCATTTAGTATGAGCCCAAAAATGTGCTATGAGCTGACCACTGACTCAGTTTAGTTCCAGGGCTGGGGGCACTGTTCTCACTGAGAAGGAAACTGAGGCACAATGAAGTTAAATATCCTCTGAAGGTTACTCAGCTATGTGAGGGGTAGAGCCAATGTGTAAACTGAGCATTTTCTGACTCAAGAGTCCCTTTCTTTATATTGCACTTTTCCTCCTCCTTGTTTCCATCCTTTAAAAAAAATAATCTGAATGTGATGGTTGCATGCTAACAGTGGAGTCACATCATAGGCAAACAACTTGAAAAACCAGATCCAGGCCCACATGCCTCTATGAAAGAGAAGCCCCAACCAGAATGCCAAGAGAGCAAAAGAAGTTAAATATTGGCTTGTGAGCCCTCACAAGCCCAAGTTCTGAAGGAAAAAGCAAGATTTGAAGGTTCTTCCAAGGATAATCTTCACTCTCTGCAGTTTTGTTTCTAAGCTCTTCCACTGGAAGCAAATCCCCCCTAACCTGTAGCATCACTCTGGTTCCTTGAGCACCTCCTGTCCTTTGAGATCTGCAGTTGTAAGCGAATGAGACAGGCCAGGTGTCTGTCTCAGTCACCATTGTCCTCAGTGCTTACAAAGCTGGCCTATGATACCTTCTTACTTGAGCCCAAACGGATATCCCAAAGCCACTGCCCAGAAAAGCCTTCCAAGAATGTTCCTTATCGCCCTAACTTGCCCAAGTTAGGTTCATCATGGGTCAGTCTTTCCTGGTGGTGACAACTACAGAGAAGCCACTCTGCTTCTTACCCCTGGGAGCTACTAAGGAGGGATGATAAGGACCTTACTGTACACAAGGGTGTAGCGACGGAGCATATGGGGTCACCTGAGAAAGACTTAGAATCAGTAGGATTTGGTGAACAATTGGCTCTAGAAGGTTAGGGAGAGCTCGATTAGTGGTGCCGTCATTAAGACAGAAAATTTTCTGCCCTCCCTGCCGGGCTTTATGTGCTTAAAGGAGAGTTACGGATATTTTCTCTAAACCGAACTTTTCCTTCAACCTCATTATTACATGAGTCTCATATTAGACACACCAATCAGCATCTGGAGGATTCTCACTTTAGCTCTTTTAAGATCTATTAATCACTTTTCAATTCTGTTACTGTTTTTGAAATTATCTTGTAATTTTCACTGGAAAAGCTTGGAAAATGTGTTGCCATCTATATGTTTAGACTTGGTACCAGTATTTACTCTTGTGTCTTTGATATCATTTGAGTGAGTTTTGCTTTGAATTTATTAGAAAATAGTACATCCATTTCAGTGTAGGTGAGTAGAAGACACTTGGGAACCGATCAAGTAGAAGACACTTGGGAACTGATCAAGTGCCATCAGTACCTGATACCATGTAAGGTGATATGCTGGACAATTAAGTTCCCATTTGGTCACTTGTATTGACAAGGCACCCTTATGACAACAAATGTGTTCTTCCAAGGGTGTTTGTTTATTTGGAGGAGGGTGCATTGTTGGGTTTGTTTTTAGTGTGATGTTTTTGCCTTACACTTTCCCATCAACTTATTACAAAATAATGTGAAAAGGAAGCGCCTTTCTCCTACAATTAAAGTGACAGGAACATAAGCTAAACTGGCAAATCCTTGTCTTGACTAATTTTTTGTCATTAATCTTATTAAATTTTAAGAAGAGGGTCGTAAGAATAGCCTGCATACTTGTGAGCCACCACCGTCTGTGCTGGGGGAAAAAAAGATGTTTTGGCCAATGGAAATATTTATGATACTTTGTGGCACTCTGTCTACATTTTAAGTAAGAACGGCAAGGGGCAAAAATTACTATACATTTAAAAAGAAACCCATTTCTAAAATCGTTCTGGCTGAGATAACAAGTCATTTTGTGCTCATGCATATACTTCCCTTAACTGGGAATTGCTCCCTCGTGGTTGTGATTTCTGGCCCTTGGGCCTTGGGGATGAGGGTGAGGAGACCTGTAAAACGTGGAAGGCCAGTGGACGGAGATTAGGATGTGAATCTTGCACCCCTGTGACTGGTGCATCTGCCATAAGGCACTCTTCAAAATCACTGCTTCCTCAGTAAGTTACCTAGGTAAGTGGCCAGCATAGTTCCTAAGACATAGAAGATACTCAGTAAATGTGCTCATTTCTTCTACTTTCTTTTTCTCTCAAAGAAACACATCTCAGAGAATCAGAAGACATTTCCTTTCCTTTGAGTAGTGGAGGCTCTAATTGCCTGACAATAAGAACATGTTATTTACAAATATACACAAATGGCTGTAGATATTGTGCAAATTTAGAGTATCCATACCGAACTAGTGTCACCATGATCACAATTAGAGCAATGTCTGCAGAAAGATGGATTTAAGCGGGCTCTTGGCCAAAGTAGGAGATATGGACGGTAGTTAAGAAGAGGGAAAGCATTCCAAGTGGGTGGAAAGGCATGAGAAAAGGCATGAAGGCAGGAGTTAGTAAATTGTATGTGGGCGATGGGCAAGCTGATAAACTGGGTTGGACCAGCCTGACCACATTGGGCATATTGAGAGATACTCACATCTACTATTCCCTCTGCTTCACTGTACTTCCCACTCATTCTCTAGGTCTTAGCTTAGACGTCCTCCCTAGCCCAGCATCCTACACTCAACCAAGTCTTGCTAGGTGCTCTCCCAGTTCTCTAATAGCACTCTCCACCTTCTCTCATCATTCATACACTATATTGTAGTGGCCATGAGACTTTAAGCCGCTTCATGACAAAGACCATCTAGCTTTTTCATACCTGTGTCTTGCACCTGGATTAGCTTACTAGGTTCTCCTAGTAGGCACTTAATAGGTGTTCAGTGAAGATTGATAGGAGGTAGGAGGAGAGGAAATGGATAGATAAGGTTGGGCGAATAGAGGAGGTAGAGTTGACAGAAGCCCTAAGCTATGACTGGGATTCATACAGATGTCAAGCCACTGTCCTTAAATTGCACTTTCCCACCACAGCCCCTTGGTAAGACCTCCGTTCATTTTTCTTACTCCTATAAAAACAGAAGAAACTCTACCTGCATTCTTTGTGTATAGACAAGATGCCCCAGCTGAGTTAAAAGAAATAAAAATAAAGCAGGTAGTTTAGAGCCTGGTTAGCAATCCAAGCAAGGATAGCATAGAAACACCAAGGCTCACTGAAAAACTAGCGGCACATTTGAACTTCCCTTCGCTGCCATTTTTACATCTGAGAAGAACCATCTCTGGGCTTTTTCCTTTTTGATCTTTTGAGCTACCCTCATTAGACATGATGACCACACAAAACTTTTTTTTTCATTGAGTTAATCATACCAACATGATTTCTCAAAGATAAAGCATAAGGAAAGACACTTTGAAAGTACAATTTAAGTTTCACAGTAATACTGATAAAAAGAAGAAAGCAAGGAAAATATTGACCAATCAAGAACTCTTATTGGTAATAATGTCTGGGAGGGGCACCCCAGGAAAATGACAGTGACCTTTTAAGAGGACACCACACCCGTTCTGCTTATTCCAACTGTGTGAGATAGAGGAGTCGTCTCATGGCCTTCCTGAAATTGTTCAGCCCCCTAAACTCCTTTCTCTCCACATATAAGCTGCAGATTATACTGCCTGCCTGACTCCCGGTGTGGAGATTCATCCCTTAGTATTAACAAGAGGCCCGTGATATGGAAAGCTCAAAATAAATGTAGTCGTTACTCTAACAGGTAACAGGAACAGCTGTGTAATAGATTGAAATTTTACACTTTTTGGTGTAGTTGATTGTTCATTAATGGCATGTAACAGCTGAAACCTCCTTACTTAGTAACAATTATCATTATTAATGTAAATTAAATGGATTAAGACTGAGCGTGAATGGAGTCTACATTTCAATAGCAATGTTGTCTTTCTGTGCACAACTTAAGTTCTCATACACACATGCTACAACCTTTACACTAGTATTGTCTAATACACTAGTATTAGAGTAGATTTTGTGATTAAAACAATGGTCCCCTGCACATAAAAATTATACTCTGTCTTCCTCTCCTGTTCCACTAACTGGTCGCCCCTTACTCCTTTCTGGGAACAGTCCCTCCCCCTGGCCTTAGGCTTCAGCCCTCTTGCCTCCTCAAAAAACTATTAGTTATCTCTCCCTTCAGCTGTCTTTCATGGCTCCTTCCCATCAACATCTTGACGTTGTCGATGCCTTATATTGTTAAAAAAAAAAATGCATCCCTGCAAATATGCATTCCCTTCAGACGCTGCTCTTCCTTTGTTCTGTCAAAAGGTACCAAAGAGTTGCCTCTTCTCGCCACCTCTTTCTTTCCTGCCATTCCCTTCTACACCTACACCTCAGTCTACCTTTTGCCCCATCACACCGTCAAAGCAGCTCTTTCTACCATCCCCAAGGACCTGCACTGCACTAAATCCAATGGACCTGTTTCAGTTCTCCAATTCTTGACATCTCCCCATTGTCTGGCATTGTTGATATGCTCTCCTTTCCTTGGCAAGTGCCCCTCTTTCCTCAGTTCTACAGTTTGCCTACAGTTCGCTCTACAGTTTGCCGGCTTGTTCCCTGATGGCTCCTCCTCAGTCTTTGCAGACTTGATCTACTTGCTGCATGAGTGTTTTCCTCTGTGGTTGTGTTGGGAGCTGGGGAGTCGATGGCGTCACAACATCAGCTCCTCCAGTTCTTGAGAAGGCAGAAGGGAGGAGATGTGGAGGAAGCACTGGGTCTTCAGCAGGGGGAGGTGGGGCTGAGGTCAGCAGACCACTTAGAGGGAGCAGGTGGGAATGGTCTTGGTCAGTCAGAGTTCGCTGTTTGTAAACCTAAACTTTGTTTAAAATGATTTTTTTTCCTTCCTTGTTGGGGTTTCTTTTTTCCAGTTACACCGGCACATAATTTAAATTTTAGTCATTGCACGGGAATTGTCACAAACCTGAGTAGTCTCCGACCCTCTACACCCTCTTCCCCATTTTCACAGCTATTGCCACCCACTGTTTGGGCCATTCTTTGGGTGCTTTCTGTCTGGAAATGTATGCTCTTCTGCTCTGGTAAATTGTCTTGATTTACCCCCAAGAAAATATTTGCCCTGCTCTATGTTTTTCTGTTCTCTTTCTGGAAATCCTATTGCACTCTATTATACTCTTTTAGCTGATTACTTTGGCATTTACCTTCATGTTTCAAAGTAAGATGTTTTTATTTCTGGTTCTTGATTTTTATCCTCTTCTAGGTGTTGCTATTGGCCTTCTTATCTTCAAAATGAGTGTTTAGTTTTCTTTTTTTTTCTTTTCCTCCCCTTGCCCTATCCCTCCATTCTCTGAATATTCTATTATTATATTTTAATTGGAGGCTAGCTTAATATTCAGTGTTACATTTTCATGACTGATCCATGATATTCTTTACTTTTTACAATTACTTTTTCTTTTTCGTACAATTGTCATTTGTTTACCATAAAGCTAATAATTTTCATTTATGTTCATTTGCATTATTTCCTATGTATTTACAACTAATTTACCCCAGACCTTGCCCCAGCTGTCTAAATCACCTTTGAAGGCGTTCAGGCCTGTGGCTTATTCCCCTCAGTTATGTCTTCCTGTACCAGCACCTCGGGAACCTTCCCATCTAATCCCATCTAGACTGGGGGAAGTTGTCATTCTGTGATCTGTCTTCATTCTCACCTGGAAGGGTTCTCTCAGCCACTCTCCTGGGTTCTCTATTTCCTGGCATCTTTTTAGAAACTCTTTGGTTTGATGGAGCAAAACCTTAACTAGTTTCCTAAGAATAGTGCATGGAAAGCAAATATTTTTGACCAAGTATATCTGAAAATACCTTTATTCTGTCCTCAAAATTTAAAAGGTAGCTGATCTATATTTGTTGGTTGGAAATACTTTCCCCTCAGAATTGTGGAGGCCTTGCCCTGTTGCCTTTTAATTTATAGTGTTACTGTGGGAGGCTACGAACCATTCTGACTCCCTGTCCCTGTGTGTTCTCTCTCTAAGTCTGTCAGTCTTTCTCTTTCTCCTGCTCTTCTGAAATTTCATGTGACATGAGTCCCATCCATTATTTAGGGCACTCCATTGGACCCTTTCAATCTGGAAATGCATGTTCTTCTGCTCTGATCAATTTTCTTGATTTAACTTGATTATCTGCTCTGCTCTGCTTCATTATTTTCTGTACTTTTTCTGGAAATCCTATTATACTGACCTCTTGAGGCCATCTTCTGATTTTCTTATCTTCCTTCTAGCTTTTCATATCCCCATCTTTTTGCTCTCCTTTCTGGGAGATTTCCTCAATTTATCGCTAAAATCTTCTCTTGAATTTTAACTTTTCAATTTCTCAAATCTTTTCTTTTTTTTTTTTTCAGATTGTCCTTTGTTATATAGTATCATATTTTTGTTTCTTTGGTACATGTTCTTATCTCCGAAGATATTAAGATGGAATAGGGGAGTTTTTCTGTTTTGTTTTATATTTTAATTACCTTTCCTCTTTGTTCTATTTCCCCCAAGTTGCAGTTTTTCAATTCATTTGTTATTTCTCTTTCAAAAATGTGGTTTTCCTTATACATCTGTCTGGTAGTACTTGTTTTCCTGTTCATGTTTAAAAGTGGGGGCCTGGGGCACTTGGGTGGCTCAGTCAGGTAAGCAACTGCCTTTGGCTCAGGTCATGATCCCGAGGTCCTGGAATCAAGCCCCGCATTGGGCTTCCTACTCAGAGAGAGCCTGCTTCTCCCTCTCCTCTGCCTGTCACTCTGCCTACTTGTACTCTCTTTCTGTGTGTGTCTGTCAAATAAATAAGTAAAAAACTCAAAAAAAAAAAAGTGGGGGCCTACCAAAATTAACAAGACAGTAAACAACAAGTGTTGGAGAAGATGTGGAGAAAGGGGAACCCTCTTCCACTGTTGGTGAGAATGCAAGGTGGTGTAGCCACTTTGGAAAACAGTGTGGAGATTCCTTAAGAAATTAAAAATAGAGCTACCCTATAACCCTGCAATTACACTACTGGGCACTTACCCCAAAGATACAGATATAGTGAAAGGAAGGGCCATCTGTACCCCAATGTTCATAGCAGCAATGGCCCCAGTAGCCAAAATATGGAAAGAGCCAAGATGCCCTTGAACAGATGAATATATAAAGAAGATATGGTCCATATATACAATGGAGTATTATGCCTCCATCAGAAAGGATGAATACCCAACTTTTGTATCAACATGGATGAGACTGGAAGAGATTATGCTGAGTGAAATAAGTCAAGCAGAGAGAGTCAATTATCATATGGTTTCACGTACTTGTGGAGCATAAGGAATAACATTGGAGAATATTGGGAGAAGGAGAAGAGAAGGGAGTTGGGGAAAATCAGAGAGGGAGACAAACCATGAGAGACTATAGACTCTGAGAAACAAACTGAGGGTTTTGGAGAAGAGAGGGTTGGGGATTTGGGTGAGCCTGGTGGTGGGTATTAAGGAGGGCATGTATTGCATGGGGCACTGGGTGTGATGCATAAATAATGAATCTTGGAACACTGAAAAAATAAAATAAAGTTTAAAAATAAATAAATGAATAAAATAAAAGTGGGGGCCTACACTCTCACCACTGTTGTTCAACATAGTACTGGAAGTCCCAGCCTCAGCAATCAGACAATATAAAGAAATAGAAGGCACCCAAATCAGCAAAGAAGAAGTCAAACTTTCACTCTGCAGACGACATGATACTCTCTGGAGAAAACTCAAAGACTTCACTGAAAAATTGCTAGAACTGGTATAGAAATTCAGCAAAGTTGCAGGATATATAATCAATGCATAGAAGTCAGTTGCATTCCCATATATTAACAATGAAGCAGAAGAAAAAGAAATCAAGGCATCAATCCAGCCATAAGATACCTAGGAATAAACCTAACCAAAAGGGTGTAAGATCTGTACTCTGAAAATTATAGAACACTAATGAAAGAAATTCAGGATGACACAAAGAAATGGAAAAACATTCCATGCTCATGGATTGGAAGAACAAATACTGTAAAAATGTCTATGCTACCCAAAACAATCTACATAGTCAGTGCAATCCCTACCAAAATACCATCAGCATTTTTCACAGAGCTAGAGCAAACAATTCTAAAATTTGTATGGAACCAAAAAAGACACCAAATAGCCAAAATAATGTTGAAAAAGAAAACTAAAGCCAGAGACATCACAATTCTGGACTTCAAGCTCTATTACAAAGCTGTAATCATCAAGACAGTATGGTACTGGCACAAAAACAGACACATAGACCTATGGAACAGAATAGAGAGCCCAGAAATGGATCCTCAACTCTGTAGTCATCTAATCTTCAACAAAGCAGGAAAGAATGTCCAATGGAAAAAAGACAGTGTCTTCAACAAATGGTGCTGGGAAAATTGTACAGCCACAGGCAGAAGGAAGCTGGACCACTTTCTTACAATATACACAAAAATAAACTCAGAATGGATGAAAGACCTAATGTGAGACAGGAATCCATCAGAATCCTAGAGGAGAACACAGGCAGCAACCTCTGTGACCTCTGCCACAGCAACTTCTTGCTAGACACATTTCCAGAGACAAGAAAAACAAAAGCAAAAATGAACTATTGGTATTTCATCAATATAAAAAGTTTTCACATGCCAAAGGAAACTGCCAACAAAACTAAAAGGTAGTCTACGGAATGGGAGAAGAAATATGTAAATGTCTTATCAGATAAAGGGCTAGTCTCCAAAATCTATAAAGAATTTATCAAACTCAACACCTGAAGAATAATCCAGTCAAAATATGGACAGAAGACATGAACAGACATTTCTCCAAAGACGACATACCAATAGCCACAGACACATGAAAAAATGTTCCACATCACTTGGCATCAAATATAAATCAAAACCACAATGAGATACTACCTCACACAGGTCAGAATGGCTAAAATTAACAACACAGGAAACAACAGATGTTGGCGAGGATGCAGAGAAAGGGGAACCCTCTTACATTGTTGATGGGAATGCAAATGATGCAGTCACCCTAAACAGTATGAAGGTTCCTCAGAAAGTTAGAAATAGAGCTACCCTACAACCCAGCAATTACACTGCTAGGTATTTATTCAAAGGATACAAACAGTGATTCAGAGGGACACATGCATCCCAATGTTTATAGCAACAATGTCCACAATAGCCAAACTATGGAAAGAGCCCAGATGTCCATCGATTGAAGAATGGATAAAGAAGAGGTCATACACACACACACACACAATGGAATACTACTCAGCCATCAAAAAGAATGAAATCTTACCATTTGCAACAAATGATGTGGATAGAACTAGAGGGTATTATGCTGAGCAAAAAAAGTCCAAGAAAGACAAATACCATGTGATTTCACTCATGTGGAATCTAAGAAACAAAACAGATGAACATAGGGGAAGGGAAGGAAAAAGAAAAAAAGATGGAAACAGAGGGAGGCAAATCATAAGAGACTTTTTTTTTTAAAGATTTTATTTATTTATTTGGCAGACAGAGATTACAAGTAGGCAAGAGAGGCAGGCAGGGAGAAAGAGGAGGAAGCAGGCTCCCCGCAGAGCAGAGAGCCTGATGCAGGGCTCGATCCCAAGACCCTGGGATCATGACCTGAGCCAAAAGCAGAGGCTTTAACCCACTGAGCCGCCCAGGCACCCTTCATAAGAGACTTTTAACTAGAAAACAAACTGAGGGTTGCTGGAGGGGAGGTGGCTGGGGATTGGGATAATTGGGTGATAGGCATTAAGGAGGACACTTGATGTAATGAGCACGGGTGTTATTTGCGACTAATAAATCACTAAATTCTACTCCTGAAACTAAAATAAATAAATTGATAAATAAATAATTTTTGTTAGCTCTTCAGATTAAAAAAGTAAAGAAAAAAAATTTTTAAATGGGAACCTAAAAGCCTAATTGGGAGTTTTTGAGAACATGGTTAGAGCTTGTTGACTGTGGCACTGTAGGGAGACCTGACAGGACCATTTAGTTGGAGCATCTCTGATGCTCAGAGAAGAGTCTTAGTTTCCTGCCTGAAAGGAGATACGCCTGACTGCCAGAGGCCTGGTGAGTCTCAGCATTCAGGACACATACCTCTCTGAATTTTCCTTCTTTTCAGCATGGGTACCCCACCCTTCACAAGCCTAGTGACCTTCAGTCCTGGGACCTTGTTCTCCAGGGAGGGTGAAGCAGTTGCCAAGTGATGTGGAATCTGGGAGGGGACTGGGCAACACACTGCTTCTCGGGGAAAGTCATAATCCGCCCTCACTTCCTGACATCTGAGGGCTTCTGCAAGTGTAAATTGGGTTCATTCTCAGCTTCCCCACTGCTGGCTTAGGAGTCTGTTTTCTAGGGCTTCTGCTAAGTCCTTTAACACTCATCCATCTGGCTTTCCAGCTTCCAGAATTTGGTTTCTCTTGTCTCTTTCTTGTTCTTCTAGCCCTGGTGAGTTTATTCCTTTTTTGAAAGGGGCCTGGGGAAGGAGCAAAAGTGTACAAACCACCACCTTTATCCAGAACCTAATAAAACTTATGGGATGACTTTATGTCATTTTCTAAATCATAGCCTCTGGCAACCTCCTATTTCCATATCTGTGTCCTAATAAAATAGTAGTTTTAAAAATAATTCCTGAGGGGGGCGCCTGGGTGGCTCGGTGGGTTAAAAGCCTCTGCCTTCGGCTCAGGTAATGATCCCAGGGTCCTGAGATTGAGCGCCGCATCAGGCTCTCTGCTCGACAGGGAGCCTGCTTCCTCCCTCTCTCTCTGCCTGCCTCTCTGCCTATTTGTGATGTCTGTCAAATAAATTAAAAAATAATAATAATTAAAGAAAAATAATTCCTGAGCACTTTGGTGATATTCAGGTTGCTAAAAGGAGTGCCTCATCCCCTCCCTTACTTTGACTGTGTCTCCTAAACTTAATACAGCTGACTTTGCTTTTGTTGTTCATTAAAGGAATTCCTAGTTGAGTAGATTTTAATAGCACCTCATCTTGCCTTATTGTGCTTGATTCCGTTATTCTTGAATGCTTTCTATTGCAATTTAATGCTTATTAGGAGCCAACAGTGTATTTTAAAAATTGAATTATGCAGGGCCTCTGCCCAGAGAGCTGCTGATTTAAACTGGTTGGTAACAATTCCTGTTAATTAGCTGAATCCTTGATTCCCTGTCAAGCCATCTTCCTCTCTTAACATCCCAGCTCTGCTTTGAGTCACAACATTGCTTGTTAGGACAAGTTAGCTGTTACCTTTTACTTGTTAATACAGGTGTTTTGTGTATTGCTGTAACTGAATGTTTTTTGGCCCTTGGCCGAAACTTTTACTTACTGCCCACATGCAGACCTACTGCAAATTGCAGAGTGGTTTTTGCCAACTCCGTTCTGCTTTGAGCCATTTCCTGGTTACAGCTGATTATTCAGTGCAACTAGATTAATTGGAGGGGCAGTGCCATGCCCCTAGAGATGGTTTGAACTGTACACAGCATTTGTAAGATGGCCGCCCAGCAGTCAGTGTTCACACAGGGGCCAAGAAGCTTATGTGCCGGGGCGCCTGGGTGGCTCAGTGGATTAAAGCCTCTGCCTTCGGCTCAGGTCATGATCCCAGGGTCCTGGGATCGAGCCCCGCATCGGGCTCTCTGCTCAGCGGGGAGCCTGCTTCCTCCTCTCTCTCTGCCTGCCTCTCTGCCTGCTTGTGATCTCTGTCTGTCAAATAAATAAGTAAAATCTTTAAAAAAAAAAAAAAAAAAAAAAAGAAGCTTATGTGCCTGCAGCTCATATCCACAGGTGCCCAAGTGACAGCAAACTTAAATCTAACTTGCAGACTCCTTCCATCAGTCTTTTTCCATTTCAATTTCTCTTTACCAATCTCAGATGTTAGCCTATGGCTGCAGAGTAGTCAGAGGGAATCAGTAGTAAATGGGAAAATTCAAGCTGGTCCAGGAATACAACCTGTTGGTATGAATGGGAATTAAATGCTTTCTTTTAGTTGAGCGTGAGGATATACCATTAACTCATCCCCTAAAGTGGGGTGAGCAACCTATGGCCTACAAGCCAAAACCTCACCTGTTTTCTACTGTCCTCTAAGGATGTTTTTACAGTTTTAAAGGGTAGTTTAAAAAAAAAAATGATGATGATGATGATGATGAAGAAGAAGAGGAAAAGGGGGAGGAAGAGAATAGAAGTGGGAGGAGGAAAGGGAGGAATATGTAACAGAGGCTGTATGTGATCTGTAACACCTAAAATCTTTACTTTCTGGTTCTTCACAGAAGCTGTCAGCCCCTGCTCTAGGGACACAACTGGCTCTGCCTCATACCTTTCCTGCCCCACCTGTTCCCTCCCCAGTCAGGGAATGCTCTCCAGGTCTTGTGTGTTCATGTGTGGTTTCAAAGAAATAAATAAAATTAGGTGTGAACGTCCAGTTCTCACATTTGTGACATCTGAGCGGACTTATCAATAAGGACAGTGTTCCCAGTATGTATGTGTGCACATGAATCAGCGTGACCCGTGGTAGATGGTAGATTACATACCTAGCTGCTTTGGGGGTAAACAGCAAAACTATGAGCAGTAATTTTGTTAACCCTTTTGGCTTAGCAGGAGATACCATCAGGAAGACATGCTGACCTGGTTTCTCTTTGTGAGAAATGGGAACCAAATGGGAACCAAAATAAAAACATGCTTATGAGGTACAAATATCCTTTCACTTACTGAAAGCCTAACCAGAGAGAAGGCTTCACTTAAACATTAACTTTGGAATTAGGGAATTTTTAAAAAAATAATGATTTTACCAGTTATTTTCCCTTACTATAGATATTTGTCTTTTCCTTAAGAGATGTACGGGTATGGGGCACCTGGATGGCTTAGTCAGTTAAGCACCCGACTCCTAGTTTTTGCTCAGGTCACAATTGAGTCATGAGATTGAGCTTGTTGTGGGACTGGGAGTCCACTGGACTGGAGATTCTCTCTCCCTCTACCCCTCCCCCTCCTCTTGCATGCATGGGTCTCTTGCCATCTCTCTCTCTCTAAAAATAAATAACTAAATCTTTTTTTTTTTAAAGAGATGTACAGGGACACCTGGGTGGCTCAGTGGGTTAAGCCTCTGCATTGGGCTCAGGTCATGGGATCAAGCCCTGCATGGGGCTCTCTTCTCAGCAGGGAGCCTGCTTCCCCCTCTCTGCCTCTCTGCCTACATGTGATCTCTCTCTCTCTCTCTGTCAAATAAATAAATAAAATCTTAAAAAAAAGAGAGAGATATACAGGGTTTATCACCACTTTAGGTTTTCTCATTTCACATTATTTTTAGTCTGCATGCTCTAAAGCATCCACATGCCATTTCCAGGTCAATTTACCAAAAACGTAGCTCTGATCCTGACAAATTAGTCCAATTCATAGTAACAAATTAAACCAAGTCCCTTTTTGAGGCAACTAAATAATATAAAATTCGTAATTGTACATTTTAATTCTCTGTGTGTTCTTCATATTTGCTTTGAGTGCGTTGGCAAATTCAGTGTACTTCTAAACTGATTTTTTTTAACAATGAAATATTATCCCTCTGCTGTAAAAAAGTAAACTGAGGATAGAACATTCAGATGACTGTTGGGGAATAAATTTTAAGGGTAGTTTATAGCTCTATTACCCAACCTGTGTCCAAAATAAAGCCATGATCAACAGTTATGTTCATCCTCAATAACACATGTGAATGACATAGTCAAGTAACTGATTTAATGTTCTGTTCTTTCCTTTGATCCCCACTATGCCTCTGATCTAGGGAGCACACAAAATTGTCCTGTTGTCATAGGATTCATCTCCAACTGATAAAGCAAACTAGTTCTGAAAATAAGAATTGAAGTCAAACATTATTTTGTAATTTCTTTTCTTTCTTTCGTGAAAAGTTTCATTTGCAAAAATAATTTAATTGTATAGTGTCATCTGATGTTTGGATATTAAATTGTAGAAATCCAGAGGTTAACATTAAACCAGTACCTTCATTTCTTTCAAAATGAAAACATACAGTGGAATCCTAACAAGCTGGTCCTTAAGCTTATGAGCATATACTGTGCAATGTACCATGTAGACCTGAGCAGGGTACTGTTACCAACTGTGGATGTTTAAGGAAGAAATCCTAAGTCCAAAGAACATTGTAGCTGAAATGGAGATGCTAACGCATACTCTCTCAGCAGGCAGTAAACCACTTGTGTACTTTTTGGAAGTTTAATCATCTGAGATTTATTAATGAGGCCTACTGCTGACTGGGTAGAGCAAGGGAACTTATGTATAATACAAAGATGAGACTAATGGCTAATTTAGGGTATGAAACTTACTCCAAACTGGAATGCATTAAAGTTACAATAAATATCCTAAAAACATCACTACAATTTTTTTTTTTTTAAATAAGAGGGACGGGGCGCCTGGGTGGCTCAGTGGGTTAAAGCCTCTGCCTTCGGCTCAGGTCATGATCTCAGGGTCCAGGGATCAAGCCCCACATCGGGCTCTTTGCTCAGCAGGGAGCCTGCTTCTACCTCCTCTCTCTTTGCCTTCCTCTCTGCCTACCTGTGATCTCTCTCTCTCTCTCTCTCTCTGTCAAATAAATAAAATCTTAAAAATAAGGAGGACACAGAAGACATTAACTAATTCATAATAATTGATGTTATCAAAAATAGTCTAAAGAAGTAAAGATCTTTGAAATCCCTGAGTGTTGCCCAATTCCTTATTCTGGTTACTCTGTTCATTTCTAAAGTCTTTTTTTTTTTTTTAACTAAAGTCTCTCTTCTGAAACCATCATGATTTTCTTAAAAAGAAAGTAAAGAAAACCTGCCCTTTAGAAGCAGATCTGGAAAGTCTTTGAAAGTCACTGTTGCCCTGATAACACGGTTACACATCAGCTTGTATTCCTGTAGTTAATGAGCTTATACACTCCTGCAGGGAGAAGGCTGAGCCATCCCCAGGGGACAAAAGCATGGCAAATGCTCCTAAGCAATTAGAGGCTGATTAAGTGTTTATCTTCTTTTCAGGTGGGAAGGAAAGAATGAAAATGAAGTGGGCAGATGTAAAGAGACCGGCAAAGTTCACGTGACTGTGGATCTCAAATACTACCGACCAACCGAAGTGGTAAGGACTCCCTGGCCACCCAGGGCAGGGCCACATTTGGCTGGCTGGCTGGGAAGATATTCTCACTGAATATCCACAGCCGGTCTTCAGAGCTTTCCACTGGGTTCCCTGACGTCCATCAGTGAGCAGTTCCCAAACCAGAATACAGTGAATTGAATCTGAGATGTTATTCCCAACACAAAATCCATTGCTTTATAAAGGAAGACAAATATTGACTGACGAATGGATGAGTACAAAAGTTTTCTGTATTAAGAAATGACATATAGATCATTAGAACATAATGTCCTTCTTTCCTAAGCCAAAGAAATAGTTGATTTGAGAAATGGAGACTTCTATCAAAGGCAGATTTCCTCACATTATTAACTTTGATGGTTGGTCCCTGATACCCACAGGATGTCAAGGTCCTCCGTGACCTGCAGGATCTTGAGATCAGGAGGGCTGCTTGTCGTTCCATACACATATGCACTCACATATGTACACACACTCACAGGCATACACAGTCACACATGTACACACACTCACATGCACCCACACACACCCACACAAACTAAGCCATAAAGGATCCCCCTGTACAATTTTTGAGATTTTGCTCACGTACTGTCCCGTCTATGAACCCTTTTCTGGTTGATGTACTGCTACCACTAAAATTTTCCTCCTTAATTTGTATATACATTATACGTTGTACATAATTATATTATAACACCTATTATAATTTATTGTACTCATTTGTTTACATGACCTTCTCTTTACCAAACTGTGAATGCTTTGACAATAAGGACTTTTCTTTTAATATCTTAGGCTATAAAAAGTAGGTGCTTCATAAACAATGACTGATCAGAGTATGAATACAGAAGTTTTCGGTATTAAGAAATAACCTAAAAATTGTTAGAACGTAACATCCTGCTTTCCTAAATTTATAACAATTTCTAACTTGGTGTTATCACTTTAATGTGGTCTACCTTCACACCGTGTTGACAAAACCCAACATGTTAAGTATATCTAAAGATAATAGAAAGCAGCATCTTCAGAGAGAAATATTCAGATGTTACCTAATGAAATAGCTCTGAAAATAGAACCCATTTTATCTGTGCTTTGAACCAAATTCCTATCTGTTGGACAACCTTTCAGAGATTAGGAAAAACCCAGTGAAGAGAGGCTGAAAGTAAGTCATCAGTAACCACCCTTTAAAATGTCTTGTTTTAAACAAAAGAAAAAACTTCATTTCATGGACTCTTAGACACAGGGAGAAATAAAAAGGAAAGGAAATAAGCAGTGCTCAGAGACTAGGGCTATAGAGTCAGTGCATTGTCCTGGCACAGGGCGTGGCTGGGTCTTTGACACACAGTGAACAATGGTTCCCTGTGCTAATGGCAAGTGGGTGTGCCAAGGAGAGGATGTGCTCCGTCTCTGGGGGAGGAAGATACCAGCACACTCCTGCTGACACAGCAAGGAGTGCCTGTCTGTGGAGCCCCCCAGCCATTGCCTTTGCTCCCCTGCCCCAAAGAGGTGCCGCAGGAGTGCCATTTTTCTGGAACATGGCACAGATCACATAAGTGGGTAAATTTGTTTCTCTCCGCACTGACAAACATTGTCATCTCAGAGTGGAAAATGTTCTCAGCCAACAGAAATCTCAATCCTCGTAACAATTTAAACACAGTTCTTTCTCTCTCTGACACCAAAATAGTTTCAAAAGCTAGGAAGTCATTAAGAATGGCTTGTCTGTCATTCTTACTCAGGCAAGGTGTGGGATTGATAAGGACAGAGAACAAAAGAATTTGCAGAACAGGAAAAGGACCCTCGGACTAACAAGACGATTCTTGGAGTCTGTATCGACTCCTCTTTCCTGCCCCGACACTGCATCCCTCCTCTCCTTTCTTTTGTTCATTCAAATGTTGTCATCATACCAGTTCTGCAATTCTGGTTAGACTGATGTTGTTTGAACATAAGCGCGGCATCTTATTTTGTACACTTGCTTTAATTTTTCACGGCTGGAGCTCTCTCCCGCTTGATTTGGGATTCCCTGCTTGATTTGGGATTTCTAGCTGCATTTCATCTTTCTAAGCCTTTAGGCTGTGTTAATTTCGTTCATCCCACTTCAATTTAGTATTCTGTTGGACAAGCTTTTCTTGCATAGTGAGACTAAACTTTTAACCTCATTCGTCAGAACAAGAGTTTTCCCAAAAGTTGGACCAGCTTGACAAACTCATGTTGAATTGTCTTAGGGGTGATAGTATTCCCCCAGTTGAAAGGTGACCAGAACTGGAGACTGACTTGTAAATGAGCTTTCACTTAGGTGTGGGGCCCTAACAGCCAACACATGTAGAGTCATTCAGTGTGAGTCCTGAAAAGTGCCGAGCTTCTGTCAGCCCTCAGTGTAGGATGGACATGGAATTCTCCCATGTCTTATTTGGATCCTCCTCATTTCAGTGTCTTAAATCTATTTTGCAAGTGACAGAGGCTTTTTTTCTTTCTTTCTTGAATTCTTTTAAAAGTTTGATCTCCTGATCAACTTGAATCATGTACCCTCCAAGATTTCCAGCACACAAGGCACTCAAAGCCAAAAACATAAACTAAATCTTCTTAGAGTGAAATGGGTCCAGAATGATTGATAGGGAAAAAAAATACCATCAAGAAAATTTGAAAAAAAAAAGTGTAATAACATATCAGGTCTCAGAACATCAATATCCTAATGCAATTAAAGGAATGTACAATTTTATGGGTTTTTTTTTGTTTTTTTTTTTTTTTTTGTCTAGTAAGATTAAGGCTAGTTTTTAAAAAGGCTCTTTACCCAGCGTAGGGCAGCACTAACCCAAAAGAGGCCACCAATGATTCCATACAGAACATATTAGCACATGTACCAGTAATTCCAGTCCTCATTGATTTAGCCACCACAAAACCTTAAATCTTGCTTCTGTTACCAACATGGAAAGTCTTGGAAGTTTTTGTTCTGAGCTGAGGGCTCTAGCATCACATTAGAGCTGAATGGAGTCACATTCTTTTGATTCTTTACCTATAAATTTCTGTGTCTCCTTTCAATGTTTGGGAGTTTTGCTTCTGTGAAGATCTTAATCCTGGAAATTAGACCTCAAGTCTCCCATTACCCCCTGAATTCCAGTATTTGGTGATGGAAATATTAATATTTGAGTTCTGTGGCTCTTAAAACTCCTGTGGTGTATCTAATTTCCTATATGTGCAGCCATTTATACACAGACTCATTGCAACGTGCATTCATTTGCAGAGAAGAAGTAGCATTGTGCTTACATTGGGGCCCTAAGGGTCAGACTGCCTGAGTCCAAAAAATGTCAATGAGCTGTGTGACCTTAGGCAGGTTACTCAACTTCTCAGTGCCTCTGTTTCCTTGTCTTTAATAATTTAATTAATAGAAGAGCAAGAAGCTTATAGAAGGGTTGAAGAATTAATAATCATACAAAATGCTTATTAAAACAGTATCTGGCACATAGTAAAATACCCAGTATCGATCCTGTTATTGTTATTTATTTATTCATTCATTCACCAAATATTTACCACACACTGTGTGAGGCCCTGGGAATACAGTATGAACAAAACAGATGCAGTCCCGCCCGCCCGCCCCGTGGAGATTGTACATATAGAGGTATGCATTAGTTACTTAAATCTAGTACCTTTTGAAAAGTAGAATGACACATGGTGAATTTTACAGATTAACCACTAAAAAGTAGATAATGTATAATAAAGGCTTCAGGCAAATATTAATAGGTACTTTGATATTTTTATTCTTCCTTTATCTTAATTTTCATCCTTTCTGATTGTCTTTCTGAAGATTCAGTAGCTATTCACTGGCATGAACATTTACAAATATGAGAAAATTTATATTGATTTATTACTTAATTTAAACTAACCATGAAGATGTCTTCATTTTGTTTGAGAATTTTTCACTTGGAAAATTTGCAAAGGTTGGATTAATGAGAAATTCATCCTAATGTGCCAAATTTTTAACCACACCAAAAGGTCAGTCCACTTAAGGGGATTAAAAAAAAAAAAAAGCTAAGTTTTTTATTTTTTTGGTTTAGTGAAACTAACAAAAATCATTTTTTCTGCAGATCATTTTAGGAAATGGCCTAAGGACATATTCACAGGCCAAAATTCCAATCACATATCTTTCATGAAAAATATCTTGACTTAAACACTACTAGATGATGTGAATTAAAGTTTTTCCTTGCTATATTATTCATCTTAACGTTCATTTTGCTTGCCATTGTATTTCAAGTGTCCTCAATTGTGAGTGTTTTTTGTTCTATTTGCTTAGATACTTTATGTTTATTCCAATTCTTTATAGATAGTAGAGAAATCATGAGTTAAAAATCCAGATTTGAGAAAGCAATAACTTCAAAGAAGTCCAACAAGCTAGTTAAAATAACACCCTCCTTCAGTAAAAACATGTGGCCTGTTTCTAATCAAATTACCATATGCTTGTCGAGTTGTCCCCTCTGCAAACTTTCCCTAATATTTTTCTGTAAATGATGTTAAGTTAAATGGCCCATAATTGCTTGCTCTATCTCATAGCCCTGTTTAGAATAATGCTGTGTAACACTTTCCAGACCTCAGGAATCTGATCTGTCACCAGAGGATGTATATAAATACCAGTTAGAGCTTCCCTCAGCTTCATCTCTGGGTACTGGGATTCTTGAAACTGTCCCCTTTCTCTCGCATTGCTGTTCTCACCACCTTCTCACACTTCCCCTCCCAGAGCAGGAAATTAGATCCTCCCGACTCAAACCCTTCATCTTCTCCAGCACTGGTAGAGCCAGCTGATCTTCCCCTGTCCTGATCCTCTGACCTCCAAAGCTCTAATCCTACCCTCTGCCCCTCCTTTTCTTTGTTCCTTGTTTTGACTGGTGGGAGCCAGGGTAAGAAGATGCAGAGAGAGCAAATTAAGGGCAAGTCCCTTTCTATCTGCATTCCTGGACCTGTAAAAGGAAAGACTGTTCTGAAAGATCCCTTCCAATTTTCATCTCTTAGCATTCTCTGCTTTTACAACTATTACAGTGGAGTGGGATGCTAGCACTAATGTCCCATCATAATGCTTCCTCTGAACTTCTTACTGCTTGTATTTTATAAATAGTTTATATCTCTAAATCACTGTTTATGTATTTTAAGCCTCCCTCTTAGGCTCCTCATACTAATCTTTATATCCTTCCTTAATCACATTGGCCTTTCCTGCCCTTTTCCTTCCTTGGACTTAACCAAAGGAGATTTAAGTTTCAGTCTCTTCAGTTGATTCTCAAATATTCCACTGTATGTTTTCCATACTTCATAGGATCCCATACAGAACCCCCAGGGGCGTATAACATTCCTCCTAAACCCTGTGTTCTTTCCTTGGCTGCTACCCCCTTCAAAAGCATTTCATATCTAATGAAACAGTAATTGTGTACTTATAATGTCCCCAATGTCCTATTTTTCCTTGAAACATTTTCTCATGCTTAGATCCTGATTAGAGCAATATAATTAAAGATACATAAAATCTACATGAATATACATAATCATATACTTTCTCTTGTTTAAAAATATTTTTTGTGGGTCACCTGGGTGACTCAGTCAGTTGAGCGTCTGCTTTCGGCTCAGGTCATGATCCCAGGGTCCTGGGATCCAGCCTCACATCGGGCTCCCTGCTCAGCTGGGAGCCTGCTTCTCTCTCTTCTCTCTCTCCCTCTGCCACTCCCCCTGCTTATGATATCTCTCTCTCTCTCTCTGTCAGATAAGTAAATAAAATATTTAAAAGCATGTGTATGTTTTTTGTATTTGTCCCGAAAACTCTCTCATATCCTTATATAGATTGATTTTATTCTCTGCACCAATAAGGAATTCCTACAAAATCTGTACTTTTTTTTTCCAAAAAAGCTGTCCAGCTAATGACTACCCCCACTTATAATTACATTGTTGATCTCCTGACATCTACAACAGAAATTCCAAAATCTCAGAAATTTGGTTTAGCCTCTGCAGTTCCTTTTCTTTGGAAGAACAGTTAGTACTTAACGTTCCGCTTCTACCTCAACTAGCTCTGGTGCAGCTCACTCAGAGTATTGAGTTACTTATGCGAGGCCCATCCATCACTGATGCGATCAGCTGTTCCCTCCTCATTTTCATCTGGCCAGTGAGATCTATATTCAGGAATTTTAGAAATCCCCATTTGTTTGTTTTTTAAACAAATTGACACTGTTCTTCCTATTTATCTTCTAAAATAACTATAATTCAAAAATCGTTATTCGTGGAGATTTCATAGATAACACTATCTGTGGTTTCAGTCCTCCATCCTAGTCTGCTTTCTCCTTCCACTAAGGTTAATTATTCCTCACCAAGTTTGATTTTTACCCCCAGTACTTTGTTTGCTGGAGGACACCAAATATTCCAGGTCTACCAAAATTTAGTCCATGTACATCTACTTTGGGCTCCTATCTATCTTTATGTTACCTTAGAGGCCTCCTATTACCTCATTCCCCAGGCCCTTGGCTCCTGACAGACTGGTTTCTTCACTCACTGTCACATCTATTAGCAAAGTTGAGAGCTCATTTGACCCCTCTGGTCAGAAACCTCCAAGCTGATATCTGCAGCTGATGGTCTAACTCAGTAGCTCTGGTCTACCTCCGAGACAATTATACTTAATATAGATGGCCTGCTGGTGGATATCTCATTCATTCGGCTGCTGTTCAGTATAAGCACTGTCTTTAGTAGCAAAACCCAGTTTGTACCTTTTGTACTGCTGTGATAAATTTGCTAGTTCCCTGGAGAAGTCAGAGATGCACTAGTTCCTGAAAACGTGGTGTAAGAATCTCTAAACTTAGAAATAGATAGGTTTCTAGGTATTAAGCGATTCCCTAATTTTAGGATTTATTATAGGAATCCTTTAAAAATAGTATGCTCATCGTGTATATTTAAAGACAACTCTTATTTACCTTTAGCATTTCCAAAATATATCAGTATATGCAAAATAAAATATCCTTATAGGACTGAGGTCTTAGAGATTCAATTCAAGAGCAATGATTATTGAATTTCTACCATGGAGGTAAGTCCTAGCAGCACTGTGAGAAATATGGATGAGAAAAGATGGATGAGATAAGGCTTCTGTCCAATAGTAACTCTCAGACATATGAAGGGGAGCAGCTAGGAAGCTACTGGGGCAGTCAAGGGCAGGTATAACAAGGAACGAACTGAACCGGGACAGCAGAGATGATACAAACAGTGACATATGCCAGGACATTGCAGAGATGGCGACCACAGGGTTAGGTATGGATTGGACGGTGACATGTGGATGACAGACAACAACTGACAGTGGCTCCCTGGCATGGAGGCTCAACAGTGAAGGCAGGTGGGAGATCATGCTGCCAGAACCCACGTCAGAGACATAGCCAGAGGACTCAGTGTGCAGGGGGAAGAGTTGAGCAGTTCCCTTACATTCATGCTGCCTTGGGGATACCCCCGTGGCAGCATCAAGCAGGAGCTGGAGCTAAAGGCCTGGTGTAAAGCAAAGAGGTCAGGTTTAGGGAAAGCTGTGCAAAAGTCAGAGTTAAATCCCTGAGATGAGCTCCCTGAAAGAGAGCATGGCAGGTGGCAGGAGAGAAGAGCATGAACAGGGAGCTGGTCCCAAAGCCAGGCAAGTTTGAATTCTAGGAGATAAGCCTCAGAAGCGTATTATGAAAAAATGAGTTGAGAATTCACAGAATTCACAAATCAAGCAAGTGGATCCAAGAGCCTCAGAGCCAGACTGAAGTGTCTCCCACCCTAGACAAGTATCCCGGGCCCTCGAGGCTCCCTACGGATAAACTCCCTATGAGTTTGCATTAACTGGCAGATGATTACATCTCGATTCAGGCAAAACTGAATTTCAGGTGTAAGCAGATGTAATTCAGATATAATTTCAAATTGATATGTTCTAGAAGTCAGGTTGCAAATCATTTTAGAATTCTTAAAGATGAAAGAGCTTGTGTAAGTATAAGGTACTTTGTGCTGCATATTACCAGTTTTATTACTGTCATCATCATTAATTATGGTCATCTTCCACTGCTGTGAAGTCATTAGTTATCAAGAGACATCTGAAAGGACATTTTGAGGTCTTTGACGCCCGAGATTCTCTTTTATTTAAATATTTATTTTGTTTTGTATCTGTAACTGCAAGCAGAGAAGGTTATTGCTACTTGCCAGCTCTGTACTTCTTGATCCAATGGCAGAAACGATGATCATGGTGAGAGTAAGGGAGTAGAATTAGTGACCCTCGCTCCTGACTCTGCCTAAATTGTGTATTGCTAGAAGCTGTGACAGTCTGAGGTCCCTAACAGGCTAGAAAGCAGCCACCAAAGAGAACACAATTGGGCCATGATTCATGTTCATATTTACCTGCCAACCAGACCCTTCACTCCTCCCTTGGAAGTCTTCCTGCAAAAATCGATCTTTGTACTTGCTTCTTAGAACCAGCTAGATACCACTTTTACAGTCTAGAATCTCTGTTGGTTTCCTATTACTGCTATAACAAGTTATCACAAACTTAGCAGCTTAAAACTACACATATTTATTATCTTATAGTTCTCAATATCAGAAGTCTCAATTGAGTTTCACTGGGTTAATATCAAGGTATTGACAGAGCTGTGTCCCTTCTGGAGGCTCAAGTGTTCTCAGGCTGTGAGGCATTCTATGGGCAGAGAACATTTAATCACTCTGAACCATTGCTGGATCACAGTGCTTTCTGTTGTTTAGAAAGTACATTATTAATCACATTGAGGAGAAAGAAGAAATGAAGGACTCAGGGCACCTGGATGGCTCAGTTGGTTAAGTGTCTGCCTTCAGCTCAGGTCAGGATCTCCAGGTCCTGAGGTCGAGCCCCGCATCAGGCTCCCAGCTTAGTGGCGAGTCTGCTTCTCCCTCTGCCTCTCCCCCTGCCTATCCCCCTGCTTGTGCTCTCTCTGTCTCTCTCTCAAATGAACAAATAAAATCTTTAAAAATAAAAAAAATAATTTTTAATAGAAATGGATGACAATAGTTCACTTTCAGTTTAAAGTTTCATAATGTACATACTCAAAAAAACCCACTAACATGTACTTGAACAGCTGTAAATGAAGATACACCATCCTTAAATCTGAGAGAACACCAGGCACAGGAACAAGAAAGGAATGGGAGCTTTAGACTATAGTTTTGGAAAGTTCTGTGGTTTGAGAGAGAGAGGATGCATTCCAGGTTGGGGCAGGAGGTGTCCTGGGAGTGAACCAGTGGGACCCACAGAGACACAGGGCAAGGAGCCCATCACATGGAGAGAATCTGTCCAGCAAAGCAATAATGACTTTCCTTCCCAACTTCCACTTGGCCTGCAGTGCATCCCGTATTCCCTGCTGCTAGGCCTCCAGACTGTCTTTTCCTTCCTATATTTTTACCTTACTGTATTTTTCTTCCTGTACTTCACTTTCTCTTTCCTTGCTATCATGAGTCTTTTTTTTTTTTTAATTTATTTGACACACAGAGAGCACAAGCAGGAGGAGGGGCAAAAGGAGAGGAAAAAGGAGACTCCCCGCTGAGCAGGGAGCCCAATGTGGGGCTGGATCCCAGGACCCCTGGACCATGACCTGAGCCAAAGACAGATGCTTAATCAACTATGCCCCCCAGGCACCCCAAGAATGAAATTAATTCTATGTGGAAGTGGTATTAGACACTACATTTTAGATTCAAGTGGTTTTATTATTTTTGGAAAAAAAGGTCAGCAGGGAAAATGCACCTAAATGATCATGTAAAATCACCTGTGAAATTTTGGAAACATGTTATCTGTTCTCCAGGTGAAGATATTGAAGGGAAATCATGTTTATGAATTAGTTTTAGCTTTGGAAGATCAGAGAGTGCTATATTACCTCATTTATACTCTAAAATGTAAAAGAAAGTGTAGTGGTAATTTGAATATGTTCTACTGGCTAGCTTTATAAATGTAAAAAGTGTAGGTTTTTATTCCCAACCCTGACTTTTATAAACCTTAAAGCTTCTAAGTTCTCCTTCTGTTTTTTCCCACTGTAACATAACAATGACTATTTTCCCACAGTCTCAAAAGGCATATTGAAAAACTGATGAATTATTAGTTTCAAGGCCCTGAACAACTGTCAGCCCATTGGTGAAGCCTTCCTTTATTCCCTCGGGCAAAGTTAGCACTTACCTCTTTTGAAGCACTTGTCCCATTGTTTGTGATGTGTCATTTCCACCTGGGACCTTGGGGGCAGGAATGACATTTGATGGCCTTGGAGAGTACTGGTATACAGTAGGGGATCAATTAATGAATGCATGTAGGCCACATCAAGGAATCATTCTTGTGCTTTCCAGTGAGCTCTGGCATAAGCAAAATTACTCAAACCACTCTAATAAACTGTAATTAATTTCCAAATAGCAAAGAAGTAAAAATATATATTTTTTCTCTTTTTCTTTCTTTTTGAAATTCTATTGCAAGATGAGTATTGAATTTATTCATAGCTTACATCTGTACATCCAACCTTTAAACAAAATTAATATTCCATTTATATCCCTCTGTCTCTATATATCCCCCTTTCATGAGTTCTTTTTTATTTTCTGTCACTTTCTTGTCTTCTCATGTTTTTGTTGATATTCTCTTCTTTTTTTCTCTGTGTTTTCTGAAACTCCTTTTTCCCTAGGTTCTATTTGTTTCCCCATTCCCCTCCATGCAACTTCTTTCTTAAGCAAGTCTGACCATCTCAAATTAGCCTTTTCATCAATTCCAACACACCAGAGTTGTTTACTGGTGCCTCCTTACAGGAAGAGCCCTCTAGAGCAAGGTGCCTTTGGCATCCACATGGTATTTTGTGGGTACACTGCTGTGCTCACTCAGCCCATATGAGAATCTTTCTGTTGCCATTGAAGTCTTGGAAGGAGTGCACTACTAGCATCACATATCCAAAATCTAGGAAGAGTACACCTTCCAAACAAAGGCATTTTCAACTTTGAGCTGCTGATAAGAAATGCCCCAGTGACAGCTACCATCTTTCTTTTACCTGCCCTAAGACTGTATTTGTGGAGCGAATTATCATGCAACATAAGAGACACTTAATTCTTCTTTTGCTTTGTCCATTGCACATGTTCTTCTGCTATTTCATCTCCAAAACTCTGAATAAAAAAGGGAGGAGTATAGATCTGAAAATAGCTACAATGGCTGGTATTTTTACTATGGAGCCAAAGTCTACCAGTAGCCCAATGGCATGTTATCGCTTCCTTTTCTCACTTAGAATCTTCAGTGTTTTTCTTCTTTTTTTTTTTTAAGTACAGACTAAAATGTAAATGTATAATTATGTAATAAAAGTAATAGTCATCTAGCACAGGATTTTTTTTTAATTTCTGAAATAAGCGTTAGACTTGCAGAGAAGATTTTCCAGTAAGGCTTGCAATGTCTTCCTCTTTGTGCAGCCATTTTGGTGAAAAATACTGTCAAAAGCACTGGAATAAGCTTCAGACCTACTTTCTAAAACAGAGTTTTGGGGGTACCTGGGTGACTCAGTTGGTAAAGTATGACTCTTGATTTCAGCTCAGGTCATGATTTCAGGGTTGTGAGGTGGAGCCCCAGGTCAGGCTGCATGGGGGGGGTGCAAGCTGCTTAAGATCCTCTCTCTCCCTGTCCCTCTGCCCCTCCCCCCCAAAAAGAAAATAAAATATAATTTTCTTTTTGTAATTTTTATTTAAATACTAGTTAGTTAATGTAAGTCTTATATTGGTTTCAGGAGTAGAATTCAGTGATTCATCACTTACATGCAACACCCAATGCTTAACATAACAAATGCCCTATTTAAGGCCCATCACCCATCTAGCCCATCCCCCACCCACCTCCCTCCATCAACCCTCAGTTCATTCTCTATTGCTGAGTCTCTTATAGTTTGTTTCTTTCTCTCTTTTTGACCCCCCCTTCCCATATGTTCATCTATTTTGTTTCTTCAATTCCTCATATGAGTGAAATCATATGGTATTTGTCTTTCTCTTACTAACTTACTTCGCTTAGCATAACACTCTAGCTCCATCCATGCCACTGCATATGGCAAGATTTCATTCTTTTTGGTGGGTAAGTAATACACACATACACGGACACACCATATAATTTTCTTAATATCATGTTTCCCAAATGAAGAGAAGTACCTGATTGAGTATGGAGTATGGCTCTCTTGCTAAAAATACTATCTTATACTGAGGATGTGAAGAAATAATTCGAATGGATCCATGAATCAGATGAATAGGAAAAAGAAAAGAGGGAGAACATGGATCAAAACAGTTGCTATTTTTTTTAAGGACTTTGTTTTTTGTGCTGCCAAAGTGAGTTGAGAGAGGAGACATTTGCACACAGTTTGGCACATCTGTAAAATGTAGTGTGAGGGTGGGGGGAAGGGAAGTCCGTGGATCTAAAGCCTGTTTTTCTATTGGTGATATGAAATACTCTCTTCATGAATCAACACCTCCCACGTGTCCTAAAGGTGGGATGGCTGTTGATACCAATGCATTGTCTCCTCTTTGAGCTGGTGACGGGGGCCAGTGGGAGGCAGTGCAGCAAAGGGAGGAGACACTGAACAAATAATGCCCACGCATCCGATCCTAGTGTGGGTGGGTAGTGGGTGCCCAGGAGCGGCAAGGACTTGTACCCAGTCATCACATGTGGTGCTGAGCAACCACCAGCTGATCCAGAAAGGAAGTGAAAAGATAAAATGCTGGAGTCCATTAGGAAAACCAGGACATTTCTTATCCCATAAGGATAGTGGTGGGTAAGGGAATGGTTTTAATCATGGTTTTCTTTAGTGTATTTATGAAAAGGCTGGCACTTAACCTCCTGTCATTTGGGTTTGTCTGGCAAAATATAAAACAAAATTTAGCTGCTTATCCATTTACAGCATTCACCATGGGCATATATCTGCTTATTTATCAGTGTTACATTTGTGACTTGGTTCTACATAGTCTTGTATTTATTATTTCGTTGCTTTGGAGATAAACACAGATACAACATGGACATTGCTTTCTAGCTTTCTACAACAGAAAGAACTTTACACATCTGCCCCATTGTCCCCATATGTGGATGTATGTCTGTCAGTCTGTTTGATTCAATTCATTCTCTCCTCAGCCCTCCCCCATGTAAATGTTTATATTGTTCTGCTACCATATTAAAATCCAAACTAAATAACCCATCACTTCCTAGAAATACTCTCCTCTCCTTTTCTACGTTTTCATGATGTTGCTCTTTTTTTAAAAAATAATTCAACCTCTTTTCTTTTTTTCCTTCCTTCATCATTATGATTTTTCTAGGCAGTGGAACTTCATTTCTGATTCCCTTATACTTTATGATCTGTATCACAGATTTAAAGGAAAGCGTGTATTTGTTTTTAAACATAAGGTGATAAGTCATTATTTCTTCTGCATCTTCTCCGTGTGGGTGACATTTTGTGCTTCCACTTTCACTATAAACAATAGGTTAGAATGTGTTTTTTGCAGTTACTATTGTTTGTGGAGACCATTGGCAACGAAATTAGTTTGTTTGAAGGAAAGAAGAAGGAAAAACACTTCGGTTAGGTCATTAGGAGTTAAGACAGAATGCAGCATTAGAAGGTTTTTCATTTAGCTATCAATATCTTCTACTTGACACATCGTCTCAGTTGCCCTGTCTCTTAAATGAAGGGTGATTGTGCTAACCTGCACAGAGGTAGTGGGAGGCTACATTAATGTTTGTGAAACATGTTGAGATTTTATGACCAAAGATACCACTTAGGATAAAATGATGTGGTTCTTATGAAAGAACACTCCTCAAACAAGGAGCCCGGATTGGTTTGGCTGAATTAATCAACATTCTCTGTATCTGCTGTGAAGTCCCAAACCTCTGATCTCTTGGAGTTTTCTCTCTTGATCCTGGAGCCTGTTTCTAGGTGTAAGAGAGCATTAGAGAACAGGTCACGGTCACAGAACTGTAAACAGAGGAAATGTGTCAGGTACTAGTAAACACTCAGGTGAAGGACTGGACGAGGTTTGCAAGGCACCTTCCGAGGGTGACCATCCAGCCCAGCCACCCATCAGGTGCTTGCTGGCTACCGCATCACGTCAGCCCTGAATGCTCCTGGTGGCATTTATCATGCCAGATTAATAGTCCCTCTACCCAGCTCAACCCATGTGGCCCACAGGGGTCTGTACTGACAGAATCTGACTGGCTTTTTAATCGATTTTCTTTACCAAGTTGATGAATATATCCACTGTATTCTCTGCCGTAATGTGGATAAGCTTCTCAGGAGTATGCACATATACAGATGCTTCTCCCTGTATGGTGGAGTATTTAGAAACAAAGTCAGTTTGACAGGCATGGTGGAGGTAAACAGCCTGACTTCTGCAGGAATGGTGTTGACAAGCAGTGATTCTTGGGAAGCTTCCAGCTACATCATGGGCTCAGACTTCAGGGATTTAGGCAATATAAAAACAATTTTTTAAGATCTGAAATCATTTACGTTAAGTGAGCTTACATGGGTTGGGGTTTTATCGTTTTATATACACATAATTTTTATTGACTATTTCCAGAAATAATTCTGCTGTTAAGCCGCAAGCTGTTGCTTGGGATGCAAACTCTTCTTTCTTGGGTGCTCTGATCAAGCCGAACTAAAAGACGATTTTTTTTTTTTTAAAGATTTTATTTATTTATTTGACAGAGAATCACAAGTAGGCAGAGAGGCAGGCAGAGAGAGAGGAGGAAGCAGGCTCCCTGCTGAGCAGAGAGCCCGATGTGGAGCTCGATCCCAGGACCCTGAGATCATGACCTGAGCCTAAGGCAGAGGCTTAACCCACTGAGCCACCCAGGCGCCCCTAAAAGACGATTTTTCACTGATAGAAGAGATATTTTCCTTCCCCCAAAACCTCAAGTTCTGGTTTTGAAACATAACTCTCAGTCCCAAATTTAAATCCTACTTAGAGTATAAATTCCTGATAAATTCCTCTCTTTCCCATTCTTCTCAGAGCCATGTAAGGGCAGCTCAGAGGATCAAGTTCTCGCCTTAGGAAACAAAGAGGAGTCCATCACTCATTCACTTCTGTCTGCTCTTGTGAAAATCAGCTAAAAACTTCAGGTGCTTCTCCCAAGTCCTGGGGTGGGGAGAGGAGGGTGGCAGTCAGGGTAGCAGGCAACAAACCACCTTGCCTTGGTGCTGGCCTTTACTGCATTTTGAAAGTGTGACAGACCTGTGCTGCTTTGCGTCTCTGTGATTTCTCCAGCACAGAACCTCATTGTTATTTCTTCCAGGTGCCCGGTGAAGCGTTATCTTTCTCATCATCATTTCAGTTGGGGAAACTGGGGCACCAGGAGGCTGAGTGACTTGCCTAAGGTCATGCCATGTGGTACTGGCCCAGCCGGTTTCCAAGCTGTGGTTCCCCATTAAGCCTCCCTCCCTTTCCTCCAGGGTCATGTGTTCCAGGTCACCCAAAAACTTTGCCTTCTGCCCCTTGGCCTTCAGGGACACCTGCTCTCGATCTGTTCCAGCCTGGGTGCCGTCAGCTGTGGCACCAGGAGGACTGGCTGGCACCATGACTCTGTGAAGGTCTTCCCTGGCCTTTTCTCAGCACAGCTTTTCTTTGTTGCAGTGAGTGTGTTTGCACCTACTTAATGGTCTGAAACTATAAACCCAGCAGGCAGAGTCCGGTGATGTGTTCAGAGCACATAAACCTGTCCTGTCTCCCTGCAGAGTTGAGGCCTGTGAACAGCTCATGGGCCATCAGAGGACGTGATTCACGGCCGCTCTCCCCCAGTGGTCCTGAAGAATCATGGACAAGTGAGAGGGGCTGTGTCCCAGCTGGAGTGTATCACCGCATCACCTGACAATGGCTCTTTGTCCTTTTAGTGTGTGACCGGCTGGCATTTTACTTAGGACGGAAAAGTCTTTTTGAGGAGTGCTTCTGGCTTACGTTTAAAAGAAAAATCAAAGCCAGGGAGATACAGCATAATAAGATGTGACCCTAGTGGCTTTTTGCTCTTTCAGGTAACAAGTGCTTTTTCCCTGGGGCTCTGGGGAATGTTGGTAAGGCCCAAAGGCCTACCTGGCAGTCACTGTTCTTTCTTTCATGTGTCCTTGGAATTCTTAGAGTAGACTACCAGATTTTAACTGATAAGGAAAATTCTACCAAAGCATTTATGATAGGCATAGTTAGGGGGAAACCAAACCTGCTTTTACCAACATCCAAACCATTTTTAAAAAGATTTTATTTATTTATTTGCGAAAGAGAGAGAGAGAATGCAGACCAAGAGGGAAGAGCAGAGATAGAAGCAGGCTTCCTGCTGAGCAGGGAGCCCCATGCAGGACATCCCAGGATCCTGGGGTCATGACCTGAGCCAAAGGCTGACCCTTAACTGGCTGAACCACCTAGGTGCCCCTATCCAAACCATTTTATGGACCATTTATCTGATGCAATGGGACTCTCTTCCCAACACACTCTTCATATCTGAACTGTATTGTGGTGAATATCATACTTCATTACACAACTACTGATTTATTCCTAAACAGTTCATATTTGGACCCACCACATGGGGCATGTCTGTCCTGTGGCTGTCTCTGTACTGACAGTGCCCCAAAGAGGGGTTCTGACCGTAAGCCTCCTCTTCAGGCCGCCTCCCCCTTCCTCCACCTTTCTGCTCCTCTGAACATGCCTCATAGCTCGCGAGGAATGCAAAAAAGTGACATTTCCAGCATCTACAGAATTATGGCCTTCTAGTTGTTTCCTTCCTACCTGTGAGATATCTAAAGATGCCATGTTGTGTTTCACACACTTTCTGTGAATGGTGAACAAATGGCTCCCTCTTTATGGCCCTTTAAGTCTTAGGAAGGTGTGGATGGGCACCTTTCCCACTTGGTGCTCCTTGTTGTTTCCTCTCTCTGCCATTAGAATGGGATGAACAATATTTTTGTTTATTCTTATTGCACTTATTTATACCTTATCTTATTCCAGAAAATGTTTAGGAAAATATAATTACCCGCGTGAGCACAAGGGCATAGCCTATTTAGCCTATTTTGCCTATTTTATGAAAGCTTCAGTGTAATAACAGAGTTCATCCTCAAAAGCATTTTTCTCCCATAAAGCTTATTTTTTTTTCATAAAGTTTATTTTAAATGATCTTAGGGCCCCAGCCCTGTCCAACAGAAACCTATTTTCCCAATAATGTATCTAAATACTGAAAACAATATTTGAATCATGCCTCGTTACCACATATAACCTTGTGTCTTGGGGCAGAGATTCTATGGGGGCAGAGATTCTGAATTCCAAACCTGGGTGCTAATGACGGGAGTCTTTCAGGAGGACTGCAGTGGGTGGGGAGGGACGATGCCCAGCAGATTTTCCCTAGCCAGAGTTTGGTGCTGTCACTGTTTGAGGGCTGCCCTGGGGGACACAAAGGCCACTTCCATCCAGTGCCTCCCTCCTGGACGAGGTAAGAGTGCTCTGAAACCAAGCCTTTGATAAAGTCGTTCTCTCCTTACTTCTCTCAACTAAATGGCTGTTCAGTCTATCCTTAAAGCCTTTTCTCCCCCTTCTAGGAGACCCAGAATATTTTTTAGCAGTAGATAGAGAGATGGATGGAAAGACAGATATTTTTAAAAATCACAATCTTTTGGCCCATGTTTTGACCTCGAAACCTTATGAGTTGGTTTTGCTTTCTTAAAGTCACATAAAAAGTATGGTTAGCAGAGACGTGGTTCTGGTGGGCACAATGGAGATGTAATTTTAATTCTTTCTATTCCCAACCAATAATAATATTGAAATTTTGGGTAAACAACATTTGAGAGGTACGGAAACTTGAGATTCACTTAACTGCTAAAATACTACTCTGTCATCCACAAACCACCAGTTATAAATGTTTCCATGCCCGGTTCAGCTGACAGCAAGAGAATTTGGAAAGTTAGAAGCTAGGACCTAGTAAGAAATGCCAAACACTTCCTCACCTTCCCTAAAATATTGTCGTGAGAGTTTGCCTTTAAAATAATTTCCTTAGGGCTCAGAGATCTGTTGGACAGCATAATGTTCAATCATAGAAGCTGATTGTGCAGGATACTTCACGTTGACAGAATGCACCAAAGCCTTTAAAAGTTGCATTCATTCAGACTGTGGAGTAACTCAGGAAAATGTTTGACATAAAACATTGAGTGAGAAAAGCTGTATTAAAACATGTACAAACAGTATGATCACAGCCATATAAGAAAACCTGCATACACATAAGAAAAAGTTAGAAAGAAATGATCATTCAGCCCCAGTCTTTAGACATCTCTCGTGTTCAGGCCTCATTCCAGCACAAGTGTTAACATTGATTTTGTTTCGACGATGGACCTAGAAGGGGGCTTTCCCCACAATGTTCTGTATTTTCCAAGTATTTGCTGATGAAAATATATTATCTTACAATGGACAGGAAAAAAATATATTAGTCACAGATCTCAGATTTGTTCTCGTCATTTAATGTAAAGAAAAGCATGAAGAAGAAAGAGACCGGTATTTTTCATAGGCCTCAGCTTAGAACAAGTGGGTAGAAAAACCTGGATGTTTCTCTGGGGTTCACCCTTTTCTTCATGGGCCCCTACCCCTAGTCGGTGCCCAAGCCTTTGATTCTGCTTCCTGAATGTCCCCTGCGGGTGTCACCCTGGCCGGTGCAGCCAGCCTTATGTCCCACTTGCATCCCTTCCCTGGCCCCCTCCTCAGAGTCATCAAATTCTTTTGAAAGTGCAGATCTGACCGTGTTCCTCCCAACCTCAGGCCCCCCAGATGCAGCCCTTGGCTCACAGTGGCCGTCCTGCCTCACTGCCCACGCTTCTGTTCTGTCTGGCTCCAGCTGTGGGGTGACTGGGGATGCCTTGCCACCTCCCGGGACTCTGACATGACATTCGTTCCTTCCACCCGCCAATGTATTTGTTTATTCTTATTCTTAATTCCCAAACTCTCCTTCAGCTAACTCTCCTCCTTCCTCAGCTCTTGGGTCTATTGGAAGTTCTTCTGAAAAACTCCCCCAGCATCCCAAGACTGAGCAAAGTGTTCCCTCTTCCATTCTCTTGTTTCACCTACACGTATCAGGTGCTGCCTACCACCCTATGCAGTCCACAGCCTCTTACGTAAGCCAAGATTTTAAAATCCAGAAAGCTCTGGAAAAATCAGATGTTTCTCATAACTCATCTGGCAGCACAGTCTGGCCTGAATGGACACAGACTATTTAAAATCTGTCTTTATATCATTTAATGTGAATATTCATAATTTCATACCTTTTTTGCTGAATAAATTTTAATTTTGCTGAAGAAACATGAATGTATATGATTATGGGGTGCTGCCCAAACATTGCTGGGGGGGGGTGTTCAGAAAGGTGGCATTGGGGCAACCACATTCGCCATCCAATTTCAGAGAGTACAAAAGGGGCACTGGCCAACTTTAATACCAGGACAGCTATAAATGGGGCTGGCCCAGATTTACCAGGGCGGATGTTCACCTGTGTGTGCTACAGTCTGTCACATCATCTTTCTGAAAGCCGAAAAATCTCAATTCCATAGTACTCCCCAAGGCTTTCACTGAAGGGATTGCACACCTGGGTCCTAATTGCTGGTTTCTGCATCTCTTTCCGCCACAGTATTTTAAGCTCTGTAAGTATAGGGGAGGTGTTTTGTTCCATTTGTATCCCCAGTGCCTTCCCAGACACATAATCAGCTACCAATACTTATTGGTTGGATGGACTTAAATATTCATCACTTTGCCTTTCAGTCGTATTTGATAATTGTGGAACTAGCATCTCATTATCAAAAGTCATTGAGCTGTTGCTCTAGAACACTTCTGCCTGGGCTTTGTTCAGCATTTTAACCATAAGTTTTATCATTAAATATTTTAATACCAGAGCCATTTAATAACACACTTTTAAAGGTAAATTTTAGGCAGACAAATGTGTGTTAGCCTCTCTCAAACGATAGAAGAATGGTTCTCATAGCCACATAGCCCTGATATTAGTGCAGGAAGCATATAGGTGGGGCTGGGTTTTATTTAGTCACTTTCTGTCTGTTTGTTTCTCTTCTCACACGTGGCAGTAATAACAAAACAACAGTTCTAGTGTAGTGTTTGCTGGGCATGCATTATATAGTAGGCACTCTGCCGAGCACACCTAGTGCGTTTTCTCATCAACTCTTTTCAATAACATCATGATCATCATGAGGCATGTATTTTTGTCCTCCCTATTCATCTGTCCAGGCCCTCTTCCTCTCTGGGGTATTCCTGTGATTTCCTGAGTTTCTTTCTAGCCGGTCTCAGTGCCTCGTCCTCTTCCTTCAGCAAATCATCTTGAATAGAAGAACTACCACATCAACCTTCCTTCTTCACAAGCGCATTCTTACCTGTCACCTGCAGTAGTTCCCAGCTGCCTGTCTCCCGGAGCAGGCACTGCTCTGCCCCGCTATCAGATTTCCCTGTTAGCACTCATATCCTCTGTACCAGGCAGGGTGGTCCCTTCACTCCCCACACGTGCCCCCTCCTGGAATCTTCTGTGCCTTTGCTCAGGCTCATCCTATCCTATCCCCTGCAATGGGGAGGCACAGAATTTAATCCTTGCAGACAACCTTGTGTTGTTGGCTGATTATATCATAGTGTTGATCTTGTCCCCTTAGCAAAAATGTTAACTTGAGTCAAGAACCATGTCTTGTCTTGCTATTGTATCTTCCACAGTGCCTGCCCCTGTGACAGACAAATGATGATTAATACAGTGAGGGGCGGGCCCTAGAAAGTCGGGGTGCACCAACACATCTCTCACGTGGGAGAACCATGTTCTTTTTTTTTTTTTTAAAGATTTTATTTATTTATTTGACAGAGAGAGAGCACAAACAGGGGCAGAGGCAGTGGGAGAGAGGCAGACTCCCCACTGAGCGGGGAGCCATATGTGGGGCTCAATCCCAGGACCCTGAGATCATGACCTGAGCCAAAGGCAGAGGCTTAACTGATGAGCCACCCAGGTGTCCTGAGAACCATGTTCTTAAACTCATCTTTACAAGAAGCCTATATCAGAGGTGAAAAGAAAAGAAGAGGGGCACCTGGGTGGCTCAGTCGGTTAAGTGTCTGCCTTCGGCTCAGGTCATTATCCCAGGGTCCTGGGATTGAGCCCCATGTTGGGCTCCCTGCTCAGCAGAGAGACTGCTTCTCCCTCTCTCTCTGCCTCTTCCCCTGTTTGTGCATGCTCTCGCTCTGTCTCTCTCTCTTGCTCACTCTGTCTCTCAAATAAATAAAAAAAAATTTTTTTTAAAAAAAGGAGAAGAGAAATGTGATGCCTCAAGTCCTAAACCTGGATCTAAATATCAAATTATGGAAGGGTCACAATGGAACACCACCACACACGAAAAAAGCCTTGGCCTTGTAGCCGTCCACGCGCTCAGTGTGAACCAAGGGTGTGTTACGGGATCCTCAAAACTGCAGCTGTGTCTGGGGCCACCTCGGTGGCGGTGCGATGCTCAGGAGGGGCTTCAGTGTCCACCGAGGTGCTGACAGACACAGCCAGGGAGCCTGGCTGGCGTGCTGCCCACTGATTTCCTGGTTGTGGGCGAGGGTGTTGTGCCTACGGAACAGCTTTTAATGGACTTCTCCCCAGTACAGAAAAAGTCACATACAAAAGCAACTTGTAGGAAAATTTTGAATGAAAGCTCCAAATACTTGAGCTGCAGACTCCGTTTTGGTATGACCAGACGTGTTTGGATATGTTGAGGTATCACTTTAGGGTGGAACTGGAGATAAGAAAGGTGAACTCAGGTAGCAACTGCCTGCCTTAAGTCTGTTTACTAACTCTCAGTTAAAACATCTGCTCTCCTCAAGGAAGGGAGAGGGATGGAGGGAGGGAAGGAGAGAGCAGAGTGAGGGAGAGTAGGGGGGAGTGGGAGAGATACTGACGAGGGGAGAGGGGAGGGGGAGGGCGGGGAAGAGGTAGGGAGGGAGATGGAAAGAAGTGAACAGGACTCTGTGCCTGCTCGCACTTTCCCCCACCCTGCCCCGAGCCAGCTCTGTCATCCGAGAGGAGCTCTCACAGAAGGAACCCATGACACAGGCATCATCCTTGTGCTTAGGAAAGATTCCAGCTTTCTCAACCAAAATACGCTGCTGCAGCTGTAACTTGGGGCATGCGTTTTGTTCATTAGCTCAACTTGTCTTCGCATATGTGGGCTCCTGTCCAACGGCATTAGGAAATCCTCTGTGGATAGTGATCTCGAACACAAAAACCAGCAGTCATAAGTCAACACAATTGATCTTTTCTCAGTGTGGATGGGGCTGGTGTTGTCACAGACAACTTATCTTTCCTAGAGAAGTGATTTCCCCCAGGGTCACCAGCAGGGCAGTGAGGCTGCATGGTTATCTGCTGCTCTGTGCTCTTGAGCTCTAAGACCCTAAGTGCTTATGGCTTAAAGGCATCAGCCTGGAAACCTGCAGAAACTTACCCCGGAAGCTCTTAAGGCCGTCATTCCCCACACCACCCCCTACACCACCACTGACCGCCAGTGCTGTTAGTAACTCCGTGGCTTGGGGACCCGGAGAGGGAACAGAGGATGACAGTGAGCACACAGGTGTGTGTTTTCATTGTGGCTTCTCTCAGAGGCACGTTTATCTTCTTCCCTAGGGAGCAAGATTCGGAACGTGCTGCGTCACCCTTTCTAGTTCTCCTTACGACCGGCCCCCCCCCCCCACATAGAATTATAAAACATAACCAGGGCCAGTATTGTTAGGAAAGGGGAGTGCATGAACCTCCTGAGTGGACAAAGGGTATTTTTAATCAAGCTCTTGGGTAGATAATGTTTTTGTCCTGGCTCTGTGACCAGCGAATCGTGTGTTTTTCTAGCTTTCCTCTACCTCAGTGTCATCTGTCAAACCACAGAGCTAGACCAAGAGTTCCTACTGCCCTATGTGGCTTTGATTCTGTCCAGGATCCTCCAGTGGTGCCTGCCTTAACCTATCCCTTTACAGAAAGTCAGGTCCACTACTCTTGTTAAAACTTGAGATTTTTGTCAGGCGTTGCTGACTCTGACCGGGTCGCATTATGGTCCCTTTCTTCAGTATTTATCTGGTCTTAAAGGGGAGAGTCTAATTTCAAGTTCAGTAATACCTGTCATTCAAAAAGAATCTCTCCCACCCCCATCTCAAAAGTCCCGGATATCTAACATTTCGTAACATCCTATCTCCCTTTAAAAGTCAAACTCCTACATTGTGAATCGCTTTTAGCCACTTTGGAAAAACCGTTTCTCTTTGAATCAGGTTTTGCTCAAATAAAATTATTTGTCCTATTCATCATAGGTAAGTAAAAGTGATTCATTTTAAGGAATCGCTTTAAGCTTATAGAAATATGTATAGAGGTGTGGAAAAGAAGAAACTTATTTGTAAGTATTTATATAAATTTACATATAATGTCAAAGTAGTAAGACTTCTACCCCAGTGACCTTAAACTTGATGGCCTAATGTAAGAAAATGGAATGGAATAAATTATTTTATTTTTAATTTTGACATCACAAAAACATAAGAGAAAGTAAAATTAATTTCTCATAAATTTGAATATATACCTTTAAATTGTACAGACTTGTCTTTACGTTCAAAAATTGCCCTAGTCGAGGGAGGAAGTTGGTCTGTCAGTGAAGGAAAGACTGTCAAAGTAGATGTGGGGTTTATACCTGAAAACCCCTCAGCAGGGAGTATTTAATCAAGTAGGGAAGGAGTGCTTTATTGAGAGGTCGGGATTGAAAAACAGGACTTTCGTCATTTTCATTTCATTTTCCATGGGAAGAAAATACCTGAAACATTCACAATGAAAGAAGGGGTTCCCTGTGTTTTTGAAAAATAAATACAATTTCTGTGAAGAATTGGGATCAGACATCACTCACTACCCACCCTCCTGCAGGTGCCCTCCTTTTCACGGGCCACCTTCAGTTTCCCTGCCAGTGTCACCAGAGTCTGCCCTGGACCCTGTGCTTTGCTATTCTGATTTATGAAGAGGATAAGTTACAGCTGACCCCTCTCTTTGACTCCTGCTGCTGTTTGTCAATTATCTTTTAAAATACAGTAATAGTCTCAGGTTTCCAGAACGGGGCTGGGATGGAGGCACATATGCACCTGGGGTCCGGTGACAGACAGTGACTCCTGCAGGACGCTGCCCGCAGACGGAGAGGGTGGCCTCAGTGAGTCCCGTGCTAGCACCTCTGTCTGCCGTACAGAAGGTGCATCAGACAAAAGAGCTCAAGTCTCCAAAACACTTAATGTTGTCCTATGATGTTACTGTCTTTCTCCTCAAATCAACATCCCTGGTATCCAATCTCTAATTTGTACTTTTTCAGCCACCGATAGAAATTTAAAATGTGATGCAGAATCGTTCCTGTACAGCTTCCGACTCCGTTCAGAGTACTAGGACCCAAAAAACTATAGACAGGCTTTTTTTTCTCCCCCTACCCCGAGGGAAAAACTAACAATTAGAGTTAAAGAAACTTACTCCGGGGTCTCCCTTCCATTCCTGCTTTAAGAAGTAGTAGGGAGCTCCATTTCATTTGATCTGAACATCAGATTTTCAGTTTTCAATTTTCCTCTGATGACTCTTGTGACTATATGAAAATGAAACGAAGGAATTGCTGATGTTCTTCCAGCAAGCGTAATAATTAAATTCAGAAATAAAAACAAAAACTTTCCAAGAGTAGTTGAGAATAAAAGTGACAAGTCTCCTTAAATAATAAAAAATTATACCAGATAAATTAGTAGGAACATGAGGATTTTTCCTTAAAGAAATATTTCTTTTCCTGCACTTCTATACATTCTAACATTTCTGCCACATTATTAAATACACGGTACAGTTGACCCTTGAACAATGGGTCTGAACTGCACAGGTCCACTTACACGCAAATCTTTTTCTATAAATAGAGCACAGCACTATCTATGTCCTTTCTCTTCTTTATGACTTTCTTAACATTTTCTTTTGTCTAGATTGCTTTATTGTAAGAATACAGTGTATAATACATATAACATACAAAATAGGTCTTAATCGGCTGTTTACATAATTGGTAAGACCCCCAGTCAACAGTAGACTATTAATAGTTAAGTTCGGAAGAGTCTAAAGTGAAATTTGGATTTTCCACTGCATGGGGGGTTGGCACCCCTAACCCCTGCCTGGTTCAGGGGTCAGCCGTATTTCAAATTAAACAGCTTCCTACTGAGAGTCTTCGAATAGATGGACAAAATAGACAAATGGGGGTAGATCCATTTTTTGTGGGAGTTTTTACGTTTGGGGACCTCCCTTGTTGAAAAGAATGCAAAAATAACTAACTTTTGGAAGTTGTTTACAGATGTGTAGGGCCACATCTATACTGTGCTGTTCTCCACCTGGGCCTCATTGCCTCAGGCCAGCCTGGTTCTGTGCAGAAAGCAGGTGTGTGTGCTCCTCAGTTGCACCAGAGAGAACAGGAGACACTGCTAATGCCCATAGGCCGAGATCTGCGTGGTTCCCAGAATCATGCCTCCCAGAGAGGTCCCTGTCCCCATCCTGGAACCCATGACCCTGCCACCTCACATCGCTCCTGCAGAGGTGATCAAGTTGCAGGTTGTCTTGGGGGGGGGGGGGTGAGGTGAGTGTCCTGGTTTATCCAGGTGCGCTCACTCTAATCACAAGGAAGTGGGGGATCAGAGTGGGGAAGGAACTACAATAACAGTAAGGAATGCCGGGGGTGGGGGGTCTCCAGGAGCTAGAAAAGCCAGGGGAACTCATTCTACCCTGAAACCTCTAGAAGAAACCAGCTCTGCCCACGCCCATAACTGGAAGAGGATGTGTGGTTTCAAGATCCTACTCTGTAGGGATTTGTTAGGCACCCCTAGGAAGCTCCCAGCACTTCCCTGGCTGCAGCATTTCCTTTCTGGCCCCCATAGCACACCTCCCAGGATTGGGCCTTTCTGAATGCACCCCCACACACACACTGCTCAGGTCCCTGTCCCCTGTGAATCTCTCCCTAGCCCCTCACCGCTGGCTTCTTTTACTTTTCCCAGCTCCCATTTTCTTCGTTAGTCTTCCCATTCTCAAAATATAAAGCCTCAGGCTTATTGTTCCAGCCTGATGTGCAATCTTCCTTTTCTCTCTTCTGTTTCTTCCCTGAGCAGTTTCTTAATGGAAGAGCCGCACGGCATGTCAGACTTCTCTAACACACACTTAGGGCAACTTCTCTTAACACACTCTGGATCCGAGCTTTTGAGTAATATGTAGAGATAAAGGCAGAACAGATAGAGCCTATAGAGCACATGGGGTTGAAGGTTTTTAAAGGTCCTAGCTCTGAGCTCCCAATTAGTTTTGCATAAAAATGGAGACTGAGCACTTTTATCACTCCGGGATTATAGGCTGTTATCAATGTATGCCCATGAATCCCAGTGGCACTGTCTACTCAGAATACTTTTGGAATTTCCATTTGGCCAGGTGACAAAAAAGTATTCACAGTCTTAAGGAGTAATTTATCTGCTCCTTCCTGAGGAAATATGCATCCCTACCACAAAAAAAGGAAACCAGGCCCCAGGCTGCCACAGAGGCTGTACCTCCACCATCTCACTTCCCCCGTGTCCCCAGGTCGCGCACACGGGGAGAGAGGAGGCCTGGACGGCACCAGCATCCTGCCCTTCTCCGTGCTAGGCCTGCTAGGTGCTCTTGTGCTAATTGCTTTTCCAATTCAACCCCACTTTGTGGACCTGACTTAAAGCAGCAGTCCTGAGACAGCTCATCTCCTAACCGTCTCATTTCCTTAGTCGGGAGATCGGTGATTCCGTGTATTTTTGTAATAAGCAAAATCCCCAGAGATAAAAGAGGCCACCACAAAATACTCGACTCTTTCTGGAAACAGAAGAAAGACTCTTCTGAACTTGTTTGCAGGGAGGAGGATGTTCTTCCTGATACAGACGCATGTGTGTATTTACCACCCAGGAGCAGACGGAGGTTCGGGGAAACTGAGTTTGTACAGGGAAGGTCTCGGTTCTAACTTCATAGGTGTCACCCACCCATCCCCGGCCTCATCTCCTGTAATATTTCTCATGTATATCATCTATAAATACTGCAGCATATGTATCTGCACATATATACACAAAGCGAAAGTATACATTAACCAAGATAAGCTGTGGCTGCCAGGGCTTTAATCTCCCCAGGAGGCTGTTATTACTGGAGTCCAGCCCTGGAGCACCAGCTGAGGAGAGGAAACTAGATTCTAGTGTGCAGAGTCTGGGAGGAGTATCTCTTTGTCTCCCCTTTTCTTTTTAGAACACATAAATAGCGTTCACATGTGGCCACAGATGATGTCATAGGTGTGATTGTCCCTAAAGATGCCTTTCTTGTCAGTGTGTGACTTTTTGGAGATACTTTCCACTTGATAGTCTCCAAGTAACACTAGATTACTGTGGAACAAGGAAGTGGGAGGTGCTTTCCCAGTATTTTCCCTATTCAATTTGAATAATCAAGGTGGAAGTAATGATAACATGCAAAGGAGGAAAGTTTTCTCTCCATTTCCATCGTTTCCATTTCAATCGTTTCCATTTTTCATAGCATCTAGTGTCACTCCTGCTGGTCTAAACCAGTGGTTGTTTTCAAACTTGAGCGGCCATCAGAATCACCCAGAAGGCATGTTAAAACTCAGAGTCCTGGGCCTCATCCCCAAAGCTTGTGACACATTAGCTCTGGTAGGGTGCCCCAGAAATTTTTCTTCCAACATGTTCTTGGACGATGCTAATGTTGGTCTGGGGATCACACTTTGGGAACCACTGGTTTGGAACGTGGGGTCACAGAGGTGCGTGGTTTTTGTACTGTTCTCTGTTTAGGAATCTTTTTTTTTTTTTTTTTTTCTGTTTAGGAATATCTTAAAAGAAGTAGGTTTTAGGTTTTTTGTCTTTTCTTTTTAATTTTATTGCTAGTTCAGTTTCCATGACTGATAAGGTGACAGCTATCCCAGTTTGCCAGGACTAAGGGAGTTCGTATCACACAGGACTTAGTAATGCTGAAACTGGGAAAGTTCTGGGCAAACTGGGAGAGGTTGGCCATTGCAGTAACCAATGGCTCAATGCAGAAAGGTCCATTTACAATGGATTCCTCCTCCCACGGAGAGCACTGTGAATGTGTCACCCCAGGGTCTCATGGGCAAGGTGGCAGAAGTTAATGACACCAGAACTTGAGTGACACCTGTCATCAAAGCACAGCAATGTTCTTTAGTGATGTTCATTAAACCTCACGGGGAATATGCAAGAATCACAGACACTTTAAACATGCAGTCTTGTGGCTTATAGGCTCACATAGCAAAACCACCATATGGCCATGAATAACACCTATCTTCTGTGCACCTACTATGTGACAGACACACTACTATGCGTCTCCTACATGCCACTTGTTCCATCCTCACTGCAGCCCTAGCAGGTAACTATCATTATTTCTATCTTCCAAAGCAGATACTTAAAGGGGCCATTTTTTACCCCAGGGTCACAGATCTTGTAAGAGGCCAAACCACAGGTCAAATCCTTGTTCTTTTACCTTATGACCTTAAAGAACAGTAAATCCAAGTATTTTTATAGTAACCGCTATCCTTCCAACCACTCACATTCTTTTACTTTATTGGCAATAAACCCATTCTACAGTTGGACTTAGTGTCAGGATGCCCAGACTTTTGTCCTGCTGCTTCTACTGGCTGTATAACCTGAACCATGTCCCTTTTTTAGCCCCTCTAAGCCCAACTTTCCTTATCTGTGAAATGAGGATAATAATGCCTGCCTTGCCTTCCATCTTAGCTTGCCTTGGAAAGCCACAGAAATTCTGTTTGGGAAGCTGTTGGTAACCCGACCAGGTGCTAAACTAACGTGTGCATACTTCTTAAACCTTCTCCTGTTCTTAAAGATTTAGTGCAAGAACTTGAGGAATATTTACTTAAGTGAAGGAGAAACAAAGCAATCTAAGTAGCCATCATTAGCAAAGAACAGAAGAAAATTCTCAGGGGGGAACATAGTTCTTCAGCTGGTTTTACAAGGATTAGCATTCCATTCCAGAGCAGCCATTGCGGGGGGATGCCCTGGCCAGTAGGGGAACTCCAGAAGGGGCACAGTGAGGGGGGCAGACTGCTCTCTTTGTGGAACATTCTTGTGAAGATGCAGATTACAGATGTGCAGAAGCAGGCCAGGAGCTGTCACTCCTTCACGGTTAAAGGGTCTCGCTACTTTTCACTGTGGTTATATTCTTTTTTGCTTAAAATATAAAGAACTCCAGAGCACTGAACCAAGATCGTGGAATAGGATCATCCTTTTGTGAATGTGTCTGTTTCTGCCTCTTCACTTTTCTGTCCTCTTTCCTGTTTCTCTTTGTGCGTAGGTGTGACTGCCTATTGCTTCATCATCTGAGTTGATATACCTGGGTTAACTCCCATCCTCTTATTTCCTCCATCATTGGTGGTGGTGGTGATGGTGTTTTTTTCCAAAAAACAAAAAACTGCATGATTGTCTCTCAGTCAGGTTCAGCTTGCCTACTGAGTCATCAGCTTCTCCTCAGTACTCTTGGGTCACCGGGTGCCAGGTACTGATTTTTAACCAGGAGAGGCACACATGGGACCCAGAGACAAGGCACAGCAATCTCAGAGTGACAGAGCAGGTTCCCTGGCACGGGGACTTTTCAGGGGGAAGCACACTGCTCATAAGCCTGGGAGTGCCGCTGAGCTGCTTCCACATTCCATCTGTCACTGCCAAACGTGTGGATGTAGACTTTGAGGAAGAACGGACATATTAGACATTGTCTGCTACTTCATGAGTGAACCCTTTGTGATTATGAGTATCTAACATTTAGAACATCTGTTTCCTGTGTATCACTGTCACCCCTTACTCTTCTGAAATAGGAAACATAATTAAATCATTGATATTTAAAGTATTGCTTTGCTAGGCCAGTACTGTGGCCATCTTTGCATTAACATACCTTTAATTTTGTAGAAAATATTACTGATGTGAAGTCTCAGAGGGAGTTACATTTTGTTCTATTATTTCAAACCCATTTATTGATTCAGCATTTTTTAAAAAAGATTTATTTATTTATTTGAGAGAGAGAGCATAAGTATGTGAGCTGGGGGAGGGGCAGAGGGAGAGAAAGAATCCCAAGCTCACTCCCCACTGAGTGCAGAATTTGAGTCAGGAGAGGAGCACTGTCTGGTTCTCACAGGGCTTGATTCCATGACCCAAAGATCATGACCTGACCTGAAACCAAGTGTTGGATGCTCAACTGACCGAGCCACCCAGGCGCCCCCCTGGGTTCAGTATTTTTACTAAAAGCTCAGACATCCATTTATTTCTAATATTAACTCACTGTGGAGGTTTTTAACCAGTATCAGAAATGAGGATTCTAAACAGCAGCCTAGCTTTTTAGCATTCTCCACATTGCATATTGTATTAGTGATGACATGGAAATTAGCTGTCTTCAAGTGTTTCATTGTGGGCTATGATTGTCAGTCACAGTAAATGACCCACCTGAGGGGTCACTCTTACCTCCAGGAAAGCTTGTTTTGTTTGTTTGAATGTGTTCCTAGAAAGAAGAATGAATCTGTTCTCTGACTGTAACACCAGACAGGGACAGGGGTAACAAGGAAACAAATGGAAGTTCTACTTGGAGAGGAATCTTCCTTGTGTGGCATGGCAAAGTGGCAGTCCTTAACCTAAGAGCTTCAGACAGTTAGACTCACTAGGCAGAGTTTGTCTCAAGGCTGTAATGTACCACAGTAGAGTAGGCATCTATAAAGGCAATTGATACTTTTCATTTGAGCAAATGTATATTTTAATTAAAAATTGATTTATTGCCACCATAAATGATCTTTAAGCTTTTTCTAAGTTTATGTACATTTATGGCACGATTCTTCAATCACTAGATTGTGGGCAGATGAGAAATTTCATTCTGCCATCATTCACCAATCCTATTTCCACCTCTCACCATCTGCTACAGCAGATCTGATTCCCAGGGTGCTCTCAGGAACACACATGCATGCAGACACATGCATACACAGATACATAGGATGAACATGCCATTATAAAACATGTAGTACAGTAAGGTTGGTTTTGAAGGGGCAGGGGGTGGGAGGTTAGGGGAGCCTGGTGGTGGGTTTTAGGGAGGGCACATATTGCATGGAGCGCTGGGTTTGGTGCAAAAACAATGAATACTGATACGCTGAAAAGAAATAAAAATAAGTTAATTAATTTTTTTTAAAAAGATGCTATTACTGTTTATAAATACCAAAAAAACCCACAAACAAACAAAACAAAACAAAACAAAAAACCAACTGAGTATATAAGAAATAGCAAAAGCCCAGCACCACCACTTACTAGCTATGTGACCTTGGACATATTACTGACTTCTCTGAGCCTCAGTTTCTACTTCTATGAAATGCAGAGTATAATGTCTACTTTTTAATGTTGACAAATCAAATACAATAATGGTTCAAAGGAGATACCAGCAAATGATTACCGTTGTATGGATTTTAACATACACATTTTTTTCCAGTTCAACAGCTCTCAAGTTGAGATGCATATGACTGTGCAAATGACCCTTAAAAACATTAAATCTGAGTCTAAATTTTATTTAAATGTAACTTTTAATTTTCATTTCAGAATCCTAAAATTAGTGGCATTTAAAACTATGTTGCATTAAACTATGACCAAACTGTCATAGTTTAATGGGCAGATTTTTCCTCTCTTGGGGGTAGATAAAATAATGTTGCCCTGTTACGGCCAGTTGCATGTTAGAGCCAATGAAACAGAGTAATTGTTACAATTATGCTTTTTCAAGTCACCAGGGAAGGTGCTGTACACTTCCACATGTTAAGAATACTATCCTTGTTCCACACTGTGGTGGCCTGGGATCTTCCCTTTACTATATTCTGAAGTGCTGTGAATAAGAGCACAGACTTTGGAATCAGACAAACTTGGTTTCAGCTCTCAGCCCGTCACTTACTAGCTCTATAACCTTGGACAAGTTGTCTACTCTCCAAGTCTCAGTTTCCTCATATTTAAAATGGGAACAATAGTATTTACTTTATAAAGTTGTTTTAAACACTGAAAAGAGATAATGTACATAAAACACAGCATACTTGGGAGTATGTACTACATGCTCAGTGAATGGTGAAGGGGAAAACAAACTAGTGACCAAGCTTGCTAGTGACAGACCTTTATCCTTTGCAGTTTTATTTGATTTTTTTCTGAAGTAGGCAAAAGTCATACAAAGTCAACCCTTGTCAAGTTGAGGGCCATGCTAGGTGACAGCAAAGATTAAGCACGGGGGCCTTCCACTTCCAACCAAGATGGAGTGACAGAGACCAGATTTACCTTCCTGTCCAGAACAAGACAAAACAAAAATGACAACATATATGGGGAAATGATTTTCAGTTCTCTGGATATCAGGCAGCAGAGGATAGTGATCTCTGAGAAATGGGAAACAAATGAAATGGGCCCTTGAGAGAGTTTCCAAGATCTAGCCTGGGGACAAGAGTTAGCCAGAACCCAGCACAGTCCCTAAGTTGAAAGGAAGAGATGAGAGTTCAGAGAGGCCAGACTGGCAAGAGTCCATAGGACAGAGTACCACAGAGGAGAGAACTGCACAGATTACTCCAGAGTACAGGGGGCCCCTGGAGAATTTAGAAAAGTACCGATCAGCACATGCATATGAGGAAACTAAGTTTGGGGAAGAACCACCTGGAAGGATTACAGGGAACTGTACCAAGCGTTCACACAGGGCTGGGAACAATGCATGTTCCCACTGGCCAGACTGGAAAAGTTCAAAATCCAGAAACATTAGTTGAAGTGTTTAAGAAGGGTCTTCCCTCTGTAATGGGGATTCATTACCTTAGATTGGGCACTACTCCAGACTGCCTAACAAATTTTAAAAGGAAGACCCAAAATGACCACTCCCTTTCCAAGTAAGTTAACTGTGTCCCAGAACAGAGTTCAAGACTATTTATAAGAATACAAAAGCATCTACCATCCACAAGGTAAATTTCACAATGTATGGCATCTAATCAAAAATTACCAAGTTTGCAAAAAAGTGGGAAAATATGTCCCAGAATGCAGAGAAAGAAGAATCAATCAAAACCAACCTAGTTGTTTAACTTAGTGGCAGGGACATTAAGCCAATGTTTAGAATGGTACTCATATAGTTTAAAAAGTTAGGCAAAAATAAGATAGAAAGAAGATACCAAATTGAACTTGTAGAGATGAAAGCTGTATTGTCTGACATGAAAATTATATTGGATGGAATTAATGATGTATTAGACATTGCAAAAGAAAAGACATAGCAATAAAAAACTATCCAAAATGAAACACAGAAAAAAAAAATAATTTCCAGAATATGAACAGACTATCAGTTTCAGAGGACAACTTCAAATGCCCTCATGTACGTGTCATTGGAATCCCTAGAAAGAGGGGAGAACAGAAGAGGTATCTGAAGAGATAATGACTAAATTTTTTCCAAATTTCATGAAAACTATAAACACAGAGATCCAAGAAAGTCGACCAACATGAAGTACAAGGAACAGGAAGAAATGGACATTGAGTTGCTTTAGAATCAAATTGCACAAAATCAGTGACAAAGAGAAAATGTCCAAAAGAGGACACAGGAGACATATGGGAACAAAGACAAGGAAGGCAGCTCTTCAGTGCATGCTAATTATGAACCTTAAAGCTGTGAAAGCAAAACAAATTTGAAATACTGTCACTATTACCATATAAAACTGGTTCTCTAATGTGACTTGTAGACTCACTGTTAAGGCAGTTCCCAAAGAGATGCTCCAGAAATATTTTGAACCAAGACAGCCTGTAAGTAGTATTAGACGTCCAGGATGACTTCTTTAGAAGAAACAATGCTCAGTTCATTTGTAATAGTAAATATACAACAGTTTCATTTTCCTTAACAAAGCAGTCTGATTGCTTGGTCATGTTTTGTATATAATTCCATGTATTTCCATTTGCTTTCTATACTGTTGAAAGCCAATTTGAATGTTTATTTGAGATTAGGCCAGGTAGGGTCCACTTGACTTAAGGAAATCATGCTCTTCTTGAATTTTATTGTAATTTTTCAGAAGGCAATCAGGAAGTCCTCATTTGCATGACACTATACTATGTAAATATATGTTCCAGTAGCTTACAGTCTGAGACAGCCCTCAAATTAGACTTATAGTCAATGGAAAGGCAATTTAGACAAAATCTCTGGGAATGTTAAATCGTTTGGGAACACAAAAGAAAAGGAAGATTTCTGTGTCAGTGAGTGATGGAATCTACACCAGAGTTACAAGTTTACCTGCGCAGGGTTGCCAGGAACATGTTTACTCCTAATATCCAGTATCTATATCAAAAGATACAAATGTATCTGATTCAAAAATGTGGGTGTAGTTTGTTAAATTATACCTCTATTCAATTCTACACTAGTTGTGACTCAGGGGGAGTGTCCCAAGATTGCTACATTGCTAAATGACATTAGTCATGAGACATTTCATTCAGAGAATAAAAAGTTACTTTATAATAGCTAGTGAAAGCTTTTAAGTACTCATTGCAAAGTACTTTTAAAAGCCTACACTTAAGGTAATTTTATGGGCTCTCTTGGCTAATGTTTGCAGTCTTGGGTGTGGGGCAGTCAAATGAAGAGAAAGAGGGAAGTGGTAGATGAATCCTTCCGTGATTACCTGGAAATATGGGCTCCCACACAAGCCATTCCTGCTGTATCCTTAAGTGGTTAAATGGATGGATGGATGGATGGATGAATGGATGGATGGATATAAATATAAATAAGTCAAAAATGGAATGCTTGTCTGCCTATGTAATAGGCTGCTAGTGCTGATAATGGCAGAGAAGTTATAGTTTCAGAGCATCATTTTTCAACACAACCCTCATAACAAGACCATTTTATAAGAAGGTAATCTTTACAATAATGACCAAATACAAATACATATCTTCTAACATTGGTTTTAGATGATCTCCAGTGCAGAGTCCTATCATTTATTTCCATTGCGAAGCTCATGTGTGTATATGGAAAGCTGACTTTACTCCCCCCCTCATAAACTCATGTTCCTTGATAAATGCCAAAAGTTGGAAGAAGCACTATCCCCCAAAAAAACTGCCTATACCACAAAAAAGTTAATTGGCTATCTTTATAGAATTTCTGCCTTATTTGATAACTATGTCCCTAATGAAGACTGTCACAGCCATATCTTAAAAATAAACTAAACTACACAGGAGTATAAAGTCCTCAGATGAATTCTCCCATTTTGGCTATAGTGTTTACAATGGAGACCTTATAAGAGCTGTGGTTGATTTGTGACTCAGCAACTAAAGATGTGCATGAGATCGTAGACAAGTTTCAGGAAATAATCACGGAGAGGATTTAAAGTGGAACCACATAATTTTAGAAGGTAGAGGGAACTGGAATTGCTTGATTGCTGTAGGCGGATTTAAGTGGGAGAAAGAAAAAGAGCTTTGGAGTCAGACCTATATTCCATTCAGCACGCCCTACCTATGTGACCTTAGCAAGCTACTGAATTTCTATAAGCCTTTTTCTCCCATCTGTATAGGGGTGAATACCCATCTTTCAGTTTCTGAGATTAGTAGAGATGATACGCCATATGCATAGTAGGTACTCAACAAATATAGTGGATATTTTTGCTGATTCCCAAAGCCTCTGAGTTACCAGTGACTCCTGTTTTTCTCCTACATCCCCCCCCACCCTCTACCCGCACCCCCATCTTATCCTTCAGCAAACTGTGAACTCTCCTTTGGAAATGCACATCCAAAACCCACCACATCTCACCACCTCCTTCAACTAAGCCACCACGCTCTCTGCCATTAATTCTTTCAGGACCAGCCTCACAACTTCCACCTTGTCCCCGTACAGTTTATTCTCATGACAACAGCCAGCGGGACACTTTTACAATGAGTTGAGATCTTGTTACTTTTCCCTAAAAACCCTTCCTATGGCTTTCCTTCTCACTCAAAATGAAGTCTTAACTCCTCCCTCAGCCTATCAGGCTCTCTCTGGTCTACCCCTCCCCCCACCTCACTGGGCTTAGCTCCTCCCCTCAGCACCACTCACTTCTCTTAAATCACAGTGACCCTTCACTCCAGGGTACACAGACCTGCTCTACCTCAGGAAAGCTGGAGAGCACAGCTGGCTCCCTCCCTCCTTCTGTCTCTGTATAAATGTCACTCTATCAGAGGAGCCTCTGTAAAACAGCTACCCCCATCACAGCCCACCATCTACCTTCTCAAATCTCTCCTCCCATTAGAACGTAAGCCCTGTGAGACTGAGACTCTGCTCCTTGTGCTCACGGCCGTCTGCCCAGTGCCTCCGACAGCATGAAACACAGCTGCTGCTCCATGACGACATGTTGCATAGATGAGTTAATACTGGCCCCTACGCCAATAGAGGAATGCAATAGCAAGAGTTCTGGGCTGAAATTCAGAACACCTGGGGCCTGAATTCAGGTCCTGACCTTGATACTCACCACCTGTCTGACCTTGGACAAGACCTAGATCTAGAACACGGGCCTTGGTCTCCTTCCCAGGAAAATGGAAGCCTGGGCCTCTTGCATCTCTGAGCCCCAGTTATCCAGTGACGTGTCCAAGAGACTGTGTAATGTATGCTGCCCAACTGTTCCCATCCTCTCATCTTGCCTGTTGGGAACGCCTCGGGAAATGCATGGGAGTCAAAGCATGAGCTATTTAGCTTTGTGTTATGGGAGAAATTCTGTGAGGAGTTTAGTAAGTGCTGGGTAGGTTACTGAGGTAGGTAAGGGCTTTGCAAATAGCTATTTCCCTCTTGTTGTAGGAAGTATCGCAGTTGTGATTTTGCCTAAAACTGGGGGTGGACTAAAACTCCATAAAGTTCCAGTTCTACCTATGATTCCAAATACTGTTGCCTTCCTTTGCTTAAAGTATTATTTGGGGGTAGAGGAAAGGAAATTTTATAACATTTCAACAGATGGCGCTGCTGGTAACTGTTATTAGACTATAAAAAATAGATTTCAATTTTACTGACTTAAGTAATCTTATTTTTTAAAAAAAATTTTATTGTATCCTGGGATGATACATTCATTTGTTTAGTCTTTTATCTCACCAGTACTTTGGAAAAATGAGTAGTTTTAACCCATTTTATTTAGTGAAGCCGGCCCCAACACATGGAATAGTTCAGTCCCCAAATTTGCCCTACATTAATATATCATGCACTTTTACTCAGTGGTGTCATAGAAAATATGACAAAATGCCTCACTTGGAGGAAAAGAGAAGATCATTTGCACATAAGTGCAGTCCATTTTGTGTGATGACATAAATACAGACCAATCAGGGGATCTATGTAAAGTTTTTAAATAGAGACAGGTACTGTCTTAAATGATGACATGTATAGAGAAGATACTGTGAAGAATCAGTGGGCGTAGAGAAAGACGCGTGTCTTCTAGAGCCCAAGGAGAAAATGTTTTGCACAGAACCATAGTCAACATGTTCGAGATGTCGTTTACGCTCATTCATCAGCTTCTTCCACCCCTGACCAATGTTTCCATCTGGTCTTCAAGCAAAATCATTTTAATTACGCAGCCATGCACTTGCTTCTGGGTGTGGTTTCCCTGATTGCATACTTCAGCGCAGATTACAAATATTTGGCAGGATTCCTCCTTCTGTGGGAACCAGACAAGTCATAACACCAACTGAACGCTCTACACTGTTGTGCAGGAAAGAACCGCGTCATCTCGGGTTTCAGAGTGCAGAGTATGAGAAACTGCTTTGGTTCTGCTCTCCCCTTACAGCCCTGTGCCTCCAGCCAGAAAAGGGCTCATAATTAGAGTTGCAGTCTCCTATTCTAATAGCTGCCACCTCCAGACAAGACCCACAGTCAAAGAGAACCAGCCCAGAAGTCCCCAGTGTGGAATGTCATTTGTCTCAGAAAATGGGTCTTTTTCCTCTGCTTTATGGCATGATTACCCAGAATGGGCAGGGGAAATTAAGATTTGGGTATGTGGCAAAAGAAGGCTTCAATATGTGATATTTAAGAACTTACTGCTAAGATTAAGAAGATTGTCACAAATTGTTCGCTTTTAAAAACATTGGTTTTTAAAAACGCTTGGGTGGCTCAGTGGGTTAAAGCCTCTGCCTTCAGCTCAGGTCCTGATCCCAGGGTCCTGAGATCGAGCCCGATGTCAGGCTCTCTGCTCAGCAGGGAGCCTGCTTCCCTTCCTTTCTCTCTGCCTGCCTCTCTGCCTGCTTGTGATCTCTGTCTGTCGAATAAATAAATAAATAATCTTTAAAAAAAAGCCCTAACATTATTAATTAGTAAAACCAAGAAATGTTGAGTGAAACAGCCAAAATTTTTCCTTCAACCCAAGCCTAAAATTTCCACTTCTGTGCCCCTCTGGTCCCTTTTCAACTTCCTTACTCTGTTCTTCCTATTGAATGTTCCTACTGTGTACCTGCCTAGCCCAGGACCTCAGGGAGATTGTGCTATGGGTGAAGACGAGTGGGCCCCTGCAAGGCCTTCCCCACTCTCAGAATTCAGAGCCTGTCGGCATAAGTCCGTCAACATGAGCGTCAGTGATCTGTCAGCATCGGAGGAGATGAGGAATAGATTACCAACTGGCCTCTTAATTACCTTTTAAGGTTAAGCAGGTGTATTGGGGGTTTTGTTTGTTTTTACTTTATTAATAAAACCACTTCGCAATCAAAGAACTTTACTGTCTGTATAGTTGAAAACAAGAGTAATACCAACACTTGGCACTCTGATACCCCTTTTTATCCAGATGTCCCAAGGTGCTTTGCAAGCATCAAGCTCGGTCTCCACACTATCTTCTTCTTTTTAAGGTAGGTTAAGAAAGAAAGAAAGGGAAAAGAAGGGAGAGGGGAAAGGCAGTTTTGTGTCAGTACTTGAAGGGGAAAAGCAACACTTAAGCCTAAGATCAGCGTGGCTTGGGTGACAGGCAACATTAACGCGGATGGGCACAGGGTTGTCATTCTCAATGACAACTGACAGGAAGAGGATTAACAATTTGCTCGGGGTATTTACGTGGTGCCAGGCACCAGGCTTGGCTTTTCCTTCTCCCACACCAGCTTTAATGAGGTATAATTTGTTTAAAATAAAAATTACCCTCTTTGAGTGTACAATTTGATGAGTTGTGACAATGTATACAGTTGTGTCACCATCATTACAGCCAAGGTAGAGAACGTTTCCCCAGAAAGTTCCCTCCTGCTCCTTTGCAGCTAATTTCCTTGCTCCACTTTTTGTCACTGTAGTTTTTTCCTCTTTAGGATGTCATTTAAGGGGAACCATTCATTTGGAGTTTTTTCTTTGACTTCTTTCACCTAATCTACTGGCTATGAGATTCATTCACCTTCTTAGTATGTCAGTAGTTCATTCCTTGATATTGCTGAGTAGTATCCCACAGTGTGGCTGCATATAGTTTGCCCACTCAGCCGCTGAGGGCCATTGGGCTGTCTTCTTTAGAAATGACAGGAATGCTGCTGCTTAGAACATCCACATGCCAGGTTTGTGTGGACATATGTTTTTATTTCCCTTGGGTAAATACTTGTGAATGGGACTGGTTCAGGTGGGAAGTATATATTTAATGCTATGGGATACTACCAAACTGTTTTCCAAAGTTGCTCTGCCCTTTGGCCTTCCCACCAGCAATGTCTGAGAGTTCCAGTTGCTCCACATCCTTGTATTTATGGATTATTTCAGTTACTCCCCAGAACAGTGCAGGAAGTTAAGTATTATTGTTATTCCTATTTTATGAATGAGGACACTGAGACCTGAAGAGCCCAGGTGACTTGTGTAAGGTGCATACATAGCTAAGAGATGGCAGACCCCGTGTGTGTGAAGCCAGGTCTGTTGGTGCCAAAAACCAACTCTCTTTTAATTACCAATGTACTTTACTTAAAGTCAGAGAAACTTCTGTTCATAATCTAGAGGGTTTTAGGACAGATGAAATATGATTAGTTACATGTCAAAACTTAAGAGCCTACTACTTCATCTCATGAGTCCTAAATACAAAGGTGAGTGTGTGTGAGAGAATTTTTAACTAACTGAGAAACAAATTTAGGGAAAACACAAGTGAAATGAAAACACCTCTCATGTCTAAAGCTTTTATTCCCCCAAATCAGCATATCCTGTCATTTCTATATGATACCCATCCACCCACTCCTTCGAACCCATGGGGGTAAATGCTCACATCCTATTTGCTGAAATTAAGAGAAAAGCCAGCACTGAAGCCAGGCTTTCTTGGTCTCCAACGTCAGCCTTTCAGCTGGTTTGGGGGGTTAAAGTAGTTTGTCCTTTGTGACAGGGCTTAAAGCTGATATCCTAAAACCTTTAAAACTAGGGTCATCAGTGGGGTAAAATGCATATTATAGGGACCAATCCCAAACAGAAAAGAAGTTAGCAAACTCAGCAGAGTGAGGTTTCTATGTACTCGCTGTGCATGTGTTTTCTTTCCCTCCTCAGCATTGCCCATGCAGAGACCCTCTCAGGAACAACCGGACCAATAGTGGTCCTTTCTTTATTGGAATTTAAATGTCAGAGATTTTGTGGGAAAATTCAGATTCCTCTGTCTGAGAAATCAGAAGACCTTGAATCCTGGGTGCATGGTTCCACACTAATGTTGTCTGCCTGCTGCTTGGGCCTAGTGTGCATGTTGTGACCCTGGTCCACACAGGTGGCAAAAGTACCAGCATAGTCACGGAACAAAACCTGAATCCCTTTAGCTGGGGAGTCTTTGTGAAGCTGATGAGAAATGCTAACAGTTCGCCTGATGTTGGCTGTTAGTGTAGTTGGGGTACAGGGCTGGAGAGGGGAGCTTGTTTGGGCTTAACACAATACTGGCTTTTTCCTATCTAAAAGTGTGACATGTTATAAAGTGTGCTAAGACTTTGGGGGCAGGGGTGTAGACTCTTTTTTCTCTTTGCTTTGTATTTGTCCTAGAATAAGTTGTAGAATATAGTAAATAAATCTCACTCACAACTTCCGAAGTAATTTAAAATCACTCAAATCACCCACAATTACATCTGCAATTGGAAAAGTAAAATGTAAGTGTTCAGAAAGCATCCAAGTTTTGGAAGAAAAGAGCACTGCACAAACGTAGAACATTATCAAATACTGAAGGCTGAAAGACTTGTTAAGTGAAGGTCCATAATTTGGAGTCAGATCTTCTAAGTCTGAATCCCATAATCTTTCCATTTAAAAAGGGAGGTGGGGTGCCTGGCTGACTCTCCTGTCCATAGAGCATGCAACTCCTGATCTTGGGGTTGCAGGTTCAAGTCCCACACTGGATGTAGAGATTGCTTAAAAATAAAATCTTAAAAAAGGAGAAATTTCCAGGTGAATATGCTAAACTCAAGTCCACAGCATTCTTTTCATTCAACTTCCAGCACTTTATTAGGAGTTCAAGGAGACCAGAGGGTCTGTAGGATTTGATTGGACCCTCCCAGCCCTCGGTAACCTCCTTTGGTGAAAGCCCTTTCTGTCAGGCAGTCGTGCTGTGCACCTAGTTCTGCCACACTCCATGCTGGGCAAGGAGCCTTTTATAATTTCCCAAACTTCAGATTCTGAACATTATAGGGCTACTTTCCTCTGTGCCATTTTAGAACCATTCATGCTAGAACACAGCCAACTAAAAAATAAGTGGCTTCTCCAACAATGTGACAGAATTTGCAATGTGATGTCATACATGTCTGTCAAACAGAAGCTATTGTCACATTCAGACAAGTGCCAACACGTCCAGGTAGCAGGATACCACCAAGAGGCAAATGAGGAGACACGTCCCTCTCCCTGCCCTGAAATACACCCTGTGCCCATCACCTCTTTGGGGGGGGTGTGTGTGTGTGTGCGTGTGTGCACATGCACGCTTCTTTCTTTTTAGCCACCCTCCTAGGGAGGTAGCAATACATGCGAACTGTCAGAGGGAAAAGACCAAGAATTAAATAGTATTATCTCTGGTCCACTTTTGTTCCTCTTCTTTAGGAAACACCTTCCAGAGTGATTTTCCATGAAAAGCAGCCTTTGAGGTCACTTACATCAGTTTGAGAAATGACAGGCACTCTTTTTTTTCTTTTTTTTTAAGATTTTATTTATTTATTTGACAGAGAGAGATCACAAGTAGGCAAAGAGGCAAGCAGAGAGAGAGGAGGAAGCAGGCTCCCCGCTGAGCAGAGAGCCCAATGCAGGACTCGATCCCAGGACCCTGAGATCATGACCTGTGCTGAAGGCAGAGGCTTAACCCAGAGCCACCCAGACGCCCGACAGGCACTCTTGAGCACTCACCCTGGACAGATGTCCTCACAGACTTAGTTCTGTAGTTTGCCTGGTTAGGAGCATTCTGAGCAAAGGTAATTACAGGGGGAGCTGCTCTGTGATTCTTACAGCTCAGATGTTGCATCTAGAATATATGCCATCAATGACACTTTGCCTTTATAATTCCCTATAACATGAAGATCTCAAAGAACATTATCAATGTGACATTACGCATTCTGATACAGCTCCCAAGGGAGGAAAGCCAAAGACAAGCACCATTCCTGATGTAAAAGATAGAACCACAGTAAAGAATTAGAGCTAAAATCTGACCCAAGCTTTATGTTGCACAATACTTCAGAGGACAAAGATTTAAGAAGAGAAATCAGTATTGGGACACCTGGGTGGCTCAGTGGGTTAAGCCTCTGCCTTCAGCTCAGGTCATGATCTCGGGGTCCTGGGATCAAGCCCCGCATCAGGCTCTCTGCTCAGTGGGGAGCCCGTTTCCCCCCCACCCCCGCCACCTCTCTGTCTGACTCTGCCTACTTATGATCTCTCTCTGTCAAATAAATAAATAAAATCTTTAAAAAAAGAAAGAAAGAAATCAGTATCATAGGCAAAGAGATTCTGATTGGAATTCCAAAACGTCTCATTCCTTACTTGGATCAGGCCCCCATTTATTCACTGTAACTCATCTCCTACCTGTCCTGTTCACTAACCCAGCTACCCAGAACCATGTCTTGTCACTCTGAAGGATTCTGAAAGAAGTCAGGTTGGTGAAGGGACCACATCTTAAATATTTGTGTTAGTCACAGAAAAAGGCTTTGTGAGTGAAGGTTTCCTCTGAGACTTGGTGACGGTGACGATGCCCTGTTGAACGTCTGGATGTTAAATACGACCGAGTCTCTTAGATGTAGAATCTCCTCTCTAGGGGCACCTGGGTGGCTCAGTGGGTTAAGCTGCTGCCTTCGGCTCAGGTCATGATCTCAGGTCCTGGGATCGAGCCCCGCATCAGGCTCTCTGCTCAGTGGGGAGCCTGCTTCCCTTCCTCTCTCTCTGCCTGCCTCTCTGCCTACTTGTGATCTCTCTCTGTCAAATAAATAAATAAAATCTTAAAAAAAAAAAAAAGAATCTCCTCTCTATGGCTAACTGAAAATATAATCCATAAAACAAGTATGAGCTCAGCTTACAACACCCAGTCTAATGTGTAAAATTACAGACCAGTTGAAATTAATGATCAATTTGGCAGGTCCAATATGACTGTAGTTGATCCACAGTCCAACATCCAAGAACAATATATTCCATTGTCAGTCTCTTATTTTGTTTTCTTTCCCTTCTTTTCCCCCTTGTCTCCAGGAGACCAATTAATTGTTCAAAGGTAATATATAGAAGAGATTTCAAGAGCATTTACTTTGGCACAGTCTCTGCCCTTTTGTGGTCTAACAATAAAGCTAAAATTTGTTTGTAATGATGGTTCCAGTTGGACTGGAATCCCTTTGAAGTTCCTGCATTTTGCTGTTGTGAGAGCTGAAGATATTATTTGATTGCAATACAACACTGTGTACATTATCAAAATATGGTGCACACCAAAGTGTAGCGACTTGCAGCGGCCAGACTCCCCTTTGCAGGTGTTCTGCATGAGTGGAGCACATAGCAAATAAAGGTGTGCCTTCCTCTACATCCATTTAGTGCTCAATCATTACTCCATGGGCCATTCATAGATCTTAAACTCCCCGTCAGGTCAATATCAGCAAGTATGGGGAGCACTCATTTAGACGATACGTTACTTTACTATCGGAATCATATTCTGGGTCACAGAATGTGCTGGGGTGCATGCTTGTTTTAAACAAATAATGAAATCCCTGGAGTGTTGAGTGACACTGCTGACTGGGCTGTGTTCCATTGCTTGTGTAAATGAAAATACTTAAAGTGATTTTTATGATAATTTTAAATAATCAAAAGAAACGCCTGAAAATATATTTTGGCACAGAGAAATCCCTCTTTACAGGAACTTATAAATATGTCACATGGAAAAATAATTATAAAATCTATTTTAATCTGTTACCTCTGGCTGAGTCCTAAGTTAACACGTTCTACCTGTCTGACTTTTACCACTGCCCCTCCCTGCCTTATGTGTTGCCTTTTCACATTCAATTTGAGTTGCATTTAGTTGAGAAAAAAGGAAAGTCCATTGAACTCACTTCTAGTTTCCACTCCAACATATAAGAAATGGAGAAGTTATCATTCCTGTCCTCACAACAATAAGAAAACTGAACAAACTGAAAGTCAACAGATCTTCTTAGATCCTGCAGAGAAGTGAGGTCATGAGGCAAACTGTTGCCCCAGAATTGGAGAGAGAGGTGAATACAGAGAATCAGAGCTCATCAGGAGCAGAAACTTCCACTGGGCCAGCAACAGGTAGGAACACATCAGTGGTGATTAACTAGTTGTTAGAGGTTGAGTGTGGACAAGCTTGAGAGATCAAAACTCTTGGGGGCCCAGGATTAGGGGGACCCCACACTTTCATGAGTTTTACTGGTTCTCAGAGTGAAGATCAGAGAATTAGGAATGAGGAAAAATCCCTCATGCTTTTGTCAGGAGGAGAAAAGTAACCATTTAAAAATATGCTCAGAGAGATCGGTCCTCCTTAACAAAGGCTTTCTCTCAAGGAAAAGTATTTTATCCTAGCCTACCTGATGTGAGGAAAGGCAGATACTCACCTCCAGCTCCTTCTAGCTCTCTTGCATCACTTAAGATGGAGAGGAGGAAAACTGAGAGCTTATGAAGTCACAGCCCAGGGACACAGACCCAGCAATAGCGTGAGAACTAACCATAGGATTATAGACTGTTTCCTCCACTCCCACATTTTAACACTGCATCAGCAGGCCCCCTGTATAATAATGGGGGCTTACAACTGAAAGAACTGCAAGGGTCAGACTCCATTTAAGAAGGAATCTCTAGGGAAACCCAAAGACAGAAGGGGAAACAAAAACAAGGATGCTGGAGGAAATTTTAGCTTCTGACACAGCTACAGCAAATAATAAACACAGCCTAACTCGTAGCCAGATAAACATAAACCTCACACCAGAGGCTTGTCGACCCTAGTTCCTTTTATCCAATACGTCAGATCTGGCTTTCACCTATAAGATATGCTAAAAGGCAAAAGACACAGCCTGAAGGGGAGAGAGAGAGGGAAAAGAAGTGGGGTACAGGGATTCTTTAAGTCAGCAAAATTCTTCTGTACAACACTGTGATGGGAGGCAGATACGTGCCGTTATACATTCATCAGCACCCAGAGACTGTACAAGGCAAAGAGGGAACCTAGTGCAGACTGTGGACTTGAGTCAATGCACTGATATTGGTTCCTCAGTTTTTATAAATATACCACTCTAATGCAGCATATTAATAATAGGGGAAATTGTGCGGGAAATGGAGGAGGAAAGCATAGATGGGAACTCTCTATACTTTCTATGTAATTTTTCTGCAAAGCTCAAAATGCTCTAAAAAATACAGACTATTAAGAAAAGAAGGAAGCCCTTTTTGACAACTTAACTGAAGAGAGGTCATAGTGAGAAACTTGTAGACTAATCATGCCAAAAAAGTGGTGGGAGGGAAGATGGGATATGGCAATGCACTGACCACGTGGCCCTATAATTTCAGGCAACCAGGCAGCCTGTGGATTTGCGCAGGCATCATTCTGCTGAGGGTGAGCAGACCGGACAGCCCGTGATGTTAGAGAGAAAATAATCGGTATTAGTGATGGCCTGAAACTGGAGAGGTTTCTCTGAAATCCCAAACCTCATTTGTTTTCACGAAAGTTCAAACCACGGTGGGCCTGCTTGATCCTCTGCCAGCTGCTGTTGGCTGATCGATGGTTTGTTTCATGCTGTGTTTAAAAATATGGAATTAAGAATTGGGTGGTACGTTCTGAATCCCTGCTGAAATGTCTGGCTGGGCGTGGTGGGGAGTGCAGAGCCAGCAAGAAGTTGTGTTTCCCGACATACCCAGAAAGGACACTAGGGAACAGAGTTCTCTCCAGCCCGGTGACGTCTCTGGCTTCAGACCAGCAGGGCTCAGAAATCCTCCTAAGACAGGGAAGGAAGAATACAGCATGAGACAGGCCACATCACCCATAAATAAATACCACCCCCACCTCCCACCCCCGGCAATTTGCCTCACCACTGTTCCATTGCCTTGTGAGGTGTTTGGATCCTCTTGAGACTCTTTTCACTTTCTGGAAGATTTTCAGTCCAGCGGCAAAATAGGTCTTCTCTCTACACTGTGTGGGAAACCTCTGCAGTCTGTCATTTCTCGGGATCCTCTTGACCAATCTTAGAACTGCCGCTCAGAATCTGATTTGCTTATTAAGGAGACCAGGCATTCTGAAATGCCTCTTTTTACACTAATCTTAAAGACTTAAATAATGACAGAGAATGTTTGACATAAAACTGGAAATTCTAGAAAGATTTCTCTTTCTCAGAATTATCACTCTGATGCAGGAATTAAAACTCTGGGTTTCTTTATATTTATGCATGCCTACGCGCATACACGTGCGCGCACACTCACACACACACACACACACACACAAGCCACCCAATGAATTGCTCACTTTCTATCACATCATCCTATTTTTCCCACTGACTTCTCCCTCTCTTCCGTTTTTATCTGAACCACCCACCATCCCTGCCCCCCAGTGCTCTCCCATCCTCTCACGATTCCATCTACTCTCATCCTTTCATCATGATGTGGTCACCAGACGGCCTTCATCATTTTGGAAAACACAACATAGCAATGGCTTCAAATTTGCCAGGACCTCTCAACCCCCACCCATCATCCGTGAAGCCAGCCCCAAGTGTGATTTTACTGGGTGACTGCTAGGCATTGTCTAATCCAGGACAGAACATTCCTTTGTAGAAATACAATAAGGAAGTATGCAGTAGTATTGGATCTGTGATTTTGCCTTTTTTAATTTTTCTTACGCATCCTCAGGAATGTACAAAATGCTTACCTCTTAAATCATCAGAATGATGTCATTCATTCAGTGTCTCTGTTTACTCAGTGGTTTACGTGTCTATACATTGGTGAGTATGAGCCTAGAAAATAATAATGCCCTCTATCAGTAGTCTTTTGTGGTGGTGCGGAGTGCTGGTGGTGCGGAGTGCTGGTGGTGTTGCTTTTGGCCTAATTCCAGTGGGAAGCCATTCGCCTCGTCGCTGTGGTGCTTCACAGAAGAGCAGCCTAACAGAAAAGCTGTTTTCAGTTGCTTACTTACTCTGAACAGGGCATAGAGTGAGAGACAGCCTTTTAAACACATGTACCAACATGAATGTGTCTGAAAACTCATAAACGAGAGTGATAAGCCTGCCACAAGGCTCCGACAGGCTGGCATCTTTGTAGGTCACAGTTTGCTTAGAAAGGGCGAGTTTAGTGAGGCTGATTAACACCTTGGACAAGCTTCATGTGCTGGGGCCTTTGTGTGCTACTGTGGTCTGCAGGACACTGCCGTCAGCTCTTTGCCCCCCCCTCCCCCGTCCTTAGACTCACGCCTTCCAAAGGCCCTCATGGTTGCTGGGAGATGAGCAACATGGAAATGAGCTTCATTGCCTCAAGTTTCTAAAAGCCCTGCAGCAATGTGGTGACAGCAAAACTGAACAAAAGTGCGCCTGGCCGAGCAAGGAAAGATGAACAACTTGTAAGAGGCGTGGTTCATTGAATCCAGCCTCAGAGCAAGAGTTTTCATGTTTTCAGAATGAAGATGCATTTTTTTAAAGAAGTACTAGGTACTCACCCCAGGCCATGGTTTGACCTGAAGATGACTTCAGCTTTTGGAATCGTGGAATGCAGAATGAAAACTAAAAATATAGCTGAAGACAAAAGACACAAGAGATGATTATCACTCTTACTACTGAACTCATACCTTAGGAAGATTTTGTTTAGAGAATATAAGTCTATTTAATTTTCCTCATTTTAAGTGTCCTTTTTAATTACAAACCAACTTTAAAAAATTCTAACTTTTCATGTTAATGTACTTTTTCTCTGTCTTATCCCCATATGGATAAACCAATGCCATTTAAATAGCTGACCTTCTCATTAATTAAGAAAACCTAAGCATCAACCACCAGTCATGAAGCCTCAGAAGCTTATAAATCCCTCATCCCAGCCAGTGATACCTTAAGTGGGAAAGGCTTGCTAATGATCAGATGGTTCCCCCAGACATTCTCATCTTACTTTTAGTGCAGGGGAAAAAGGCAAACCGACAGAAACCCTTAGTACTGCAATAGCCCTTTCAAATCAAAGCAAGAGAAGTGTTGTGTCTGAAAGTTGTGTACAACGCCTGGCACAGACATCCCCTCCTGCCTCTGGTCCTCGCTTCAAACATTTCACACCTTCTTCTTTGCAAGGCACCGCTCTTTTGCTCTGCAATCCCAGAAGGCTGCCCAGCACGGCTGAGAAGCTCCCTCATTCTCACCCCAGCTCAGCTGGGGCTGAGATTGTGCACTGGATTCTTCCTGAAGATTTGATAGGTCTAAAAACACAGTTCAATCTTTCTACTCCTTCGTAAAGCTGGGGGGACGTTCCTGAGAAGCCCACCAAGCCTTCCATGAGGGGGCTTCTCTGGTCTCTACCATCACCTGACCACATTGGACAGGTCATGACAGCTTTTGATGGCAATCCTCTGCATCTAAGTGGAAACTTGATGCATTCACTGTGGAGTGCTCCAGAAGGTGATGACATCATTTTTCAACACCCCCATTTAAATAGTGAAACACACAATGCATATTGTTTCTTTTTATTTAAGTGACAAAGGAAGGTGTTATTCATGAAGCCCATTTTTCTCTCTAAACAAACGTTTCATACATTTGCTGAAACCTAAAGATGAGAACAGTCTTAAAGATCATAGAATTCTAGGATGCCTGGGTGGCTTAGTCGAGTAAGCATCTGCCTTCCGCTCACATCATGATCCCAGGGTCCTAGGATGGAGCCCCATGTCGGGCTCCCTCCTCAGCAGGGAGCCTGCTTCTCCCTCTGTCTGCCGATGCCCCTGCTTGTGCGCTCGCTCACTCTCTCTCTCTCTCTCATCTTTCTGGCAAATAAATAAATAAAATCTTAAAAAAAAAAGAGGATCACAGAATTCTGAATTATGTCCCAGAGAAACACGTACCTGGGAAGCATAGTACCTGGAAGAGCCTGGGAAAAGATGAGATACCACCACCTCTGAAGTACACAGTCCCAGATGAGCAGGTGAGGCTCTGCAGAGGCTCGTGACATTTCCCAAAACTGACTATGACAGCACCAAGCTTAGGTCCCAACCCTCCCAAGGCCAACACCAGTGCTTCATCCCTTTCTCCCATGAAATAAAGGCCTCTTCTGCCTTCTCCTTCTGAAGAAAATAATTATAATGACTCTTTTAATCAAGTTAGCAAGACATTTGACAAAGTTCCCTTTGACCTCAGCATTAGAGTCGAAGGCTATGGAGCGTTCTTTCTTCAATAGTGTGGATTTGAGTTATAGACATATGTTCCCTTCAAATCTGTGACTCTTCACCAATTCCAGTGTATATGAGGTCCACGTGACAATCCCTTTTGAGAACTCACTGGCTTTTGTTGTCCTGAGCCAATGCCTTGCTGCGTGTTTGATGTTGTAAGAATCGGGCAACACATATTCCAAAACACCTTATTCCTAAGGTGATAGTATTTTCTCCCCTTAATGGAGAATATTCTGTTTTGGTGTTTAGGTTCCTTTTTTCCCCTGTGTCTTTGAAAATATTTACCTTTCTTGCCTATTTTTTAAAACTTACAATTTATAACTCCCAAGATTTTTTATCTTATCGATAAAACATTTTTCAAGGTAATTTCCATTAGTGTTTATAATAAATCTTATAATCATGCAAGTATTTGTTCGTTAGTGCACAATTTTAGCATTTTAACAGAAAGTGATGGTATTCTACTTATTTGGAAACTAAGCCACAAAGTGACTAGATACTCTTTTTATACCAAACAAACAAACAAAAATTAAACACTGCCCAGGTTGATCTTTTCTGAAATAGCCTCACATTGAGTATATTTATTTACAAATCATAAATATATTCTTATATTTTATAGAACATCTAAGTTTCATTCATTTGAGATGTTAATAAATAAAGAACAGTGTAGTGGTCACTAGCTTCATTCTTCCGGGGCATGTATATGGGTGCAACTTGACTGGAATATCAGCTGCATGCAGATTTGGGAAAATTATGATATCATGACCTAAGATGCTTGCATGAGGAGAGGGTCCCAATCTTCATTAGAAAGAAATTTAACCAGGACAATAAATATGTTCAGTATCTCTTAAAATGTCCAGGTTACTGATAACTGGGGACACACTTTTTCATTTTTTATTGGAATGGTCACCTTAGAGTAAACCTTTGGGATAGAAGAAAAACTCATAAAAATATGTCACTTAAAAAAATGCAGAAGCGTTTCAGACCAACTCTCTATCCATTCCTATGCTGCCATTATACCAACTGGTCTTCAGAAAGGACTGTCACCATCAATTTTTCATTTTTAAAGGACTTTAATTCTTTCAGCATGTTCATATGGTTTTATAAAGCCCCAGATACCCAGCAAATCCCCTTGGTGTTGTAAGACAAGATTGCTGTTAAAAAATGTTTAGGCTTAGTCAGCTTCTTCTCACCGCTGACTTCATGAGGGGCTCTGGGAAATGGTGTTTATACTAAGCTTAAATTGATAGGGCAAGTTTAATGCAGCAGGGTCAAAGGTACAACTGCTTAGCTGGTCTCATCAACCACTCAAGTTTCAGCATCGGTTTATAAAGAAAGGTCTGTAATGATAACATCTGGCTGCTTGAGCGTGACTGCGTTTTGCCTACTATGATTGAATGGAATTTAATGGTGGGGAGGAGAAAACCTAGGGCAATTTCATTCTTGAATTATGGTTCCAGATGGACAAGGCAAAATGGCAGACTTTGATCAATCTGAGTCCAGCCATCTAGCAGTTTGTTGAGCAGACTTGCTTCTTCCATCTCTACCCCACCTCTGGCCCCCTGTAAGGGGGCTTGCTGAGTCAATAGCTGAGGCCCAGTGTGCGCACAGCTGCAAATAGGCTTATGATAGTCTGTGATCAAGGGTGACTCTTCCATCTTGCTCATCTAGCCAGGTTTTGACTTGTTGTCCTGTGAGGACTCTAAGGGTACTCATGCTGCACAGAAAACACAGCACCCTCCCCCCACATGTTGCTCCATAAATGGCTGCTAACCAGCAGGGAGATTTGATTGCTAGACAGAAGGTGCCCAGCTGAGTTCATGTTGTTAAAGAAGAGGTGAAGTTAGTTCCAGATTTCCACCATTGTTCCAGTTAGCTGCTTCATGCCTAGCTTACAAAGACATCATGACATTGGGGACCAAAAAATGTAAGTGTGTCATAAATCAGCTATAGATGTTATAGGAGATGCCTACTACATAAGTCCTCCAGCTGATTTAATTATACACCAGGGACTGATTCGAATTTTACCCCAGTACCCGAAGGGTCTTGTATGTTCTGTGGATACCCAATTCATTCTGTTATTAATCACAACCCCATAATATAAAAGCTTATTATATAAGTATAAGTTCATGTTGGGTAAGGTCTTTTGAAGTCTTCTTGACTATACCTTTGTATCATTGAGTATCTGTGTAACTTTTCAAATTTGCAAGAATATTTTTTAATATAAACAAGTAGGTAGACAAAAACAAGTAAATGGTGGCAGAGATTTACCTCTGTAGTACAATAAGGCTGTGAGAGTGGGAAGAGCCATTCTCTGATGCTTCACATTTACCATATGCACTCCACAAATGTGCAATGTTCTTTGTGTTGGTGCATCTTCAGGGCCACTAGGAGAGGAGACCTAGCCCACCAGACACAGAGCATGGAATGAAAAGGGTTAGTGAAGGAGATGCATACCTGTGGTGCAGGTGAGAGGACCTTGGCCAGGATGTGATTCCCACTTCTAGGACCTGAAAGTAGTCTGACCGTAGGGGGTTCACATAGCCCTTGGTTTTTTATCCATAATATGGGGCAGATGCCTAATCTACTTAACCTGCTACATACTTGCCCCTGTGGCTTTTTGATAATAAAAAGTGATATACACAAAAGCCCTTCTGGGGACTCCAAGTCCACTTGAATGGAAGTGTCATTATCATTCCTCCCAAATGGCTGATTTAATGTGACCAGAGGTCAAGTTTAGCTCCTCTAGGTCACGTTAGAAATTAGAAATAAGGTCCCCAGAAGGATATATTCTACTTATTACATGAGTCAACTTAATATAACAAATCCAAACTTACCAAATAAATTAAGGATGATATTTAGAAAACAGTTATCATTTTAGCTCAGTGGAATCTTTTTCAGAGAACAACCTTCCTCATTACATTTAAGACATGAGTACATGTACAGAAGTTCTATTTTTCTAGTGCTGTAGCCATTGTGTGAAACAAAGCACGTGTATATTCTTCTCTCCCTTCTCCATCATCCTGTCATTGCCTTCCCTATTTTGCTCTATTCCAGTTGAAACTCACTAACCATTGACAAAGCGCATCTGCAGATGAAATGCCGAACGGGACTATATGGCCATCAAAGAGGAAGGGAGGCTTGTTCTTGTTCCAGGAAAAGAGGAAAACCCAGACCAAAAGCAACAAACATCAAAACCCTGGTCTGTGCATATCCCTATCAGATACTCATTCCTGCCCTAGAAAATGGGAGAAAGTAATGTATAGCATGAGCCTGAGATAAGTCTCTATCTTTGCACTAACAAGCCAAAGGTCTACCTCCCTTTCCCTTTTATATTAATATTTCATTATCACTTTCAATTCCTAGGCCAGCCCATTACCTCTCTCACACACGAAATTGAAACCCCTTAAAGTAATTGTGATTATACACTCTGTGCCCTTAAAAGCATGAGCCACCTTTGAATACAGAGGAAAAAGATAAACTCCCAACTGCCAATTCCATGAATCATGTTCTGTCCACGGGAGTTCTACATGTGGAAAGCCGACTGTCCATGTAGAAGGATATATATATTTACACAGCACATATGTCATGTGTAAGTGAGCTTGATGAACACTATTGAACTAAAACATGTTAATTCTGCAGTTGGGACCATTTTAACTTCAATTTCAAAATGTTTTTACTGTCCTGTACCTTCGATATCATTGAGGTAAAGAAAACTCTACCCCTTTGGGCAGCCTTTTTACTGCTGTAGTGGGATTTTCCAAATTAAATATTATGTTTAAATATTAAATATTAGCATTTTTCTCTTAATTATTAGACCAGAACTGCAGCTAATCAGGGAAGATTTTACATGAGGCTCGAACCCATCAGTGCTGGCAGAGTCACACCCTGAATCCCTTTTTATTCATCTGGCTTACACTCAGAAGAGCATCACGTCCAGCTCTATGTGGTTGTCTGTGTTGTAAATGCAAAAGTGGGCCCAGACATAGTGGAGTGAGAATTCTAAGAAGAGGACCCTCTTTCATTGAAGGCCCCTCTAAGGAGAAATGATTCCTCTCCGTCAGGGGAGAAAACTCTGTCTTCCATACAAGTGGACAGTAAAGTCATAGGCGCTCACCTCAGTATCCCTCTGGATGACACAGAACAGTGGGATTTGAGGGGGAGCTGGCAGGTGAGGCCTGAGTCGGAAGGAAAAAGGAGACGCCTGTATGCTCAGAAATTTCTGTGGTCAGAGGTGGCCCAGGTTTGTTTGTTTGTTTGTTTGTTTTTCTGGTTTTGACCAAAGGCGGATACAAGATTCAGAAAACAAAGAGCCAATTCTTGGTCTTAAAAATCAATTATTAAGATTCAAAGTTGGTTTTTTGGAATAGGAGTGAGTAACACTTTAGAGTCAGTTTGACAAAAAGAGTCACCAGATTAAAAAAAAAAAACAACTTTCATGGATTATTTTTTTCTTTGTAAGCAACTTTTAGCCTAATTATTAGAAAGAAATTATAATCGGTGATACATATAGATATTAAACACTTACCCAACAAAATCTTACTGGGTGCGAAGCATTGCTATAGGCCCTGGGGGTGCAAGGTACCTACTCATAGGATGTTTACATACTAATGGGAGGGCAGAGACCATAAATCATTGAGTATGTTCAGGGGAGATATGTGCTATGAGGAAAATAAAGCAAGGTAAGTGCTGATCAAAGAAGGCCTCCCGAAAGATAAGACATTTGAACAAAGCCATAAAGGAAGTGAGGGAGCAGGCCACACAGATCTTCAGAGGAAGGGTGCTCCGTGAGTGCAAAGGCCCTGTGGCAAGTGTGTTTTGCCAGTTGAAGGAACAGCAGGGAAGCCAATGTGCCTCAGAGAATGAGCAAGGGCTGGAGGAGAGGAGGTTAGAGAAGTAACCAAGAGCCAGTCAACACAAGGCAACACAGGCCATTGTTAGCATTTGGGGTTCTAGTGTCTTGTAATGGGATTGTTTTGGCAGGAGGAATGCCTCAGTGCAACTTGCGTTCATGAAAACATCTAGTTGTTATGGGAAGAACTCTGTAGGAGGCACTAGTGGAAACGGAGAAAGTGACTTGGTTTTCTACTATTCTAGGAAACTTGGGGTCCAATTAAATAGGTCAGAACAAGAGGGAATTTGGGGGTGCTTTGGTGGAGGGTGTTCCAGTTTGAGCTGGGTTCATAAAAGGAAGCAGTGCCCAGCTTTTCTGAGCTAACATCCTCAACTCTGGTGTGTTCTGCCTGCATAGTTTCCACACCCTCAATTCCCATTATTTCCCAGTAGCCCTCACAAAGATTTCAAACACATCTCGAGTTGAATTTCTCTCTTTTTCCTTTTCCAATGCATACTCTAGAAAAGCTGTAAGATGTTAGGAAAAGCTACAATCTGGTCTTCAGTACCATATTTGAGCAGTGAGCTCTATGAAAATAAGAAATGTTATATCTCTGTGAAAGGGTTCATAGAAGGAAATGTCATATTTGAGAGGAGAGCACCAGACTTCTCACGATATACAGAAAGGGGGGAAGTGGGAAGCTTTTAGTAAAATAAGTAAATGCAAACCTCTGTCCTCATTCTGACAGTCTCCTTGTAAGGATTTGTAGACTAGGAAAGTCTCGCTTCTGAGTCCTCGTTCAGTCATTCATTCAACAAACATCCATTCATCCCCAAAGCAGCATTCCTCAGTGCCCTCAGCATCTTGGTAGGAGACAGCACAAATGTAATTCCAGCATAATCCCCAAATTTACATTTTCATCAAATAACCAGAGAAACATTGGGATGACTTCGTTCAATCAAAAAGTCAAGACATTTTCCTTGGCTCTCATGACAGTGTATATAAGTTAACATAAGACAGCCCATGTGGCATCCACTTGAATGGCTCCTGGATAATGTGGTAAGTTACCATGACGGAGTCCACCCCAGCCCTCCCCACTTTCCTCGGACTGTTCTCAAGTCACCCCCCACTGCAGGATTGCAGAATTCAAAGTCTGGGCCCCCAGCACCATGCCACGGTCGCCCCAGGCTCCACCGTCTCCCAGTTATTGGGGGAGGCCCTTGCATCGATTGAAGTGCCCAGAGTCCTCCCTTGTCTCCCACGGTGCAAGGTCATCACTGTTATCTAGACCAGGTTTGAATTCCAACTCTGCCGGAAAATGGACTGTCAGTACCTCGAATTCCCCTCCTAAAATGCGGCTAAAAATGAAGTGCTGTTTCCACCGGATGGCGTTGATTTGAGGATTAAGTAAGTGAATGTAGTTCCTGGCACAAGGAAGACACTCAGAAGTGCTGGTTCTCTCTCTTCCTTGCCCAGGGTCCCCTTTCTGCCCCCAGTCACCCGATTCCTCCTCTGCCTCCCGCCTTCTGCCAGCACATTCAGTTGCTGGAGCCATGTGCCACTCAGAATTCCCGAGCCGCCCTGCTGTAGTATTTCACTGGGTTCACAGTCACCTCCCCCATGTTCCCAGTGTCAGTTTGTGTTGCTGCTGTTGTCTTGGGTGACCTTTAGGTGATGGGCTCCTGCTGCCCTGCTTTCTCTTTACCTCCAGTTTTTCCCTCCCTCAGTCGTCCAGCCGGAAAATAGCACAGCTCCCCTCCCCAGCTAGCCGGCCTGGGCGCTCTCCTGCAGCCAGACCCCATAGGGCCACTCGCTGCACCTGGACAAAGCAGTGGGTCAGCCAGAGCGTGGCTCTCGATCCCTTGGCCGGCTCTGGGTCAAACTCTTCAGGGTTGGAAAGTGATGGAGGAGTGCATCAGCCTGTGGAGTAGGACAGGGTCCAACAGACAGTCTGTGGGCTCGGCCTCCTCTGACGGTCTGTCAGCAGCTCTGCTGCAAGTGCCCGCCCTCGGCCAGAGGCGCTTCTTTGCTCCGGGCAGTGAGGGCTCAGGCGTTGCGGTGAGCCAGCTGACTACACCACTAGCACACCTGGGTGCGAGTTTGGGTCAGGTGCTTCTAATTTACGTTCCCAGACCCACTCTGGGCTTGTTGTGTGGCCTCAAGCAAGCCACTTAACCTGTCTGTTTCCTTATATGTCAAATGGAGATAATAATACTTAACTACATCACAGGGGTGGATAGTGTATATTAATTAATTAATGTTTGTAAAGTGCTTTGAAGATGCAAAGCTGGTTAAGTGTTTAAGTATTCTGATGATAGTCCTTGCTTATTATTAGAACCTTCCCAGGTTCCTGGACCATCACTCACTGATTACGACTAGGTTCTAATAGCACCTGCTGTGCAATCCACTCGGGGATCTAAGGCACAACCCATGAGAATTTAGCCCAAATGGATTTATAATTTGAAAAAGATGTCAGTGAGGCCTGTGCCCAAATGTTGGGCCAGTTGCCGGGCTCCCTAGCAATTTTCCAGAAGCCGAGAGGACTGCATCGTGGTATTTGCTGCAAATGGTGCTTGTTGTAATTGCTTTCATCTTTTATGTGGTGCTGCTCAGATATAGATTGAAAACTGCTTGCTGGGACTTGCGGTCTCCTTAGGCCATATCTCAAGGTCACGATGGGAGAAAATGGAGGCCATATGGTGTGGCCAGCACTGATTTATTTAAAAATCCATGGAACTGTGCTGGAAAGAATGAGAGTTCCTAATATACTTGTCTTCCAGGCAGCTCTCTGAAAGATTCCAGGTGCTATGCATGAATATTTTTTGCACCCCCTCTTTTGTGGTCATGTCTCTTTTTAAAAGATTTTATAGTGGGATTTGGATTTCAGATTTGCCACTATCTTCTGTAATGCCCCATTACTTATATCTCACAAATGAATTAGGTAGGTTGAATTCAGGTACTAGGCTGCTAATAATCAGAATAGAAGGACTCTATCCCCAGCCATGTTAGAGATGTGGCTCTTACCCATCTGATTGAAGAAGTGAACAGAGCAGACTATATCCCACAACTTACAGCTTTGATCATACTCTACTTGATAACTTAAATACAAAATTAATTCCTGCATATTTTTCATTCATTAACATTCATCTTCATTTTCTTCTGCTAGAAGTACCACTCATGACCCCTTACATTATTTTCCTCATCAGCCTTTCCAGACCAATACATGCTATGTGTGCAGTATTTTCAAAGTTTCCAAGAGCTGAAATGGCTTTCTTGGTTTTTCTGGATAGTTGGTGTTGTTTTCTCTTCTTTTCTTTTTTTAGATGTTGGATGCAAGCCTCAGTCTTCCAAGTTTTGTGTAAATAATTAACTCTCAAGATCTTCAAAACTCCTAAACCTGAAATCCTGGGCTTTATCTTAAAAACAAAAACAAAACCCAATCCCATTAAGGCCCCTTGAATTTTAATTGGCACATGGGTTGGTGGATTTCCCTTGCCCTTCTCATGATTGCTCCAGATATGATTATCAGGGCCTTTCCAGGCACGCTTAAGCAAGGAAGCGTGAGCATGTATATAAAACAGCATGCATGTTATTTTCTTCAAGGTGCTACTTAAGTACCTGCTCTAAGAACACAAGCAGGTCCTTTGGGATGGAGGAGCAATGTGACACACAGTTAAGGCTCGGAGCCAAGCACACTCTGCTCTCACAGAATGTCTGTATTCAACCCGGGGGGGAGGGCGGAGGGGGTTGCACCACAAGGAGACTGAGTTTAAAGAGGACTCCTTTTTTCTGGTGAACATATGTTAACTTGCTAGAGATATAAAGTGGGTTGAAAATAGATGTTACTGTTTAAAAAAAATAGATATCATGATTATGATCATCTTCTTGCTAGCAGCTAGCTTCAGTTTCCTGAATAACAGTCTTTTTCAAGTGATTATGCTTGATGGCCCTCTAAAGTTTGCTATGGTAAACTGTCAGAGTAACAGTGCCCATTACTTTAAACAGATTTATTATAACGAGAATCTTAGAAGGGGTTGAGGAGAACCAGTGGAAAAGGAACGTGCTCTTCTCTTATTGCCACCTCAAAACACTCGCCCTTTGATTCACCCGTGCTCCACGGTTGAACCAAAGGGCGAGCTGACATTGACCTCCCCAGGGCTCCCACCTACCTGCCAATCTCCTCCTCGCCATCCAGCCCTTCCTTCCTGCCTTTGTTCTTTGATGCCACATCTGAATCCACCCACAGCAAGATGCTCAGATTGTGACACACACCACAATTCGGTGTAGATGAGGTGGCCCCTCAGTAGACAGCCTTGCCCCAAGAGATGGCACTTTAGTTAAAACAGCGTCCCTGGGAGATCTTATTGGGGTGACGATGTTCTAATACTGATGTATGGTAATGGTTGCTTAACTCGTTCGAGTAACTAAAGATCAGTAAGTTGCACAATTGAAATGGGTGAATTATATGATATGTAAAATATGTGACAGTTAAGTTGTTTAAAAAAAAAAAAAAAGCCTGCCCCGAAGTTACTCCCAGCCTGCAATCTCCCATGTTCCTACCTACCCAGCAGTGGGATTTTCCAGGCTCCCACCCGATGCACAAATCCTCACACACCACCACAGAGGCCAGGCAGGGTCTGTTTTGCTCAGTGCTGAAGAGTTGGTCACCAGCTCATGAGGCCCCTTCTGCTGTCAGAAAGCTGTTGTATTTTTTTTCCATTAAAGCTATGTTTTCCCTATTAAACTAAAACCTGCCTCTGTATAACTTCTATATTTATCTACCCCAAACAATGCCAATTCCTCATCCATGTGAGTCTTTCAGATATTAGGGAACAACTCTCGGCCAAGGTTCTCGTCTCTAAGCAAACCCTAATTGCACCTCACCTTCCTCATTCCTTGGACATTTTTAACAACAGGCATTGCTGGGTAACACCACCATGCTGCCAGGGTGACTTTGGACAAGACATTGACTCCCCGGGGATGGTGCCTCAGTCGCTATTCTGTAAGAGGGAAGCTGAGTAAAGTAACCTTTAAGTGTTCCAGATTCTTTGGTTTTGAGGTGAAGGATTATGAACATATATGCTAGATTTTTTAAATTTGCTCTTTTATTCTTTATTAATCTCTTTTATTCTTTAAAAAATTAGTCATTCAAATAAATTACTTTTTTCTTCATGATCACTGGACTTGATATGATTATTTCATTAAGTATATGAAGCATGGCATAAAAATAAGTGAAATAAGTCAGAGAAAGACAAATACGGTACTATTTCACTCATATGTGGAATTTAAGAAACAAAACAGATGAACATGGGGAAGGGAAGGAAAAATAAAATAAGGTGAAAACAGAGAGGGATGTAAGAGATGTAAGAGATGTTGAACTCTAGGAAACAAACTGAGGGTCGCTGGAGGGGAAGTGGGTGGAGGTTAGGGTAACTGGGTGATGGGCACTAAGGAGGGCACTTGATGGAATGAGCACTGGGTGTTATATGCGACCAGTGAATTGCTAAATTCTACTCCTGAAACTAATAATACAGTATACGTTAATTAAATTGAATTTAAATAAAGAATTTTTAAAAAATGGAAAACAAGTCTTCTCACCTGACCCATGATGTCTATGATAGATTGCCACCTTCACACAAGGTGATTATATCTCTGGGTTCTGCCATGGGGCTAAGGGTGTCCCGGCTAGCAGTAGGCAGACCTCTGCTCTTCAGTCCAGGTGGGAAAACTCTAAATAAATTGAGATTTCACAAATTGTGGCTTCAGCTTTGAAACAGTGAACAAACTGAAATGTGCTTATTAGAGAAGCAACTGCTGGCTAATAATAAGGGTGATGTTTTCCCCTAAATCCCATAAAGAGATCATATCATGTAGATCTTCATTTATGAAGCACAGCAATCCTTATAAAGTCAGTTCATGATGAAGCACCCATTTGAAGAGAGGACGACCTTCAAAATAATGTCTTTCAGTTTAGAATTCAGGGCCATGTTTTCTAGGTCATCATTTGGATATATATCTATTTGCAAACACATACCCTTCCCACTCCCAGCCTTGAATTGTTCCATGAGAACAGTCCAGAAGTATTGGACCCTAGTGCTGTGCAAGGCACGATTGAAGGGAGGAGCCCAGTTTCCAGGCCCAGGCCAGCATGACGCTGTCCACAGAGCACATCTCATACTTGGGAGCAGGGGACAGAATAATTATTATGCAGGTTTTCCACTTCGGTTCTTTGTTACAGGACTCTTTTTAAGGAGTAAAGAGTAAAATTAATGAAAGAGAATTTTGCTTAACTCTCAAGGGAGAAAGAAAATGAGTGGGTAGGGACGAGGAGCCTAGGGTGCCTGTCCTTGACCATCACTTTTGATGGAAACATTTTACAGCACCCGAATGGTTGCTGCTCCTGAGGACTACTCAGGACAGGAAACCGGGTCTCGCTTCACAAACTCAGGTAGTGAAAGAGCCGTGTGAATACCAGTTAATAAATGCCTCGGTCTGTTTTTAACAATGGAGGGTATCAGTGTCCTGCTTGAAAGCATTCCTAAGCTAGTCAGTGTTGTAAAATAATACAGAAAACTGACGTTTTTATTGTGACACAAGTTACCATATAGCAGTTATCTGCTGGCTCATCTGGTTTTTATGATCCACGGTGTAGCTGTCATATCGAGACTTGAGCACCGTCCCCAGGCTCAGGCTCTCTCGTTTCAGCACCTGCCTGAGTGCATAAGCGCCACTTCCAGCGCAGAGCCTAATGGACTCTGTCTGCGGGCCTGGGCCAGCCCAGCTCTGTCCTGGCTGTCTCCCTTCACACCTCACTCTCAGCTCTATCTGAGAGAACAGCCCCGAGACAGACACCACGTGCTCACGGCTGCGTTGTCTGCCCTTCTTCTCATCAGAAATCTGATGAAATCCTGCTCGGATGTCAGGTGTCCATGAGTCAGGCTCCCGATTCCCCCTCCCGTGGCAAAGCAAACCCTCCCGAGTGTCCTCTTCACCAAAGGAGTGTGGTGCGGCTGGATGATTCCCATCGTCATTCATGAGCCGCTTTACTGGGACCCATCTGGGTAGATGAAGGGCTCGATGGCCGCTCCTTGCCCGCTGAAACACTTCTCAGATGCTCCATGAGAGAGGGGGCGATGTTGCCGTGTCCACCACCTTACTGTGGCATAACATCATTGGATGAAAAAATTAATTCGGCATTTTTAATCATTCAGCTCTCTTGCAATGTCATGATCAACGACCACAGGCTACAATAGATCAGGACTTTTCATACCAAGTTTCTTTGTGATCGGCTTGGTGCAGAGTGGAAGACTTCAGTGAAATGGGGTCCTGGCTGGAACAGGTTCCTGGTGAGATGTATCTGGCCACACACACCTGCACTTGTTTCCCGCTTGAGAAAGCCTCCAGCATGGTCTTCTGGGAGGCCAGACCTCGGTCTCTCCTTGGGCATTTTGAACATAATTGTAGAGTATATCCTGGTGAGGGACCACTGGAAGGAATGCTCGGCCCTTCTCCGACACAGTGTACTGTATGTTATAGACCTTCGGTCCTTCCCTCGGTTCAGTTATACAGAGGGAAAGGGCCACGGTGTGCAGCCAGGAGCCAAACTTACATCGGAAAATATAAAGTTAACATTTTCTAACAATCGAGTCCATCTACCTTACTGCATGTACTAATTCACCACTTACTAAGCTCTTTGCAGATGCTACCTCATTTGAGCCCAAATTTGCGATTCACGGTGGTAAATCTGCCTGGGGAACAGGGGAGAAGAGTAGGACAAAAAACATTTTTCTAAAATGAATAAATTGCTTCCTCATTGACAGAAAAAAAGATAAATCTGGGTCTAATTTAGCAACTTAAGTAGTAACTGACTGTGGAGGTAGTAACTCTTTCTTCTGAATTGCGCAGCTGGAAGGCCCTGTTGCCATTGGACCCCACGGGGCTTAGCACGTGCTTCTAGCAGTCAGGGCTCAAGAAGCAAGACTGAGCACTTAGAGGGAGTAGTGAGGACATTTCCAAAACTCAAATACCAGTGACAGAACACTGGCATTTGATTCTTTTTAGAAAATTTTAATTAACCATATCTAAAAATTGGCCAAGTCATGTTGGAAAATTAATATTAAGTTAACATAATTGAGTTAGCATAAGAAGTGAAAATAAAGAGATTCAACCTAATGGATTTGGCAGATGTTGTCATATACCTGGGGTTATGAAGACAGGCGTCCTATGTCCACCATTTACTGTCTATATAATCTTGACCAGTCACTTCGCTTCTTTATCTCCGTCTCCCCACATGTGCACTGGGCATTGGGATGTACTTGACAAAAAGATGTGACCCTGACTCTGAGGACATTATTGTTTACCATAGTGACGTATATCATGGCCAAAAACAAAGCTCTGAATTGTGGATTCTGGATGATATGTACAGTACATCCATTATATTCTTCTTTCTAGTTTTGTATTAAAAATGTTAAAGGCTTTTGACTTAAAAAAACTTATATAAATATTTTATATAAATGGAAAATTTTTCACCTAAAAAAGGAAATATACATGATATATATCAACATATATATATATGTATATATATATCAGTTGAACATGAAATAATTTGGAGTATCTTTAGAAATTTAAGAAAGGCTGGGCAATACATGGAATTGTTGAATCACTAGATTATACACCTGAAACTAATATAACGCTGTATTTAAAATAACTAAATAATTTTGTAAAGAGAAATTTAAGAAAGGAATTATCAGAGTCCATGTACTCATCCCTGTACTTTTCTTAAAACCAGTATATTGAGTTCCCGTGATGGAAGTAGCATTGTGCTAAGTGCCAATGATACAAAAATCAAAGCTCAGATACCACCTAAAGCAGTAGTTCCGGTGTGACACTTTTTGAAAGATACAGGAGGGTTAGAGATTTGGTATAGTAATGACTAATTTATTTATTTTTCAGTTGAGTATTAATGGAGTATTTTTCAGTTGTGTACAATTTAATATATTTAATATATGTATAATATATATGTTTAATATATTCACCATTTTCCAGTATACAGCTCAGTGTTATTGCCTACATTCACATTATTGTGAAACCATCACCACCATCCATCTCCAGAGTTCTTTCATCTCTCAGCTCTGAAACTCTGTCCCCATTAAATATTAATACCCATTCTCCCCACCCCTCCCCCCAACCCCTCCAGTCTGGCAGGCACCATTCTACTTTCTGTCTCTGGGAATCTTACTACTACTCTGTGTACCTCATACAAGTGGAATCTTATAATATTTGCCTTTTTGTTTCCAGTTTATTTCACTCAGCATAATATCTTCAAGGTTCATCCATGTGACATGTGTCAGAATTTCCTTTCTTTTTAAAGCTAAGTAATGTTCCATTGTATGTATCTACCACATTTTGTTTATCCATTCATATGTTAATGGACACTTTGTTGATTCCACCTTTTTAGGTGTTGCCAGTAATGCTGGAGATGAGGCCTGGGTGGCTCAGAGGGTTAAGCCTCTGCCTTCAGCTCAGGTCATGGTCTCAGGGTCCTGGGATCGAGCTCCACATCAGGCTCTCTGCTCAGCGGGGAGCTTGCTTCCCTCTCTCTCTCTCTCTGCCTGCCTCTGCCTACTTGTGATCTCTCTCTCTCTGTCAAATAAATAAATAAAATCTTTTTTAAAAGTGCTGTTGTGTACGTGGATGTACAAATATCTCTTTGAATGGCCAAAATTAGTAAGTCAGGAAATGACAGGTATTTGGCGAGGATGCAGAGAACAGGGAACACTCTTACACTGTTAGTGGGAATGCAAGCTGGTGCAGCCACTCTGGAAAACAGTATGGAGGCTCCTCAAAAAGTTGAAAATAGAGCTACTCTATGACCCAGGAATTGCACTACTGGGTATTTACCCTAAAGATACAAACGTAGTGATCCGAAGGTGCACGTGCACCCCAATGTTTATAGCAGCAATGTCCACAACAGCCAAACTATGGAAAGAGCCCTGATGCCCATCAACAGATGAATGGATAGAGAAGATGTGGTATATATATACAATGGAATATTAGTCAGCCATCAAAAAATGAAATCTTGCCATTTGCAACAATATAGGTGGAACTAGAGGGCATTACGCCAAGTGAAATAAGTCAACCAGAGAAAGACAATTATCATATGACTTCACTCATATGTGGAATTTAAGAAACAAAACAGAGGATCACAGGAGAAGGAATAAAACAAGATGGAAACAGAGAAGGAGACAAAATGAGAGACTCTTAACCATAGGAACCAAATTGAGCGTCGCTGGAGGGGAGGTTGGTGGAGGGATGGGGTAACTGAGAGATGGACATCAAGGAGGGCATGTGACATGATGAACACTGGGTGTTCTATGCAACTTATGAATCACTGAACTCTACCTCTGAAACTGATAAAATAATACCCTATGTGTTAATTAATTTAATTTAAATTTAAAACAGAAACAAATACCTCTTTGAGACCCTGCTTTTAATTATTTTGGGTAGATACTTAGAAGCAGAATTGATGAATCTTATATTAATTCTATTTTTTAAGTGCTCACTTTGGCAACACATCTACTAATTCTATTTTAAATTTTTAAGGAACCTCCCTACTGTTTTCCATAGTAGCTGTACCATTTTACATCTCCACCAACAGTGCTCAAGGATTCCAATTTCTCCACATCCTTACTAACAATTATGTTCAATTTTTGTTTTCTTTTCAAGTAATAACCATCCTAATGGTTGTGAGGTAGTATCTTATTATAGTTTTGATTTGTGTTGCCACTATGTTAGCAGTGTTGAGTATCTTTTTCATTCGCTTATTGGCTATTTGTTTATCTTTGTTGAAGAAATGTCTATTCAAGTCTTTTGCCCATTTTTTAAAATTCGGTTATTTTGTTATTGTTGAGTTGTAGGAGTTCTTTATACATTCTGAATATTATCCTCCTATCAGATAGATGATTTACAACTATTTTCTCCCACTCTGTAGGCTGCCTTTCCACTCTGTTCATTGTGTCCTTTGATGCACAAAATTCTTAAAATGGATGTAGTCCAGTTTATCTATTCTTTATTTTTATTGCCTACACCTTTGGTGTCCTATTCAAGAAATTATTACCAGATCCAATGTTTAAAACTTTTCCTTTGTTTTCTTCCGACAGTTTTATAATTTTAACTCTTAAGTTTAGGTCTTTCATCCATTTTGAGTCAACTTTTGTACATGGTGAAAGGTAAGGGTCCAACTTCAAACCAGGTTTCCCGGCATCATTGTTTAAGACTGTCCTTTCCCCTCTTGAATGGTCTTGGTACTCTTGTCAAAAAGTATGTGAGGGTTTATTTCTGGAATCTCTATTCCATTCCCTTGGTCTGTTCATCTGTCTTTATGCCAATACCACACTGCTTTGATTACCGTAGCTTAGTCAAAAGTTTTGAAGTCAGGAAGTGTGAGACCTCTAACTTTGTTCCTCTTTTTAAAGATTCTTTAACCTATTCTCAATCCCTTGAGACTCTGTGAATTTTAGTATGGATTTTTATTTCTGAAAAAAGATCCATTGGGATTTTAATAAGGATTGCATTAAATGTACAGATTTCTTTGGCTAGTGTTGTCATCTTAACAATATTAAGTCTTCCATTCCATGAACACAAGATGTCTTTCCATTTATTTGTGTCTTTTGCACTTGTTTTTGAAGCCCCATTATAAGCCCAGCACCATCTTTGACCAGGGGAAAAGGAAAAATTTAATATTTTTCCTAGAGCAGCTTATAGTCCAATTTGAGTGAGACAAATTATAGAATAAGTCAAGACCACCAAAATCAGAGGGGGAAACAAACTGAACGCTGCTAGAGGGGAGGTGGGTGGGGAGATGGGGTAACTTCGGTGATGGGCATTAGGGGGGCATGTGATTTGATCAGCATTGGGGGTTATATGCAACTGACCAATCACTGACACTACCTCTCAAATTAATAATATGCTGTATGTTAACTAATTAAATTTAAATAAAATAAAATTTCTTTAAAAAGAATAAGTCAAAGGCATAGATGAGAAATGACACTTGTTGAGTGCATCAAGGTGATGCCATGAGAGTCAGAGGCTGAAAGCCTGTCTGACCAGCATTAGGACCCCTGGGCGACTGACAGGAATGGCAGAACTGAGGAAAGAAGCAGTAAAGCCAGGGATCCAGTGGGCTGGTGATCTGAGTGACCAGAAGTGAACTGGAAAGCTAAAATAAAAAGCAAGTAAGCCTGAGAGGCCAGGGGAATCTTAAGCAGAAATGGATAACCTGGCAGAGACTGGGCAGAAAGCCAAGACAGCACTCCGTGTGCATATGTGTGTGTAGCAGCTTTGGCACATCCGACAAGCTGGGGAAGGACAAACAGCAAAATATGGACAGAAGGAGACCTTAGACAGTGTCTGAGCAGGCAAACAAACAAACAAAAAGCCAGTTTCTTAGGAGACTCCTACCAATTTCAGATCTACCGATTCAACCAAGAAGATGCTCAGATTAATTCTCAGAGTTCTGTGTCACTTTCGTAAAGAGAACATAAAACAAGGAACTTTTGGTTCCAGGCATGTACAGTGCAGAGGATAGCCAGCTGAGCATGTGATGTTGAAGTTCAGGGCGTTTCTTGCCAATGCATGCTTGGAAAAAAAGGCATCTGTGCAGTTTGTTTAGGACAGGAAGGAGGAAAGATTCCGTCATTCTAACGATTATGAAGAGCCTGGTTCTACAGATTTTCATCCATTATCTCATCTAGTCCTCCTCACAGCTCTGTGGGGACAGAGATCATGGCTTCCGTCTAAAGACAACCAGGGATTGGGGCACCTGGGGGGGCCCAGTCAGTTAAGCGTCTGACTCTTGGTTTGGGCTCTGGTCATGATCTCAGGGTTGTTAAATCGAGCTCCACGATGAACAGGGAGGTGCAGAGAGATCGTCCCAGAAACATGAAACACTGAGCAGTCACACCCCTATAACATTACCTGTATAACACTACTTAAAGGCCACATCCACATCCACTCATTCCAAGGTCAGGAATGTGGGAGGAGTAACAAGTCTGGCCTCCGCCGAACCAGGGCTTTAGATCTCCTGGGCAAGAGACCCACGTGTGTTCTAATCCCTGATCACAGACATGGCCAACTGCTGCTCTACTACACACAGCATAGTTGGAGCCTTGGTGACCCAAGACCCAGAAATTGAGGCTTAGGGAGCATCCTGGAAGGGTGTTGTTTCCAGGAGAATGTCATCTTCCCTTCTCTGTCCCCTGCCAGGAAAGATCAGAAGCACAGATAGAAGAACGTGCGTAGGACAGCCCGTGAGGAAAGTGCACCAGGCCTCAGCAGTTTGCTCCAGAGCACTCGCTTAGATCAGCCTCTTTGAACTCTAGTCACTGAGTGCTCCTAACCTGCATGACAGGAGTGAGCTAGGACAGGATGAGAACAAGCCATGGGGGTGAGTGTGGGCTGCTGCCTGCGTGCCACGGCAGGCACAAGTCTGCCAGCCCCAAAGTGGCTCCTTGCCTGATTAGATCGAAGGGGAGTGTGCACACTGTTAAATGGTGGTGAAACCCAGCGTGGCCATAATTATTGAGATAAGGTGCTCGGAGGGAAACATGTACCTGTTGAACACCAAGCCTCGTTTTCATCCCAGGAAGAGTCCGGGAAAGCCACTCACCAATTTTCATGGTCAGTCTGGTTCTGTCACAGGCAGTGGAGCTGGCCCTGCCTCCCCAGGAGGGCCTGGCAAGGTCACCAGCTATTTTTCTGTTTCATTCATTTGTTCATTTTCTTCCCAATCTAGCGAGACTGCCATCATTCTCTAAAACATTTAGTCAACAGAGGGTGAGTTAAGAGGGGTTTTCCCCTCTGTCCTTGTATCTTATCCTACTTGGTGATTAAAATAAAATAATAATTGGCAGCCTTCTTGGAGCCTTTCTGGTTCAACCCGGTTACTAATGGACTATGGCGTGTCTTACATATTCTTTGTAATTTTTTAATATTTTATTTATTTATTTGAGAGAGAGAGTGTGTGAAAGAAAGCACAAGTGGAGAGGGAGGGGCAGAGGGAAAGGGAGAAGCAGACGTCCTGCCGAGCAGGGAGCCCCATGTGGGATTCCATCCCAGGACCCTGAGATCACATCCTGAGTGGAAGGAAATGCTTAACTGACTGAGCCACCCACGCGCCCCTTACATATTCTTAAACAGGTGCCACCGTCCCAAGCCATCAACGGCACACTCGGGGGGAGTGTGGCCATACTTCGAGGAGCCTCTTCCCATCTGTAAAGAAAGAAATTAATGTAGAGTTACTAGTTGTTGTTTTCTTGGCGCAGAGCTTGGTCATTAAGAATGCTGTCAGAAGGGACGCCTGGGTGGCTCAGTTGGTTAAGCGGCTGCCTTCAGCTCAGGTCATGATCCCAGCGTCCTGGGATCGAGTCCCACATCGGGCTCCTTGCTCGGCAGGGAGCCTGCTTCTCCCTCTGCTTCTGCCTGTGCTCGCTCTCTCTCTCTCTCTGACAAATAAATAAATTAAATCTTTAAAAAAAAAAAAAAAAAAAAGAATGCTGTCAGAAGACAGGTGTTAGAGGCGAGTTCGCGAGTTAATCCTTCCCGCCTTTGCGGGGCTCACAGCTGCCCTGACAGTTACAGCTCTCTGGGCTCCGAGTGCAGTCATTGACCTCAGTCTCCACACACTGAGGCAAGGGAAGGAAGAGGCTGCAGTGCTGGATCTTAAAGCCTTAGAGCCGAGAGAGGCTTCAGGCATCAACCCCAGCCCTGCCCCTTCACAGCTGAAGAACGTGAGGCCACACAGAAGTGCTTGGCTGCTCGCACCGTCAGACCGCCAGGCGGCTGGTTACCTGGGGCCTTTTTCATAAGGTGAGGTTCAGATTCGCTGGCTGGGAGGCAGGCTGGAAAGTTCGTTGTGTTCTTTTTAGGGCTCTCGGGAAGATAAATTTGGGGAACTATGAAGCCAAGAACTAGTCACCCACATAAAGAAATAAAACATGTTAGAACTATTTTCTTTTTTATTTATTTTTTTATTTATTTGTCAGAGAGAGAGGGAGAGAGAGAGAGCGAGCGAGCACAGGCAGACAGCGTGGCAGGCAGAGGCAGAGGGAGAAGCAGGCTCCCTGCCGAGCAAGGAGCCCGATGTGGGACTCGATCCCAGGACGCTGGGATCATGACCTGAGCCCAAGGCAGCCGCTTAACCAACTGAGCCACCCAGGCATCCCTAGGACAGTTTTGATAATTCAGAATATATTTTCCCATAGATGCACTATTATAAACAGTGACCTGATTTTCACATAAGCCTATTTGATTCAGAAAACAGCTTAAAAAAGAAATTCAATTTTAAAAAAGAAAGAATACAGTTAATATGTACTCACTGCAACTAATTCCCACTTCTCCCACCCAAACCTATCCTTGTCATCTCTGTTTAGGGCTCCGTCCCTTTGGGGGACGAACATGTTAGAACTATTTTCTTAAAGAGGCCTTAGAACTTAACATCTAAGAGGTGCCTTTGAAACACAGTAAAAATGTCTTTATTAGAAAAGGATGCAATAAACTTTCCTTTAGGAATAAATAAGAGATGGCTTGGAAAGAACCTACTATGGTAACTGACCTTTTGTTTGAGAATGAGTTGGATATGCATGCCCTTTGGCCTGCGTATAAACAAGATGTAGCATTTAGGGCAAGAACATTTGGATCTATTGCGTTTGTACCTTGTGTAACACCCTTTCATCTCACAAGGTTCAATAATAGAGGATTTCAGTTCCTCTAGGAATCATAGTTTAATGAATGCATTATTAGAAAAATTAAAATGTATTATTACTTGTGCTCTACAAGAGGCTAGGTACACAGTGTTACAAACATTTTTAATATTGTTGCCACATAACACATGAGTAGACTGTGTTAAACTGCGATTGAAAAATTATCAAATAGTCTAATCTCCCAAACTGACCTCTGAGACTGAGTTTTCTCATCTGTTGGGGTCGAGGTGAGTCATAGCAAGACTATATAAAAACCCCACAGCGCGATAGTGTCATTTCTTCCCAGGTTTATTTACTGAGAGCAGCATCACGATATTATTCTAAAACAGGACCCTAACGGCCAGAAAGGGTTATTGCACACCAGAAAGGGTTATTGTGCCAGTGAAGCCCAGTTTTATGGCAAGTGATTTTTAGCATCATCTGAAACCTAGCATGTGAATAGTATTTTGTAGCAATACTCTAAGTTAACACTTCTTTCAAAATAAGAATTGTAATTACATTTGTGTATTTTAAAAGCTTGCCTTAAAAGGCTCATGTTCTCTCTAGTTCTGATTCTGTACAGTGTTGCCTTTATAGCCATTATATCTGGAAATTTAAAGCAATAAATTCAAAGCGGAGCTCTAGGGAGAAGACTTTCTGTTTTAGATCCTTTATCAGCAAGGTCTCCACTGGAGCCAGCAGAAATATTAAACAGGAAGGCAGCAGCCACAGATCATCACAGTATTTTTACACTTAGACCAATAAAATGCAGCTATTTTACGAGAGTGATTTCATTTAAAATTGTTCATAGTGGCAGTGTTTCATTATTTGGGAGTGGTAATTAGCCAAGCTACCTGTGCATTAAAGGATTATGAAACTAACAGATCTGACAATTCTCTATGCAAAACAACTTTGCATTTTTGTGGAGGAAATAAGAGCCATACTTTTCCTTGAATAGAGGAAAATTTAACTGTGTATCTTTAACATTTACTCAAAACTTTCTTAACTAGATTAGCAAGGAATAAGAGTTTAGCAGAAGTGATGCTTTTTGTATGTTTTTCTCACATAAATTCAGTAACATGGTGTTGCTAGTTACAAAACTGAGCCATACCTTATGCGGCAGCCCTCGACAGTGATGTCACGACAACCGGTAGAGCCTTCCGTGTTACTGAATGCCGCTCCTTAGGCAGTTTCAAATAAGTACGCAACTCAGAAAGCATGGCATTGGAGAGAAAGGTTTTTTTCAGATCGAACTAGATGCTGAAATGTGCAGGTATGTTAAGAGATGTGACTTCTTGTGATAGCCTTTCACACAGAATAACTTACATCATCACTTTGAAAGAATAATAATAGGAAAATCCTGAGAAGACAAGATACCATGGCCCAAATTATCAAGCCCCGGGTCTGTTCTCATCAAATCAGTCTTTCCTTCCTTAAAACAAGGAATCTGATCACTCAGGAAACAGATCTTGAGCACTCACTGTAGGCGGAATATGTGTCATTTGCTTGCAGTGTGGACAGCGTGGCAGTGCGCCCCCCACATCTAGGATGCGGGGGACAGAGCCGTGTCAGTGGGAAGAGTGTAGAGCTGCCCGAGTCTGAAGGAAGACCAGGTCGCTTAAGGTCAGCGTGCTCTGGGGAGAGGTGGCATCTAAGCTGGTTCCCGAGGAATGGGTATGCTATGAGTAGGTCCAGATGGAAAGAAGGACATCCCAAGAAGAAGGAATGGCTTGTCCTTCCCACCCTGGCCTGAGAAGGTTTCCGTGACTCTGCAGGACTCAGCCCAGACACCCTCTCCTCTGCAAAACCCTGTCTGTCCCATGAAAGAATGCGCACCCACCTCACCTCCCTTTTTTCTTCCACTGTCCCCATGAACAGCCCCAGTCACTGAGCTGCCGTGATTGGCTTAGAGGCCTGTCTCCCCAGCCATTCTGTGCACAGCTAAAGGTACTGTGTTAGTCTCGGTGACTGGAGGCTCAGCCACATGGATGCTTCCAGACCCTTCAGCCTACTAGGGACTGTCTTTAAAATTAAAAAACAAAAAGCCAACCCTGCTTAAATTCCTGTCTCTGTGCGCAAAAGGCAACACAGTGTTTCTTCTCCCAGCAGTTGTGTGAATTACCTGGCTTCAGGGCATCTCCTGCTTCTGCTGGGCTCTCCATCCTTGTCTGAATCTCTTACATCTGCCATTTCCCATATCACATAGCAAATAAGATGTTCTGTCATTTCAAGGATGTGGCAGATAAGCTGTATCTTAATGAATAAAACAGTTTAAAATCATATATTGGACAGGCTGGTTCTCCCAAGTCCCTGGTCATTGTTCCCTATGGAGCACCAGTGCCCCCAGGAGAGGAGCCAAGAGCTTGTCCCTCTGGCACCTGCTCAGCTCTCCTACTAGGTCTTGTCACCTTTATGCAAAGTCTATTTTTTTAAAGACTTTATTTATTTATTTAGAGAAAAAGAGCGAGACTGTGGGTGAGAGGCAGAGGGAGAGAGAATCTGAAGCAGACCCCGCACCGAGTGCAGAGCCTGACTCAGGGCTCAATCCTACAACCAGGAAATCATGACCTGAGCCGAAACCTCAATTGAATGCTCAACTGACTAAGCCACTGAGGCGCCCCTGCAAAGTCCTTTCCTACTCAGCTCCCACCTAGCCAGTCCAGGGAAGGGGCAGGAGGCTTGACCTCCCGTGTCCAAGGGAGCCATCAAGAAGATCTGATTGAGGGACAGGCTGATTGAGATCCACAGGCTCTCTTTGTCCTCGCTTATGAATTAACCTCCCCTCTCCAGCCTTGAGGTGTTTAGCTGTGTATTTTCAGCATGCAGTACCCGGAATGTGGTGAGCATGAGATTAATGCTTCTTCATCGGATTTCTAGATTCAGGAAGGTGGGGGAGTCCTGAGTATGTGTGTGCTTTCTGGTTGGTCCAACCTTTCCTGAATGCAGGGAGTAAACCTGGAAAAGTAGCTTGAGATCAAACTGTCAAAGATATTGGAAGTCAGAGGAAGAACTTGGATTTTACTTGGCAACTAATAAAGCTTTCTGAGGGAATGTCACAAAGAGCTTCTGAAAGAATGAGCAGCATCCCAGGGAGAGAAGGGACACTGGAGCCAGAGAGACACTGGTCTTTGAAGGAGGAGGGGACTGTCGTCATCCAAGTACATGGATCTGAAGGCCATGAAAGGAAAATCTGAGAGCAACATTTGAAAATGATGTAGGCAAAGTAGAGAAGAAGGAACTAAAGTTGACCAGAATTTTCAGTGGGGGAGGGGATGGTAATGGTTACAATGCAATACGAAAGGTATTTAGTGGAAGGAATACACTGACTTCATTTTAAGCATTCCTGTATCCATCCAACAGCTACTGATGTGTCCTGCGTGCCAGGCACAGTGCTAGATCCTGAAGATAGAGATAAATGAGAAAGGCACATTCTGCCCCTCATGGAGCTTACATTTTAGGGAGGCTGACAGTAGAACAATAAATTAATTGACAAAGTAATTACAAACTGTGAAGAGGGCCAGAAGGGACATTAAGAGGATACTGTGATGGAAAGAAGCAGGGGAGAACTTCCAAAGGGGAGGGTCTGTGCTCAGGAGGCCATCCTACATACTTCGTGGGTCCCTGCACATGGGCAAGGGACAATTTCTACCCCCGTGGAGCTTTCTCTCATTCAACTGGGGGAAAGAAGCTCAATGGCTAAAATCAAAGGGCTGAGGAGTAAAGCAGGCCAGAAGCTGAAGCTCATCGCCCTCCACCCCCAGCCAGCACTCTGTGATCTCAGGCAGGTTACTGACTCTCAGTTTCCTCATCTGCAAACTGGAGATGATATCTAGCACCTAAAGTGACTGGGAGAATGAGGTGCTAGAATAGACGGAAACCGCAGAGCGAGTGTGCAGGAGTCGTGGCCGTGGAAAGAGTGGTGGCCCGAGGCACGGAGGCACGGTGGGGCACCGGCCGGTGCTGGGGGCCGTACCCACACGTGTGTGCAGGTCCTGGAGGCTTGCACCAAATAGCAGTGGTACTGTGAAAACACACTGAGAGCGGGAGGTTCAAGTACAAGGTGCTAAGAAAAGCAGGAGCAAAGGGCAGTCCGTGAAAGGTCTTGAGCTGGTCGGGCAGTTCAGTTTAGCTGCTCTATGGCCCTTTTCTGGAAATTGAGAGAAGCAGAAGCCTTGGGGGCCATGTTGAGGGCAGAGTTGGAAGCCCAGCAGGGCATGTCACATGGTTATTTACCAGCGCTGCTGACAGGCCCCCAGTCACAGCCATAGTGCGGCACCCAGATCTGAAGGGCACTCACGTGCAAGCCATAACTCACATGTTTCCTCAACATGCTCAAGGTGAGCCCCGGGGTCTCACCTGGCAGGGGAGGGTTGCGTCAGCCTAGAGGCTACAGGCTAAGTGTTGGTGCTGTGGGCTTGGGCCTTCCAGGCCTGGCCTGCACAGCTGGAGGGTATCCAGGGAGGAGCTTAAGGTTGCCAGGGGAGCAGGCAGGAAATACGGAGTCAGGACCCAGCAGGATGCCTGCCATGGGGCAGGGCCTCCAGCTGGAAGGATAGGCATCCGGGGAAGCTGGGGGCTCAAGGGGCCTGTGAGTCTTGGGAGCGGGTCTGCCGAGACGGAATCCGAATATGGTCTCCTGGGATCGCTCACCTCCAGGGTGTTCTTCCTTGTGCTCTTCAGTGTTTTAAAGGGGCTTTTACAGGCTCCACTTGCCTCATTTAAGCAACTTGGGAGCCACTTGGTGATGGGAGTAATTGAAGCAAGAGAACCTCACGGGGTAGGGCAGACATGGAAGTGTCCAGCTGGACTGCGGACAGTCGGGCTGCAATTTAAGGAGAGTCCTTTTTTCCTTATAATACCTGCTGTGTACCCAGAAGTGGGCTGCGTCCCAGCGACACCAAACTGAGTAAGACCCCAAAATGCATATGGATCTGAGGAAGTGATTCTGGGACAGCTTTTCTGAACGTCCCCCTTGGACATTCTGATTCATTCAGCCTTGCTAAGGATCCCACCAACCCCTTTTAACAAAATCCACAAATTTGCTGAGGAACACTGATTTCACTGAGGAGACCGAGATCAAGAAAGGTAACCAGATAAGAAAAGGAAAGGAGTTACCGGCTTGATCTGCCTGATGCCCACCTCCTCAGAAGACACCCCGAGGACGTAGCTGTGTCTAGAGCTGGACAGAGGTGGTGGTTGAGAGGCCCCTGAAGAGCCCCCCCATAAGCAGCTATTCCAAAACAGGAAAAAAAATTAAATCACATAAAAAAAGAAAAAACTCCAAGTGAGGAGGGGTGTTACGTGAGGAGCAAAGGTAAGGGGATGCTCCTGGCTGGCTGCTCCTGGTGTGCACTGGGATCAGTCATCCTGCCCCGTGACTTCCTGTAGGACTCGAGGGACAGCCCCTGCTGGGCCCCAGCTTCTCCACCTCCTGACAGGCCTGGCACAGCTGGCACACAGACACTACCTGCAGGTCGTGAGGCACGTTCTGTTAAGTCAAGATATTACACTGTGTTTCTACTCATGAGGACGGCTAAACACACTCCATCTGTAACTCGAGATTATGGTCACCAGGAAACCCAGTTCTCCAGCCCAGAGCACGAGGCTAGAGGCAGAGGCAGAGGAGCAGAGCTCCTCACCTGACGAGACGGCAGTATTTTAAAGGTATAAAAGGAGAAGTGTATTTTCTCCCCCCACCAAACCAACCATGTCCCACAGGCCAGAACAGTTATAGAGCTGATAGAAGGAAATAAGCTGAAATGAGCCAGATTTCAGAGAAACGCAGCCCGCCACCGTCCGCCGGCGTCTACAGAACATGACTTCCACGCAGAGAGCACTGAACAAAAGGAGAGAACGATGTGGGGCACAGAGTGCCAGGGGCATCCCTTCTTAGCGGGTAACCAGCAGGAAAGGACAGGAAATCCAAAAGGGGTAGGTGGGGTCAGGGCCTTCTTTTGGGTGCTAAGGAGCTTTCTAATGTGTTTTGCATCATTTTGGGGGAAAAGATGTGTTGAGGTGCTGGGAGCTTTTCTAGTTCCCCTCCATGAGGGTAAGCCAGAGAACTACAAAGAGCCCCCACGACATATATAAAGTAGTAAACCGAAGGTCGGCCGATATTTAAAAGCCTTTACTGTAAGTGGCTCCTTGAGAAGGAAAGGAGAGAGAAGAGAGTAGCAGAGAGAGAAACTGTTCAGGAGAAATGAGCTGGGAGCACCAGGCCCCCGAAGCGTGATGCTCTGAGTCTTCAGGCCTGAGCTCATCTGCCAGGTTGGCTAACGTATCTTTCCCTCCTCTCCCCTCTGTGCCTCCTTGGATACTACACCCTTGCCAGGGCTCCAGTCAGAGGGATGGTGGTGCAAGAAGCACTGAGTCACCCGATAAGGATCAAAGTGGCCCTTCAGGTTCTGCCACAGGCTTGAGTCAGGCAGGCACTCGCTGGGCTGTGAGGTGTCCTGACCACGGGGGAAGTGTCTCCTTCCTCTGAGAGGGAGAAGGTAAATCTTCTCTCCTAAAAGACCTCCTCCGTTCCATAACCCGGCGCCACTATCTGTGTGCAATTAATTGGCCTCCATTTATTTTTGCTAACTTGGTGACAGTGACTTAGGTTATCCCACAGGAACTTACAGTGTTAGGTCCCACTCTCCTCTTCCAGAAACTCCGGGGTGCCTACATGTAGATGAGGACCCAAGTGAGCGAGGGATTCCTCTTGGGCTCTGGGCTTCGGAACTCCTGACAGAGGCTGTGTATGCTGCTCTGGCCTCCAGCCCTTTCCGAGGATGCCCTAAAATGGGTCCAATCTGATCACCAGCCCCTAGGTGGTCAACAGGTTCCCCAAGTGGATCCCTGAAGCCACCCCCAGGCAGAGGGTCTGATGAGTACCCAGATGAAGAAATATATCCAGGGATCTTTTTTGACAAAGCTATCTATCCTTACATCCTGGACTCATTGCCACATGTAACAGCTTCCCTCACCCCACCTCGGGGGTTTCTGACCAGCCAGCTCCCACCACCACAGGGCCCTAGCCTGAGCTGCTTCCCCCACTTGGATTGGTGAATCTGGGTTGTCAGCCTAAGTCTCTCTGCCCACAAGTCCCATGTGTTTTCACAGTGGTACGTTCTAAATAAATGAAGAGGACAAGCAAGACTATGACAGGCTATGGGGAGCTAACAGTCTGATGAGGTGTCGGCGGCGGAGTGCCAGGAAGCCACTTTGGAGAACCAGCCCCAAGGCCTGGAATGGCCTCCAAGGCATCTTGCTAGACGCCCCGATGGAGCCTTCATGTTACACACTGACAGTAGCCGCCATGGTGGAGAGCCCGCCCCGCGTCGGGCACTGTTCTAAGCACTTACGGTATCTCTGATCTTTATTACATGCAGATAGAATTTAACAGGTTTATAAATTATAAAACTGAGGCTTGGTTAGTGAGTGACAGACAGAAGTGGGATTCCGCTGAGGCCCAGCTCCGCACGTCACGCTAAACTAGCCCTCCCGGCTGTGAAGCTGGGGTCCACAGCCAGCACAAGGCGGGAGTTCCACACCACGCTGCCCCAGCCATCCCAACCTGCAAGTCACAGAAGATTCCGTAACCCCCCTGTGCGCTTCAGCTCCTGATCTGACACCTACACTGTCTTTACCTTTGCCCTTTGCTGTCCTCTGTCCCACTCATGGTTCACGATCCAGGTCAGGGAGCATTTACTCTGACAAGGTCTCTGAGAGCCTTGGTCCCCGAAGGGCTGCGGTCCCCTCCTCTGGCCCACTGTGAGGGTAGCTCTTCCTGGTTCCAGAGGGACCATGTTAAGACGAGTCCTCCCATTACTGATTTGTGCAGGTGCCTCAGGGACAGGCTTACCCCAGGGCACTTTTAAGGCCACCACAATGCTCATTCTCCTCCCCTTTCTTGTCCCTGTTCATGTGCTCTGTCGCCTGCTCTGTGCTATGGCACGAACCTGATGATACACCACGAATTCACTAGTCTCTACTACAGGACCTTGAGCCACTCAAAGGCCAGGGGATTATGGCTACTGAGTGTGTGGATGGCTGAATGTTGCCAGAATTATGTAAAAAAATAGGCCGAAATGTGCTTTTCAAATAGTAAAGCACTACATAGCTGTTGTTTTGTGATAAATACTACTGTTGTTACTATCATCATGATGGTGATAATTAGACATCTCCCTCTCTTTCTGAGCTCTCACTGTCCAAGCTCCAGAACTAAGTCCATCTGGATAAAGTCTTTAGATACACGTGTTCTCCAGACCCACTCCAGTAGTGATCTCCTTCACTACCCAGACCCTGAAACAGAAAAGGTATGCACCCCGAGGAATAGTTGTATTTCTGTTAGTCACGGTCATGGTGGTGGCATAAATAAGACCAGACAACTCTTGTGAATTCTGTGAGTTGAAGTCTTTTCATAGAAAATGGTATTCTGAGGGGGTCAGATCTGAGCAAAGGCCATTTGGAAGTTTCCCAAACTCACAGAACTCCCATGTCAGGTATCCTTCACTGTTGCTTGTGGTCCTAGAAAGCCAACAGTTCCTAGAAGATTCCACCCCAAAGCCTGGTTCTGCTGGGGAATGTCCATGAGAGTCTCAAAGCCTAGTAGTGGCAGGGGGGCAGGGGGGCACAGATTGAAAAGAATCCTTCCACAGGCAAATTGCCCACTGGTCTATGTTTCAGCTGCTTATGAAGTCCATGATCATGACCACTCCTTATGGTGCTTAAGGAGCCGAGAGTTGTTTTTTAGATGACATTAACCATAGGAACCAAAACAAAATACTTTATCTTCAACCCTCTTATGAAATCTTCCACCCCCCACCGGAGAAGAACAATGAATTCACTTTTGCTGTAAAATCCACGGCTGCATTACATTCCTTCACAGGGTGCCATTTGAGAGCCATGTGCTTATGGCAATGTGGTATCTGCTGGTATGCCCCCTTTTTGTTCTGACTTACGTTTCCACTTCTGTACCTGCTCTTTGTACAACCTACACAGGCAATCTAACCAGCGGTTTCAGTGTTTCTGGACCTCTATGGAGGGCAAGGATAGTCCCCTTCTGTTATGTCTTCAACAAGTTCTCCAGGGTGGGACTTCGTCCCCATGAAGGGCATCTGCTTGATGGGAATGCATGACTTGACAGACTGTTGTCCACATCAGTTGTCAGCCCACTTACTAAATCGAGAAGAAGGGAGGGAGTCTAGAGAAATGGCCTAATTACCTGGGCTAGAGTCGGAGAGACTGGGCTTTGGATCCAGGCTCTACCATGAACGAACACTGGGCACGTCATTTCGCCTGCCAGAGCCTCCCTTCCCTTGTGGGGCACACAGGACTGCTAGAAGGTTTAACAGTGCGAGGTATGTAAAGTGCTTCTTAGCGCATAGCTCAGACAAGGGGTCCAATAAACAGATGCTGTTACTGCCGGCTCAGAGGGCTCCCCAAGTCCCCCACCCCAAAGCTAGTCATGGGCACAGAGCCATTCTGAGTGAACAGCAGCCAGAGGCCCTCCACATCTGAGTCCCAAAGGGCCAGGGCTGGGGAATGGGGGCAACCCCCGACCCACTGAAGAGGGCACCTCACGTAAGAGCCCCCTGCGCAGAGGCTTCCTAACCTGGCAGCACTCCATACGGCAGGCCATCTGGTGATGAGCTGCACTGGTGGGAAGTATATCCCCCACTTTCACCGTATTTATTTACCGTGCCAGTGCCACAGTGACACGCACGGCTTTGGGCAATAATACTGCCAATATGTGTTTTACAGCCACGAGAGGGCTGAAACAGTCTGGCAGGCTCTGTGGGAGGCTCCCCAAATGTCCAGGGATGCTTGCCTGGGGAGTGTTTGAAGCCCTAGTTCCCTCTGGGCCTCGTGCAGCACACCACTACCCAAAATCCTGCCTCCACTCTCGGTTCACTTGCCTCCTAACCAGCACCCTCTGCGTGGAGCCTTCCAGCCCTGTGGGCACAGCCTCCATGGGCAGAGGTGCAGCTGGGCCGCAGAGGCCTCTGCCATCTGACTGTGCACTGAGTCACCAGCTCCCCCACCGCCCGGCTATACCTGGACCCGTGCTGAGGCTAAGCCAGACCAAGGCCCGCTGGAGCAGGACTCGCAAGCCACTGCTTCAGACAATGAGCCGTCATTAGGCAAGGAGATGCCACACAGAATCCCTAAGGTTTGATGCAAGGAACTCAGCCCTGTGCAGGCACCAGCTATCCTAGCCCAGTAGCAAGCAGAGCCTTAGAAGGGACCTTGAAAATTCTTCCAGTCCCTCCCTTCCCTCATTGACAGATGAGGAAAGCTCAAGTGACAGAACTCATGTGGCCGGACCAGAGCTAGGCTTCACCCCTGTGCTAATTCCCACATCATCTGGTTCCTGTACACAATCCTGGGACAATCAGGTTTGGGCAGGCCTTTCCAGTTCAGAAATCAAACTCTGAAGGAATAGTCCGTGGTGGCGGTGAGGGCCAGCTGATGCGGCAGTAGGAAGCCCATTCTCAGGTTGATAGTGTCGGGGCCCGGACTCTGAGCTCCTCCAAACTGGGGGCTCCTCCCTCCACCAAGCACCAACCTTCTGGGAACCTTCACAGGGCCCTGTCTAATGATGTTGAGTCTTTGATCCTATGAAGTCTCCATACAACACAATTGAGGTGTCGTAGCAAAACAAAGTGAACATAACCTTGAACTGAGTCCCAGTCTTCATTTTTGCCAGACTTTCAACCCTGACTAGGCCCTTGTCAGTCCCGGCCCAATCTTTAGAACACCTCTCTTCCCCAAGGCTCAGGAATCCCAGGACCTTCCGTGTTGATGTCAATCTGCAAAGATAGGCCTACCTTCTATGCCAGTGAGCTTTTGTAGACTTGACGTGGCCAGAATTCTAGAACCACCCAGTACTCTAGTCTTTGTCCCTCTTTCCTTTGTTTATTTACAGAGTACATCATGCACACCAAGAAAATGAGGTTCCTGCTTGGTGCTTTTATCAACTTACTAAGCAGGAGAAACAACATAGAGATGTAAACATTCCTGGGACCAATTCCTTGTGGTCTGAGGAATTCACCCCTTGATTTCGGAGTGTGTCATCTCTGTCATCGCTTATTAGCTCCCTGAGATATTAAGAATGACACCACAGGGGACATTGCTCTGGAAATACTACATAGGAAAAGGTTCTGACTGGCATTGCTGCCATGGCAGCGGGTTTGCTAAAGGAGTGGGATCTTGATATTTCCATAATCAAGAATTCCTCACATCTGGATAGAGCTGTTATTTCCAGAGCATTTTCACATACACTCTAGTGTTATTTTAGGCAAGCTGGCAGAGTGCGAACCAAACTCTTGTTTTATCTGCGGACATGAAAGCCCCGCTCCGCTGTGGGCAGCCATGCAGCTCAGACTCCGGGCTTTGTCATGAAGGCCTTTCGGACTGCAAACAGGGCACCTGCCAAGGGTTACTGTGCAGAATGTCACACTTGGAGTCCCCACCAAAGCTTTCATCAAAGTCAACCTGATTATTTTCCACTGCATTTTCCTGAAAGGATGTTATGATTTTCTAGATGTTTGGTGGCTGGCGATAAATCAGGCTTTTATGATGTCATGTGAAAGGCCACCTCTCGGACTTCCTCCTGCCACAAGCCATAGATTAAAAGGGGGCCATGTCGGTAGGGCTTAGTGGACACAGGGTGGCTTAACCCTTTCCTTGCACATCCTAAGGCACGGCTGAAGCTGTCCACTAGCTAGGGGTCATGGAAGAAGGTGAGCTGCCTTCCCCTCTCCTTCCTTTCACACGAACACAGCTGGGGCCTGTGGAAACCGAGCTCCTTTCTCTGTGTTAACCAGACTTCCTCAGCTGAGAGGCTTTGGCATCAAATCAAGATCCAAAACAAGACAGTGTGTTCCATGGAATGATATAAGAGAACACAGGTAATTTTACAAAAGTAATCTTTTCAAAGAGTCTCTGTTTCATAATCACGAAAATGAGGGCTTTCCTTCAAAAGGAGATAAAATCTAATGCTGGTGTTGTGATAAAAAGTTACACTCATACTTTGCTGGTAGCATTTGTAAATTCATATAATGTCTTTGAAAGCGATGGAAAGGTCCCCATTCAAGCCCAAATCTGAGGAGTTCTCTATGAATCCTCCAAATCCATTCCTTCGGTGAGTCTTCTCTCTGCTCGCCTCACATGCTCCCCTCTCTTGCGGCCTCTCCTCCTGCTGCAGCCCCGCTCCCGCCTAGCATGGAGCCCGTGAAAACATCCCACAGGACATGTGCCCCTGGGGCCTGAGGCCTCTAGTGGCTCAGAACACAATCCAAATCCGTATTGTGGGTATCGGGCTGATAAAGGACTATGCATTTTATTTATTATTTTAAAAAATTGTATTTATTATTTGACAGAGAGAGATACAGCAAGAGAGGGAGAAGCAGGCTTCCCGCCAAGCGGAGAGCCCTATGTGGGTCTGGATCCCAAGACCCTGGGATCATGACTTGAGGCGAAGGCAGGCACTTAAAGACTGAGCCACCCAGGTGCCCCAGGACTATGCATTTTAAAGCAAAGCCAGGTTCTTTCTACGTAGATGAGTGAACCTTTATGTACATAGACTTTGGTAAAAAATTGAAAATTCCAGCATGTTTCAGTGCTGTGTCCCATTCTCTCGAGAACTAGTGGAGAAAAAGAAGGTGGCTTCCAAAAAGGGGAGTTGGTAGGGACAGTTTCAGTCTGACCAGGATTCTGCTCACACAGGAGGAAATGAAGGGTGGGGCACCATCTCTGCCGCCCTCCGGAGCTTAAACGTGTCCTCCTTCGGCCAGAAGAGGTCCGGCCCTTCTACTGCACAGGAGGCCAGGCTCCTGCCCTCTGGCCCCGGAGGGTCCCTTGGGCCCTGTGTCCTACAGGGCCAGCTGGGCAGAGTACTGATTCCTAACTGCAGTAGCCTGGACCTAATCCCTTCAAGAGTGGCCAGATGTTTCTAGGCTGGGTGGCACAAACACATTAAAGAGTGGCGGCTCTGTTAGGAGGGAAAGGGGTTGGAGCATGCCGGGCAAAAGTCCCTTAGCCACCCTTTTAAACATTTAGCTAAACGTCCCATACTCACTTTAAAAAATTACACTGGCATCTGAAAATCAGACTTCTGAACTAGTTGAGTTAGCCAGCTATATGATTGTGGCTGACCAGATGCAGATACTAGAGAGTAAAGTCTTGCAAAAACATGGCTTTGCTGGGAGAGGCCTGAGCCCCATGGGAGGAATTACCCAGCAGGCCAGGCATGGTCTGGCCTTTTTTTACCTCTACAACTTCATCTTGGGCTCTGATTCCCTTCGTTCATTTTGTCCAGACTCAGTGCCTTCTCTCTGCCTCTCAGACCAGGGGTGTTGCTTCCTACAGTCCATGTACCTGTGGTGTCCCCAAGAGACCCTCCTACCTCAGGACTTAATGTGACTGGCTTTTTCTTGTCATTCAAATCTTGGATCATATGTCACGTATTTGGGAAGGCCTTCTCCAACCAGCCTTCCCACTCTTTACCCGGCTGGCTTCCTATTCAGTCTTGTCTAGCACACTCAGTAGTGGACACGGTCTTACTCACGTCTCCTGTACTCTGGACCGTCTACCCCGACTGGAACATAAGCTCATGGCAAGGGCCTTGTCTTGTCCACAGCTACTTCCCAGCTCTAACACTGTAAACACTTGGCAACAAACAATCAAGAGCATATGAAATATTTATAATAATTAGGGAAAAGTAGAATACAAAATCCTACATACTCTGGTTACAATTATTCAAAAAATGATGATCTAAAAATAGGAGAAGTCAGAGTACAAGCAAGGCTGAAGTAACATGAAAGCATGAAAGAAACACTATAAGACAACCCACTTGAAAAAATTACATTTTTGGGGCGCCTGGGTAGATCAGTCAGTTGAACGTCAGACTCTTGATTTTGGCTCAGGGTCATGAGATCGAACGCTGCTTTCAGCTCTACACAGCGCAGGGGCTGCTTGAGATTCTCTCTCCTTCTCCCTCTGTCCCTTCCCCAATGTACTCTAAATTAATTAGTTAATTAATCAGATTTTTAAAAAGGTTTTATTTATTTATTTGACAGAGATCACAAGTAGGCAGAGAGAGAGGAAGGGAAGCAAGCTCCCGCTGAGCAGAGAGCCCACTCAGGGCCTGATCCCAGGACCCTAGGATCATGACCCGAGCCGAAGACAGAGGCTTTAACCCACTGAGCCACCCAGGCACCGTTAATCAACTTTTTTAAAAAGATTACATTTTCATCCATGATGTTAGTATAAGAAATTAAAAGGATAGCTTTCGCTATACCTTAGTGATAAAAGCAACAATATTAGCCCTAACAGTGCTAAATAAATTAGAAATAGTACTAGCTACATTCCTTATGTCATCTTGAATTCTCACAACCCTTCAAGATAGGTGATGTTTTCCCCATTTTACACCTGGTTTAAAATCTGAGGCTCAGAAACACTGAGAAACTTGCCCTCCAAGGTCACACAGCTATGTGGTGAAGCCATGATATGAAGCCAAGTCTGTCCCCTGATATCTCTGTGTTGGTGGCGGTGCCAAAGAATCCTTTGTTCGTGAGACATAAGTTATATACAGTGACATGCACAGCTCTTCACTCTACGTTTTGGTCCACTTTGGCAAATACACGCACTCATGTTGCTCTGCTCCTATCATACAGAGAAGATCACCCAAGAGTTTCTTCCCACACCTTCCCTGTTGATCCTTTCCCCCTATAACCACTATCTAATATCTATCACCATCCATGAGAACGCTGATGCCGGAATGTCATCCGCATTGAATCATACTGCATCTACTCTTCTCCATCCATCTCTTTCATCCAGCTCTGGAGTAGGTTGATATTTCCATATGTTGATACAGTATTTATTCTTTAGAGACCTTTGTGCCACTCAATTAATGCAGCATAAATTATATTGCTCATGGTACTTTTAGGGAGAGTTTGTCATACTGAGCATTGTGAATGCTGGACTAAGAATCAGAAATTCTGGCTTTTTGTCCAGAACCCTACCACTAGATGGCTTTGTGACATTAATCAAGTTATTTATTTCAATGTCTCTATGCACATGTTCAGATATGGGATTCTGTTCCTCTTATAAAAATACAAAAGAAGGACTGCCAGGTTACATATGCAGCAGCCTAGTAAGCTCTCTATTAACCATGATAATAGGAAGCCAAATGAATGGATAGATAAAAATCATAGAAAGGTAAATATCTGTCTTAATACTCTTTTTTTCCCCCATGCCTCTCAAAACCCTTACTAACAAATGTCCTCGTAGTTGTCTTAATTTCTCCTCAAATATGAAAGTCTTCAGAGAAACAACGGAAAAGCAAGAATTTGGATGTAGTGAGCTGCCTGGTTAGTCCTAGAGTTTCTTAACAAGTTGCTGAGGGAATGACTGTTGGAAGGAATCTAGGGGTGTACATTTGAATGACTCTGTCATGTAATTTTTATTTTGGTTGGGAGAAGGATGAATGGATGGATGGATGGATGAATTGAAAGAAGGAGGGAAGGATTACTGAAGGGAGTTTCTTGAATGTGAGTGGCATGTGGTACAATATAAATTGAGAAAAACCCCAAAGGAAAAAAGTCTATATTATGGAGGCATTCGTATTACTGGCCATATTCTTTGGCACTATTATTCAAAGGGAAGGCAGAGCCCTTTCTGTGGGGTGGGGCGTATTTCCTATTACACTGAAAGGCAACAAGCTGATGGAAAATCACCTTCCCCTGGTGCTATCAGGGGTCTCCTGTGGCCCTAGTCGGCCTTCCTCGAGTGGCAAGGTGTCTCCTAGCCACAGGCAGGCTGAAGATAAGCTGTGGGACGGAGCTGGGCTTTAATCCCCACACTTGGTATCCCCATACTTGGTACGGTGCTTTCATCGCTAGCAAACAGCCACCTGAAACAGATACAAGATCTCTTGAGTTGCATTTTGAATGTGATTGTCTGGAGATTTCATTAGCTGATTCGTGTAAAGTGCTTTGAGAGTAAAAAGTACTAAATGGCAAAAGCAAGGCCGCCTGCTTCTCGTGCTCCAGAGTGCCACTTGCCAATTAGGTCACAACAGTCTTTAATCGGTCCACTTAAAGGTGCTTTATCTCCTTTCCTCGGGGTTTGTGTCACCTCCTACCAGCATGGGTAAATCTTCACACCCGAGATCCAGTTATTAAGAGCAACCAGTAATTTCCAGCGAAGATGGTGCTGGCTTTGAAGCCTGGAATGCTGAGGTCACTAACAATCTTATCTCCCTTTCATTAAGCGGCTCTGCATCACAACTGTGAGTCAGCCCCCCCCCCATCAGCTGCTTAGAGTGAAGATCAGTGAAGAAATCAGAACCAAGAGGGCTCCAGTTACAGTACTTAATCTAGCTTTCCCTAGACTGATACTCCTGTAAGCACCGGGGATCAAGACATAAAGCTAACAGCAACAGCAAAAATTAACTCTGAGATTACAATTATAGGTGTAGAACAGATACAAAAAGCCATAGGGCCTCATCAATGTGTGTGATGCAAGACTGCATTCCCCAAATTGTACCGCTGGTTTTATTTAAAGTAACCGACTCATGAGTAGACAGCTCCCCCACAGCTATAAGGCACAGCTTCTAAAAAATGCTTTCCTTTGCTCAGCTCACTCAAAGCCTGTCGGAACAGGACAGGCCGCACAGGCCCCCGGTGCCGGAGGGTGCAGATGGCCGGACAGTCGTTGCGACCGTGCTGGAAGGGCACCCTGCTCCCCTCCTGCAGCAGGAGACGTCGGGCCTCAGCGTGACATGATTTGTATGGATCTGTGTGTCTGTTCCATGAACGATAGAGGACCACTGTCCTCGTCTCTACATGTCTCAAGCATATCTGCCTTAAGGGACTTCCTCCACAGCATTTTAAAAAACTATTTAAAAGGAAATTGGTGTGTTTAAGTCCTGTATTTCCCCCACACGATTGTGTTGTCAGTGTCTTCTAGAACCCTTATTGCCTAATGACATTTCTCTTTTTATGCTAACCATATTTTTAGAGTACACGTAAAAAAGACGTGTCTATATGTCGGCTCCACTATGAATGCCATTAATTGGGTTCTCCCTTAATACAGTGAATACTTTCTTTTACCACCTTAGGCCTTACTGACATACAAGTGGACGCCTAAGGAAGACAATGTTCTCATTTACTTTCCACGAGAGCTCTGCCATGCTAGGTATGCTTTTCCAGTAGTGTCTGGGACATACCCATGGACAGATCTATTTCTTTCCCTTGTTTAGTAGCTCCTGATAGCTCCTGATTCCGAATGACAAATGCTGGCCCCCAACCCAGAAAAATGGGATCAATGAGGGGTCACAGGATCCTAGAGATGCCCTCAGACATCAAGCAGGGGGTCGCTGAAGTACAGCCTGAGCCATAAGTAACAGGCAGGGCTCACATGCCAGGCCACCAGTGGGGGTGACAGCAGTGACGATGTGAGGGCTCTGCCAGGCTTTCGGTCTAGGGTACATATGTGTCGCCCTGTGCCAAGTGCCTCCCAGCAGCCTCCACCCGGGTAACTGAGGACAGGGACACAATGCAGGGCCTGCTCACACTGTTTTGCTCCCTTTGCCACTTTATCTCTACTGTCAGTACGCCTGTCGGAGCCGGTGCTGACTGACTCAATTTCCCTGAGGTTGAGCCCGAGCATTGTTTGGGGTCTGACGGCATTCTGTCAGCCCCTGCTGATGGACAGTCCCACTGAGTCCAGCTTCCTGAGCAGACGAGACAGCCTGCTGTTTTCTTCTTGTCTCTTATCACCCCTTGTCATTAAAGGAGAGGCCTGGCTTCAACTTCAATTTGTGCTGATATACAGCAGTAAAAGGGAAGAGAAGGGGAAACGTTCGTTACCGTTATTAAGGCCGTTGCCTTTCTTACTGCTGTGAGATTCATTCCCTGTCCGGAAGGGTTTCAATCAAATGATATATTTGTGAGCACGTAAGAGTTTAAACTGCCTGGTAAGAGACATGCTATATTGCAAGCTCTCTGGGGGACCTCTTTGGTTTCTTTTTTTTTCCCCCATTCTTACCAACTCCCAGCTGTTTGTCTTGAATCTTGACTGGGATATTCTGTGCAACTTTAAAGCTTTTTCCATTTTACTGAAGTTTGTTTTGTTTTGTTTTGCTTTTAGTATTTCTTTCTAAAAAGAAGCCTTTCCCCCAAGAGTAAAGTTTTCCTGCTCACTCCACATTAGCATAAAGTTAGATCAAGAACCAAATTTGTTTCATTCTTTTATTCCCTTGGAACCTGAGCTATTCCTCAATTTTGCTTTTTTTTTTTTTTTTTTTGAAAAGTAGAAGGAAAGAAATGAATACCCAGTGTTACTCACATTTCCATATTTTAAATTCTTGAAGACGTCTAACCAGGGCTTTCACCCGTCTTAGTTTTCCTTATTAACATCCCCTGTCCATACATCTTCTCCTTATTTATAGCACTCAAGAGTCAGTTTATTTCAATATGCACATTAGAAATTTAACAACATCCTGCCAAAAGAGCTCACACTTTCAAAATGTTTCTCCACCTAAACAGATGTCCTTTGCAAACCTCACAGCTGACCTGTTGAGAAACATGGTATCCAACACATAATTTGAAATAAATATTAAAATTTTCCCAACGCAACCACAGTGAAAAAGGGGAGAGAAAGAACATGACTCTGTGAACTTTGAAAAATTATCCTGTGCGATCAATCTATCTAATAGCATTCCCCACAGTGATTTTAGGGAAGATGGGTGGGTGTTAAAGGCATTTAATGTGTTAAATAATGATCAAAATTTTAAAAAAAGATTGCGGGGAGGGGGAGGAAAGAAAACTAAGCAGTGTAATTTAAAGATGTGTTCTTATCTTGATCGAGATTTTTAAAAAGGCACCCAGGAGATTTGAGGAAAGGGAACTATAGTTATAGTAGAAGATAATGGCACAGCATGGTCTCTACTTTTCTGGATTTCATGTTAACTACTGTGGGCTCAGGAACTGGCTTAATGACTTTTCCAGGATTTGGTCTGGCCCTTTATCAGTTCACTATAACAAGAACATAAGCCAGGAAAGCCTGAAAAATTGCTGCAGCAAAACATGCCCTCCTACCGTGCTGCTGTTTGCAACTCCGGCCATTGGCATTGGGCCTGTAGGGTTTATGCCTAGACAGAGCCACTGTCAGAGGACAGCTCCGAAAGGTCTGACGAGTCAACGGTAGTCAGGGAGTCCGAGAAAAATTAAGGGGGCTGGATATGCACGTTCTCTTTGCTCATGCTGTTTTGCTGCTGTAAAATGCTCAGCTAAACCTAATCGAATTTGACAATAATAAATCACATGTTGAAACTGTATAGCTCACCTAAGGAATAGCAATGGAAACAGTGAAGACACCAGAAGCCAGAGCTCAGGAAATGTCATATTCACATAGAAATGCTTTAAATTTTTCCCAGAGCTTTATTGTCTCTTTTTTTAAAGAAAAGTTCCAGACCACCCAGCGCACAAAGTCCATTTTGGAAACTTTACATAAAATCTTCTCTTTAATCAGTTCTTGCCCCTGTTGTCACACTATGACTTTGAGCCTATAAATAAAGAAGGAACTGAACTGTCAAAAAAAGAAGAAAAGAACAAAATAGATGAATCATTTTTCTCTCTCATCCTCAGGAGCTGATCACGCCCTAGTGGAGAGGGTTTGTGAAATGTAAAAGGAAACTATATTGTGACCTTATCTGCCCCCCTCCACTGCTCCACACAGTCCTCTGAGCCGAGCAGTTAATTCCTGATGTCCTTGTGAGAATCCAGCTTCCACAGTCCCATTTCTCTTCATGCTGGCGGAAGCTTTATTTAAAGAAGTGTTCCTATGTCCGTGCTGTCATTCCAGAGTCCTGTGTACTCCCGTGCCACACTTTCCCCACACCCCCCTGGAAGTTCGTCGGTCTTGTGTCCCCAAACCCTGCAGCCTGAACAATTTACTGTCTCTTTCCTCAAAAGGACACGACAGAAAGAAGTAAGAAAGTCCTTCAGGAGAAGCGAAGTGTAAAATAAGCAGGAATGTCTCTAATCTTCCCCTTGAAGTTGACTGGAGCACAGGCACACGGACTAGTCTAGATGTTAGCTCAGTAGCAGTTGGCGTAGAGGGCTGCTGCTTTGTTTTGATGGAACCTCATCCTTTTCCTTCACAAGGTCTCTTGGTCTAATTAAATTTCAGGGAGACAGAGCCTTGGCAGAAGGTTAAAGTAAGCTGCTAGACTGGAATGTGGGAGTTGGGCTCAAAACGAAATTGGGAAGTTTAACTGGGCGCGTCTCTGGTTTCAATGAAATACTTTTACAATGTATGGTAGCAAGGTCTGTTTCGAAGCTTTTGAAAACCATTTTTCTTTCTCCTTAATTGTAGTTCCCTAGTTGTTTTTATATTATGAGCTACTTGTAGAAAAATACAGGAAACATAATTACAATACAAAGCTCCCTTTCCCAAGCCTACTGAGATCACTTGAAGCCAAACTGGGTTTTAGGGTTTTGCTAACTGTAAGTTCAGAGCCATGAATTGCATCCTATGCAATGCTGGTTGATTTACAGCAAGTGTTGTGTGATTAAACAATAACCATGTTTCTTCAAGCTGTGCAACTGCTATGGAATTGGGGGAGGGCTGTGTTGCTTCATGACGCCACATTGCACAGCTCTCCGGGGAAAAAGAATGAGTATCTTTGTGTGACTCTTACAGTAAAATAGAGAAGTATTATGGAAGTATATACAAGTTTATTTAGGGAAAGGAAAGAGAAGTAAATCAATTTGTTTTTCCACTTGTATTTCCAGCTCCTTGCAAAGTTGAACTGCTAGTTATTAATTTTTGTATCCTACTTTTCCTGAAGAACCTGTATATGGACAGTTCGGAGCAGCAGAAATAACTTGTTTTACTATTATTAACACCCTGGGGAGGAAATCAGTACTTCAGTGTATTGTGAAATGCAAAGCCTTTGGGAGTTTGATTTATTCAAGCCTCAAAAGTAATGATGGATGATGGAGAATGAGGGCCATTGACTGTACTCTTCTAGAGAATGACTCCAAACATACAGTAGAGGAGCCCCCGTCGATTCAAGGCGGGTCCATCCCAAGCCCCACCTCCAGTGGATGCCTGAAACTAGGATAGCACCCAGGCCTATATACACTATGTCTCTTCCTATACTACATACCTGTGATAAGGTATAACTCATAAATTGGGCACATAAGAGATGAACAGAATGACTAATAATAAAATGGAACAATTATAACAGTATGCCGTAATAAAAGTTATGTGAATTGGTGTCACGCTCTCAAAATATCTTACTGTACTGTACTTGCCTTTTTTTGTGTGTGATGATGTGAGATGACAAAATGCCTAGTGACGAGAGGGAGGGAGGTGCGTGAGGCAGGCATAGGGTTAGGCTACGGCTGACCTTCTGACTGGTTGCCTGCTCCGAACCCAGCTGAGCGTGGGTAACTGGAACCTCGGGAAGTGACAGTGAGAAGGCAGGACTACTGTTCCTTCAGAAGTAGCACCCAGACACCCTTTGATACGGAAGTCTTAGCAGTGAAGGTGAGCACCCCGGGTCCTGCCCAGCCCCTGGTGGCCTTTCCCAGCATGAGTGCCGTATGCCTGCCACCTTTCAGGGAATCTGAAGAAAATCACTGGGGGAGGCTTCGTTGTAGTTTCATTATCTGTTCCTTTCACTCGATGTAACCGGTTTTAGGTTGTTCTTTAATATGGTGTGTAACTAGAATAGCTTCTCGATGGGGTACTTGGGCTGTCATACTGCCTTCACATTCTTCCGTTTGAAGGACTCATCTTGTGTACTATTTGATGAATACCTTTGTACAGGGAAAAGCTAAATGTTTAACTCACCCCCCCCCAAATGGTCTGTTTCAAAGTATGTGTCTTTCCTTTTTCTTCCTTCCTTTCTTCTTTCTTTCCTTCCTTCCTCTCTCCCTCCTTCCCTCCCTCCCTTTCTTTTTTTCAAATCATCCTGAAATTCTCATCCCAATTTTCTTCTAAATCAGTCTTCAGCGACCTGTAATAAAAAATGGATGAGTGAGGGCTGAGGTGCAGGATTAATGTTCTCCTGTAGCTTTTCTTTTAGACAGTTTCCTTCTTAAGGAAGTCTCTGAAATGGATGGAAACTCCTAGAAGCGGTTCCGTGCCTGCGCTGGTGAAGCTGAGCAGGGCAGACTCTACCTGAGACATTGGCTATATATATATATATATATATATACATACATACACACACACACACACACACACGTGTGTGTGTGTGTGTGTGTGTGTGTAGAGAGAGAGAGAGAGAGAGAGAGACAAAGGCCCTGTCAGATAGGATGAGAAAGTCAAGGATCAAGCAAATGACAGCTTGAGCTTCCTGAACAGGAGCTGGAGGTTCGTTTAAAAATTAACTTGATCTTCCATCAGAGCGGTTAGGGAACACTGGGCAGAAGACCGAGCGCTACCGAGCTGAAGAAGCTGCAGGGTGCTTGCTCTCTGGAGCTGTATTTTCAAACTGCTGGTTGCAACGGATTAGTGGGTCGTGAGGTGAAGTAAGTGGGCCGAGATCACTATTTTCTAAGGAAGGGGAGAGAACAGAACAGAATAGAAAATACGGTGTGTCGTGCCCCTGGGCAGTAAGGGCGAGGATCCCTTCGTGAAACTTCAGTTTCGTTTTATGCGCCTGTGCGTGTGCTGGAGGGCAGAGCAGTTGCGAGCCGCCGGTCTTCGCCGCAGGTCGGGGAAGCTCGAAGCCAAGCCCGGAAAGGACTGCTCTGCGGGCCCAGAGTTAGCCAGGGCTCCGTTAGGGGGCACCCAGCTCCCCGCCGCGGAGGGCCGGGTCAGCCAGCCCTGCGCGCCTGCACGCTGCGGGCCGGGCACCCCCGCGCGGCGGAGCCTCGGGGGAGAGTCTGCGCTCGGCGGCGTCGGGCCCCGGCCGTCCGCCCTGCCGTGGGAGAGGAACGCGGCGGCGGCGCGGCGCGCGGGGCGGCCGGGGGCGTCTGCTCATTTACTCCTCTCCTTGCCTGAGAAGTGCAGTAATTCGAAACAGTTCTCACAGTAGCGTCCCTGACAACTTAACGCTTAAAAAAAAAAAAAAAAGTCATTAAGCGTCCCTGGGACGCGGTGGAGGGGAGGGGTGGACAGGAGGAGGTGGCTGGGTGAGCTGGGGACCGCACCGCTGTCACGGTCCTCACTGGTCTGGGCGGCGCATTCTTAAACGCGCCCTTAGCTAGATTTACGGCTGGGGAGCTGCCCTGAGCGTGCCCGGCGGGGACCCAAACGAGGGAAACGGGGAGACGTGTGCCCCAAGAGTTCGCCCACTGACAGCCGCGGGAGGGTGGGGGGCTCCCTGCGACTCGGGCCCCGGCCGCCCCCGACCCACGTCAGCTTTATCTTTCCCTCCCCCCGCAGGACTTTCTGCAAGGAGATTGCACCAAAGCGAAACAGAAGCTGAGCTGGAAACCCCGGGTCGCTTTTGATGTAAGTGCCTTTCTTTACGGGTGGTGGACTCCGCTGGCCCGCTCGCTGCCGGGCTGGGCCGAAGCGGGCCCAGCGGGAGGGGCGGCCCGCCCGGCGAGGCGGCGAGGCGCCCGGAGCAGCAGCGCTCCCGGCCCGCTTGGCGCCCGAGGTGCCCCAGGCCTGGAGGGCTAGAAGGGGGCGGGTGGAGGCGGGTAGGGTGGAGGGAGGGTGGCGGAGGCCTCTCTGGGTGCGCCACAGGGGGTGGGGGTGTCACCCGGAGAGAGCGGCAGAAACTCCTCCCTGACCGCCCACCCCCTGTGTCTCGGGTCCCAGGAGCTGGTGAGGGAGATGGTGGACGCCGACGTGGAGCTCATGAGAAACAACCCCAACGCCTGAGCGCGGCCGCGGACGCCCGCGCCGCCCCTGCCGGCCTGTGGTGGGTCCCCGCTTGGAATCAGCTGGTGCGGGGCCGCAGGTGTGAGCCCGGGAGGGGCGCGAGAATCCGGCGGGTTCCCTGCTGACCCTCGGGGCCCCTGCGCCTTGTCCCCGCCGTTAGGATCCCGGGCCGCAGAGGTTTGTAGCAGCCGGGACGTGGCACTTCGGGGTTCGGCCCAATTTCCTTTTGCCGAGGCCTCTGCTGAATGGGTTTGTGAAATCAACAAGATGTTTGAATCACACGGTCACTGGACTTGAAATTATGTCATTAGACAACTGAAATTGTGGGGCTTTCAAATTGTTTTTCTCTTTTCTTATTAAAAATGGCCTTTCTATGAACTAGCACCAGCAGAGTCCATGTCGGTGTTTTTCCTGAGGTATAAAAGCAGCTAGGAGAGCCCCCAAACAAAAATACCCAAATTTTTGCCTCGGAGTGAAATGGCTTCCTTTAGGCCTCCCTCCCTTTTGGGAGAGCCCCTGCGGGTAGACCCCTGCTGCGCCCGAGCCTGCCTTTTGCCTGAGCCTTCTCCTAAGTCCCTGCCTGGGACATTTCTTTCCCCCTTCTGGTGACAATAAGCCACTCTATCCAGCGGATCTGGAAACCCAGTTCCTGAAGAAAGGAGGCATTCACACCCCCTCCGGTCTCTGCTGACTATAATTAGAACCCACGGGGCTCCCACCATCTCAAAAGAAGTCTTGAGAAATAGAGGGGGGCCAGAAGAAGAAGCTTGAAGGTAAGTAAATATCGTTGGAACATTCCATGCCAAAGCCCCTGAGTTACCCAGAGGTCTTTGAGCCCATGCCTTTCCTTGTGGTCTAGAATCTTTCACACAATACTTACTTCCAACCATTTCTCAGTGCTAGATCACTTTTTAAAGAATCTAATTTTGATTTAATCATTTAACCAATTTATAAGAAGTGCTTAATATATGCCAGACATTGTACAGTTGAACTACATCAGTGTTAATTAAAAATTATAATAAAGAAGTTTAACCTGGGCCTCAGATCACTGGATCCATTTTTCACTGGGTGCATCATTTAGGTGGCCTGGTTTTCACCACAGGCATGTGCTCCTGAGCCATAAACTCATGGCTGTGCTAAGTGTATTAAGGCAGGCTAAGGCAGGTGGACACACAAATGTATGGAACCCACAAGCAGCAAGCAAAGATTTGTGTACAGGTGTATACTTCTGCATGAAATACAATATTTTGCCCTAGAATAAATTAGGTCAGGAGTCTTCTTTTCCCCCTCCCTCCCCCTCCAAGGAAAATAAAATAAAACTTTATAGCGAATGGAATTCCAGCCTTTGCACATGCTCCTGTGAATGCGGGTGAACTATTTGTGAATGTCTTCACCGGCAGGTTTATGATCTGGGGGAGGACCCAGGCCCCAACGGCTGGCGGCAGGAAAGAGGGCTCTTTGTGTGGCTGCCTGAGTTGCTACAAGAGTATGCTGGCCAGGGGCAGCCTCAGCTTCGATGGAGCAGAACTGGGGCGGCTTGAGCTGGCCCACCCGGTTCTCAGAAGCTGCCCCAGGACAGGCCTTCTCCCAATCGGGATGCTGCTAATTGGAAACAGATGGCTCTGGAAGGCTGGGCTCCAGGACTGAGAGGGCTCGTGGGCACACTCACAAGTACATAGTCACACACATTGGCCACACATCCAGATATACACATCTAAACACACACATGCACACAAATACAGATACACGCCTACAACACGCCAGCTCACGCACTGTCACACAAAACAGTCTCACAAACACACATTCACTCACAAAGGCTTGAAAACACAATTCACGAACCTGCTATCACCAACACACAGCTACACACATACCCTTACAAATCTCACAAATAAACACATTAACACACATTCCCCTTAGCCTTGACCCTGATGGACAGGCACCTCCCCTCTTCTCCTGTGACCCTCTGAACCTTCACCTCATCCCACACCCAGGCATAGAGGCCATTCTATGAAGTGCATAGTGGCCCTATGCACTTCAGTGTTTTGAGGCTTGTTATCCCCAAACCGTAATAAGCTCCTTAAAAAGGATCACGAGAGATTCTAGGTAGGCGTTTAATGGGACTGATGTAGAGTTATAATGTTAAATTATCTTCTCAAATGGCCTGGAGCATCAGTTTCTGAAGGATGCAAAAGTATTTTTGGTTGCATCTTCTCTGTATTCTGGAATCTTCAACTGGGGAGAGGGGGTTGGCTCATTTGGCTTCCTGGTCTCCCACTGTTTAAAGGGTGAACAAGAGAACAGATTTGCCTGAGTATCTCTTCTTTCTGTGCTCTGAATGTCACTTGGACATCCTTCAAGACAATTATTAAAAAGTGTCTTGCATCATAAATCTCAACTCAATTTCACTGAACTTATTTTTCTCCCCTTTTTCCTGCTCTGCCAGCTTTGGCTATTCAGTTTAATTATGATAAAATATCTTCCACCTTGATTTTTTTTCTTTTAGTGAAAACTAAGAAAGTCAAACTTTCTGTACATTCAAACATAATTCCCAAGCAGTCAAACACCACATTTGTGCCCCAGATGACCGCAAGAAGCATGGATACCTGGGCCACCCAGGACCTCCCTCCCTTTCCATCAGACCAGCCTGCCAGACCGTCTTCTGGGCTGTGTCGGCTGCCCTTTGTCTTTAAGGAATTAGGAGGCAGCTAGGCCCCACGAAATAAACCTGACACACCCCTCCAGCTGTTTAGAGGTGAAGGCCTGCAGTGCCGGCTGTGGGACCTTTAACGGAAGTGCTGAAATGCTAGGGAAGATAAAGTTCCTCTCAAGATGGCTCCTCAGGAACTGGATTTCAGGTCTACCATTGTGCGCCAGTAAACCAGTGCAAAAATGCACCAGGTTCCTCTTGGTTTTTAATCGCCTTACCAAAACCAATCACCAAAATTCCATAGAACCCCGGCTCGCCGGTTGGTCGACTGCTGGCAAATGAAACTTGCCTTGTGTTCTTAAAGCTCCCAGCTGGAAATTTTCATTTCAAATAACCTTAAACGCAGTTTACAAATGACTTTCTAAACCCCAAGAAAGCGTCCCAGACACCTTGTTTGTATTTGGGAATTTCAACGGGGTACTCTCAGTTTTAGCATGGATCCCCATAAATCCAAGCCCACACGTCATCTATTTTTCACAACCTGTGCCGCAGCCTTGCGCGATCGATCTGTGTATGGTATGCGAGAAAGGGGTGCGGAGAACTCCCACCCGGGTTTTACAAAAAGATCGTGCGCGCGCACGTATCTTACAAACAGATCAACATGTCCCAACACCCACCTACACCTCTCCAAAAATCGTGGGCTTTAATAACTGGTGGTCCCGCGAAGCTTCACAAACGGGAGGGACAACTGTGACACAAAGCTGCTCTGGGTGCTGACCCACCCTCCGCAGTCGGGGGTTTCCCCACCATCCACTGTGTCCTTTTGGAGCTCACCGGGTCTGGGCCTGATTTCTTCAGGGAGACGCAGGGGGCGCTGCTGCCCTACCCCAAGCACGCCCCAGGCCAGGCTCCCAGCGACCTCCCAATCTCGCTCTCTGCCCCGCGAAAACCCCGGAGCGTCGAGCACATTTTCAGGGGCTGTGCCATCAGGGTTATTACTTGTCACTGGGTCTCTAGTCACGTCGCTTTCCCCGGCCTGTGAAGTTGCCACTGCCGCCCCCGGTGCTTCCCGCCGGCCGCCTGGGGCTCACCCTCACCACCGCCTGGCCCTCCCGGAGTGCGCTCTGTCTCCAGAGACCTTTCCAAGGCCTCCGTTACCAATACGACGGCACGGCCCTACCCCCACCCGTTTCCTCAGCCAGAGTGTCTCTCTCTGCTGCGAGGGCGACGACCGCAGCCTGACCCCAGCCCCACCGCCTACTCCCCAGCTCCCGCCCTTCCTCCAGGGTCAGGGATCACACAGAGCGGACGCCCCGTCTCAGCTGCCCTTTTGATTTCTGAATTCGGGGCCATGTGCCCGTCTGTGAGCGCACCCACTATGCAAGGTACTAAAGGGTCTAGACGGCGGTTGTTCAGGCCTAGGCTGGCCTGCGTACCCGGCTCACTAGCTCGGCAACCTCGGGCGCGGCTCTAACTCCGGACCTCCAAGCTTCCGCCGGGACTCAGGGAGGGTGGGTTGCTGGGGTGGCGGACTGCGGGACCGAAAGACACCGCGCGCGTGCGCATGCGCCGGCTTAGCTTCCTCCGCCCAGACCCCAGTGGGCTCGGCCCCGCGCACAGGTCCGGGGATTCGCGGCCTCGCGCTCCCCAATCCGCGAACACGGGTGGGAGCTGAGGAGGTGATGGAGAGTTGTCCTTAAGAACACCCTCCTTGTCGTGGCCCCTGCTTCGCTAATGCGCCAGTGTGCACGCGGAGACGGGCGCTCCGAACCCTAAGACCCAAAGCACTAGAGCTTGCGGGTTGGTGAACTAGGGGAGGCAACTGAAATCGGGGCTCCCCCGACCCCCGCCACTGTGACGCGAGGCGCTGGGCGCGGGCCAGCCTCTGAGGAAGCCGCGCAGCCTGAGGCCTGGGCCGGAGTGGCAGGCCGCGGGCAAGGGAATGTATATTTGGAAGGGGTCAGGACCTCGGCTGGAGTCTGGCTTTTTATGGCGAGGAAGCCGCCTGGGAAGGGCCTTCTGGCCAGGCTTTCCTGTTGTGCCACTTCCCCCACCACCACCACCACCACACACACACCACCCCCCGCAGCTCCGGGTAGGGAGGGAGGCCCAATCCTGGCGGCACCCCGGGGCCCCATGCTCCATGGACTCTTTCCTGGGGACTGAGCCGGTGAGCAGGCCGGTCCCGGAGAGGGCCCGCAAATGCAGAGCAATGGCACATTTCTTAGTGGGCAAATGCACTGTGAACAACCGCCCTGCACCTCCTGGATCGTCCCTGGAATCAGAGTAGGAGTGGGCGCACAGGAAGCCTGGACAGGTGACCTAGGACATCACTCCTCGAGTTCTCTCGGAATTTCTAGCATCTAGGCAGCCCTCGGCTCTGGGAACAACGATAGGGTCTCCATGTCCCACTCCGGGCTCTCCCCGGACACTTCCGGCAGAGGCTCGGGACGCTCACGCCCTTCCACCCCGGGTTAGCCCACCACACTGTTGTCGCCGTCACCAGAGCGGCCAGCTGCCAAGCCCATCGTCCACTGTCCGTGTGAGTCCTCTGTGGGTGATAGTAGACATCCTCTTTGGAAACGGCAAGGAAGGCCGTCTGTTTTCTGGGGTGACGGTGCTGCAGAGAGGCCCCACGGCCCCACCCGAGCGCGAACCCTGCAGAACGTGCCTGACTTGGGGACTATGGGGCCCCTCAACACGGTCCTGGCGCACCGGGGCTCCGAGGACAGGGGCCCGCCCTGAGCACCTTCCTGGGTGCAGATTTTGCTCAGCTCAGAGAACAGTTTTCATTTTCCTCCAATGGCAGGTTTTTAAGAGTCCCATTGGCACCTAAACACTTGCTCCTCAACTCTGACCTGTTTGCACATCCCTACCATTAACAAGACCCCCGGTATAGCCTCCGGGACCAATGACCTGCTTTTATACAGAAGGAAATGTGGAGGCCGTAAGAGTTGATGGTGCTAAATATGTTGGTTTTCCTGCTTTTTCCCTAGGGTGGATAGTGGGGGAGGGAGGGTGCCTTTCATATCTTACTCTCTCCCTCTCCCCTCTGCTTCCATTTCTCTCTCTCTCTCTCATCTCTCAATCTAAATCAACCTCAAAGCCTTACCTCAGACCTCTTCATTCCCCAACCTCCAGTTCTGAGACCCCTCCAAGCCCTGTCCCTAGGCCCTGCCAGGGGTTCCACCACCCAGGTCAATGGAGAGGCCCCACCACCTGGCCCTGGCTGCCAGCCCGCTGCTCACCCCATGGGCTCACAAATTGCACTTCCGTGCCCACCCAAGTAGCACCAAGCTGTGTTGACTTAGGGGGCAAATGAGCAGCCCACCCAGTCTCCTTCCTGGGAATAGGCACAGCTAAGGGAAAAGAGAGGCAGTTTTGTACAAATGACCGGCAGTGCTGACCAGTGGGCTTGGAGGAACCCGAGGGCAGACCAGTGAAAAGAGAAGATGTTCTTTGGGAGAACAGAGGCAGGTGCCATCTGGAAGAGTAAAGAGGCCTATGGAAGCACCCTTCAGGGTTTCAGAGCCACCCTCCAGACTCCAGGTGGGTAGACTCTGAGCAGGAAGCAGTGTCAGGCCCTCTCTGAGGACCACTCAGACCAGCCTCTCCTCTCAGGCTGTCTCCCCATGGGAGCTCCACCACCCTCTCCTGTCCTGAAGACAGACTCAGGCCTATATGTAAGGAAATTCCAGATCCTACTGCATCTCCTATAATATGCTCAATATGCCGCAAATTTAAAATCAGTGACGGAAAAAATCAAGTAAACAGTAAAAAAATAATATAAAACAGGTTTTCTTTGGAGCCATGGTAAGATGGGAAAGGAGCACGACAAAGGTCTTAAGTCAGGCTTTATGCTCTCTGCACCATATTTTGGTTTCCAATAAGGCAGACATGGTACATTTTGCTCAATTTTCCACTCCTAATCACGTTGAGAACGTCGTCGAGAAGGGGCTTTCATTCTTCTGAATGGATTTTGGAGCTGGAATTCATTTAACTAACTATTGCTCCTTTTCCAACTGGACTCAGACCTGGAACCTGCCAGTCCTGCTCACATGTGGCCCCAGCTCTGTCCAAGGCCTGAGGGTGTGCTCCAGGTCAGGGTCCCGTGTGGCCCATCACCCAGAGGCCTCAGAGCCTGAGCATACTTGCCACTGTGTAGGTAGCTCAAGCTGGGAGACATCTGGGAGAAACTTTGGGGCCCCAGAGGCCCTTTTAAAAAGGCCTGGGAGGAAGGCACGGGAGAAAGTGACAAAGAGATAGAGGTACAAAGACACATAGAACTTAGTGAAAAACCTAATGATTAAGTTAGATTCACACTCAGAAAGGGAGAGACAGAGTAAAGGAGGTATCAGGTCACACAAGCCCAGTTATGAATGTAGAACGCAAATAGTACAGGAAGACTTTCTGTTTAAGTGCGAGTGAAAATGCCATTAATAAAAGCTCATTTCAAAGACCCTCTTAGCCTCCTTATAAATTGAAATAGAAGCTTTCAGGAAAGTAGGGTGTCTGAAGCTGACATTTAGGGCCCCATAGCAAATCTCAGCAGTTTTGTTTTGTTCTGTTTTTAATGCTATTGTGACCACTGTCTGAATAAACTAGGTCTTACTTTTTGGGACCTCTCCTGAGCTTAAGGCTTCTCCACCCTCTGCTCCCCCACACCCCACAACTTGGTGGAGTGAGGACTATGACATGTCTCTTGGTCCCTTTTCTGCCTGCCTCCCTCCAAAGCTCCCTGCTTAGCTAAAGAATGACTGTCCGCACAGAATCTAACCTGCCTAGCCAGCTTTATTACATGGCCACGATCAATCTTGCACTTAACGCGACATTTGTTTATGACCCGATGGGAAGGGCTAATGGTTTCATGAACTCACTCTGAAATGAGTTGAGAGGAGTCTAAAGAGAAGCCCCTGGGATAGCCGGCAGGATCCAGTACGGAGAACTGGGCTCAGAAGCAAAAGGGGCCTCTCTCCAGGAGCTATAAGATGTGGAGTGAGGGTAGAAAGAAACAGTTGTTCCAACCACCCTTATTTCCAGTACCTCTAACAGCCGGGGAGAACACAGATCTGGGTGTCCAAGACCGGGCTCCACAGATGCCTCCAGTCCCTCTTGGGCAGCCTGGCCAGGCAGCCTGGACCTGCAGAAGGTTCAGGGCCTCTCTGGAACCTTGCACCATGAAGAACAAAACTAAAGGCCCTCCATCTTAAAACTGAGACCCACTCCCTAGAGAACAGGACGGGAGAGAAAAGGTCCTATGTCTCTTCTTTACCTATCTGAGTTCAGGGGAGCCTGAGAGGGCTATAAGGCACTCTTGTTTCCTGACCCTTATTTCTGACCCCTGTAAGAAATAGCCAAGAGCTTACAGACCACCAGCACAATTGAGTCTTATTCCTCTGCAAACATCGATTCTTAATGACACAAACTGTGTAGAATGATAAATTGTAAAATGCATGCTTGTTTGCATGCAGTCTGGTCAAAAAAGCTCTGCTAACTACATAGCCCTGGAAAACAGTACACGTTCCTACCACATACGCAATATGCCAAAATGCAAGTTTTTATATGGCATGTAACATGCTGGCATTTAGTTGCTCGCTGTATAAATTGCTAAGCAAATAAATGCACCCACTGCTACATAAAGGACAAAATACTTACTATCCCAAAGCTTTCTACAGAGGTTCACTTCAAAATTCGCCAAGTCCCGACCACTAGATCCTGCCTTGTGTCCAAGGCTAATTTCAAAATGTACTGTCTGTTAGGTAAAATAGCAAGAAGTTTCTCTTAGAATATTTTACAGAAAAAAATATCCTTATTGCTGAAAAAGTGCAAATCAAACCTGCAAACCACTAAGGAATAAGTAGTTCTCCCAGATTCAATAAGGTCAGCCATAGTTGTTTTCTCTTAAATTGGATGAGAAGCCAAAAGCACATGTGTTGAGAGTAGAAAACGTTACCTATATGGTTTAAAAAATCAGAACAATTAGCAGAACTTCTGACCTTGCACTCAAACACAGCTTCTGAACTACTACTTAGGCAACTCCCATAGAAATAACTATATATGAATAACACAAACACCTTCCTAGACACATATGTCTTCCATGCCTAATTTTCAAACGTTGCACTAGAAGAGGGCAAGAATGATTGCTAAGAAGCTTGTCCCCGGGGCAAGTGTGTAAACACTCCCAGGAGTTTCGGAGAGGAGCTCTTCGCAGCCGCAGAAGCCCAAGCACCGCACTCATGCCGGATACCTTCTTCAGCCTCAGGAATTCGGGCCCCAGGGAAGGAAGAGCGAGGGGTGCCGCTGCCCACTCCGCATTCTGGCGTGGTGGGGCAGGGTCCCCAGTACGAGAGCGGGTTCTCCCCCGCCAGCCACCCTCCCCTCGCCACGCCGTGCTCACCCCCGCAAGGCGGATCCCGCGCAGGCCGCGTGCGTTTCCTTGGGGCGCGAAGGCAGAGGCTGCTCCGGGGCCGCGCCTCCGGCCCACAGCGCCTACCCCACTGTCCCGCAGCCCACCCCTCGGAGGCCCGCGGTCAAGCTCTCAAGAGCCAGGCTGGGGTAGGCCCAGGGCTGGCAGCGGCCGCGACTTGCTCGGGCCGTAAAGCCCAGGCCCAAGGAGCGGCAGAGGGGCACGAGCACGTGGACCCCAAACACGCCGAACCCGCTGCTCGCTTTGCATATCTCTTGCGTCCCTTAGGCCCAGCGACTCCCCGCGCCGGCCACTGCCCAAAGATTTGTGGCCTCTGAAAACCGAGCCCACAAGCCCCGCGAGGACGCAGCCCAGCCGGGGAGGCCGCCTGGGGCCCACGCGCTGGCCCAGGCAGGTCCGGCGCGACCAGGCCCAGGTGGGGCGGGTTGGAAGTTGTCCCTCAAATCGTGCGGCTGCCGAGGCTGCGGGCTGGCGCGGGTCGCGTTGTCACCCGAGAGCAATGGAGTGCCTGTGACCTTTCCACCCCGGCTGAGTACCTCAACACACGTGCGTCTTCAAAACAAAGGCGGCGAGCGAATAGTATAAAAAGGGAGCACCGTGGGCCAGGTGGCGCGAGGCGGAGGTGCGGGATGGGCGGGACACGCTGCTTTCCCGCGGCTCCGCGGGCCCAGGCGGCGAGGGCCCGGAAGCGCTCCTCCTGGCTTTGCAACCCTCGTCCCTACACACACAGCCCCGCTCTTTGCCATTTTCTGCTCAGCCCGATCTTCCCGGCACCCACGACCCAACGTGTGATTAATCCATCACACCTAGCGAGAGGTCTCCACGGACTCTTTTCCCCCCAAACAACTGATTTCGGGGGGAGAGGCAGCGGGGAGGAGAATGAGAATCCGGGGACTGGAGGC
>PISX010000238.1:188453-334085 GCA_004024625.1 Mellivora capensis | reverse complement strand
AGATACAGTAGAACGTATCAAACTAGAAGCTGGTTTCTTGAAAGAATCAATAAGATCGATAAACCATTGGCCACACTAATCCAAAAGAAAAGAGAGAAAGCTCAAATTAATAAAATTATGAATGAAAAGGGAGAGATGACAACTAACACCAAGGAAGTAGAAACAATCATCAGAAGCTATTATCAACAGTTATATGCCAATAAGTTAAGCAACCGAATGAAATGGATGCATTCCTGGAAAACTATAAACTCCCAAAATTGAACCAGGAAGAAATTGACAACCTGAATAGATCGATATCTAGTAACGAGATTGAAGCAGTGATCAAAAACCTCCCAAAAAACAAGAACCCAGGACCTCACTGATTCCCTGGGGAACTCTACCAAACTTTCAAAGAAGAAATAACACCTATTCTCCTGAAGCTGTTTCAAACAATTGAAGCACAATGAATACTTCCAGACTCTTTTTATGAAGCCAGCATTACCCTGATCCCCAAACCAGGCAAAGACCACACCAAAAAGGAGAATTTCAGACCAATATCGCTGATGAATATGGATGCTAAGATTCTCAACAAGATCCTAGCAAACAGAATCCAACAGCACATTAAAAAGATCATCCACCATGACCAGGTGGGATTCATCCCTGCTTACAAGGATGGTTCAACATTCGCAAATCAATCAATGTGATAGAACAAATCAATAAGAGAAGAGAGAAGAACCACATGGTCCTCTCAATTGATGCAGAAAAAGCATTTGACAAAATCCAGCATCCGTTCCTGATTAAAACGATTCAAAATATAGGGATAGAGGGAACATTCCTGAACTTCATAAAATCTGTCTATGAAAGACCCACAGCAAACATTATCCTCAATGGGAAGACGCTCACAGCCTTCCTGTTGAGATCAGGAACACGACAAGGATGCCCACTCTCACCACTCTTGTTCAACATAGTATTAGAAGTCCTAGCAACAGCAATCAGACAACAAAGAGAAATAAAAGGTATCCAAATTGGCAATGAAGAAGTCAAACTCTCGCTCTTCACAGATGACATGATACTTTATATGGAAAACCCAAAAGACTCCACCCCCAAACTACTAGAACTCATACAGCAATTCAGTAACGTGGCAGGATACAAAGTCAATGTACAGAAATCAGTGGCTTCCTTATACACTAACAATGAAAATACAGAAAGGGAAATTAGAGAATTGATTCCATTTACTATAGCACCAAGAACCATAAGATACCTGGGAATAAACCTTATCAAAGAGGTAAAGGATCCATACTCAAGGAACTACAGAACACTCATGAAGGAAATTGAAGAAGACACAAAAAGATGGAAGACCATTCCATGCTCTTGGATCGGAAGAATAAACATTGTTAAAATGTCTCTACTACCTAGAGCAATCTATACTTTTAATGCCATTCCCATCAAAATTCCACCGGTATGTTTCAAAGAGCTGGAGCAAATAATCCTAAAATTTGTATGGAATCAGAAGAGACCCTGAATTGCTAAGGAAATGTTGAAAAACAAAAATAAAACTGGTGGCATCACGTTACCTGATTTCGAGCTTTACTACAAAGCTGTGATCACCAAGACAGCATGGTACTGGCATAAGACAGACACATAGACCAGTGGAACAGAGTAGAGAGCCCAGATATGGACCCTCAACTCTATGGTCAAATAATCTTCGACAAAGCAGGAAAAAATATACAGTGGAAAAAAGACAGTCTCTTCAATAAATGGTGCTGGGAAAATTGGACAGCTATATGTAGAAGAATGAAACTCGACCATTCTCTTACACTGTAAACAAAGATAAACTCAAAATGGATAAAGGACCTCAACGCGAGACAGTAATCCATCAGAATCCTAGAGGAGAACAAAGGCAGTAACCTCTTTGATATCAGCCACAGCAACTTCTTTCAAGATATGTCTCTAAAGGCAAAGGAAACAAAAGCGAAAATGAACTTTTGGGACTTCATCAAGATCAAAAGCTTCTGCACAGCAAAGGAGATAGTCAACAAAACAAAGAGGCAACCCATGGAATGGGAGAAGATATTTGCAAATGACATTACAGACAAAAGGTTGATATCCAGGATCTATAAAGAACTTCTCAAACTCAACACACACAAAACAGATAATCATATCAAAAAATGGGCAGAAGATATGAACAGACACTTCTCCAATGAAGACATACAAATGGTTATCAGACACATGAAAAAAATGTTCATCATCACTAGCCATCAGGGAGATTCAAATTAAAACTACATTGAGATACCACCTCACACCAGTTAGAATGGCCAAATTAGCAAGACAGGAAACAACGTGTGTTGGAGAGGATGTGGAGAAAGAGGAACCCTCTTACACTGTTGGTGGGAATGCAAGTTGGTGCAGCCACTCTGGAGAACAGTGTGGAGATTCCTCAAGAAGTTAAAAATAGAGCTTCCCTATTATCCTGCAATTGCACTACTGGGTATTTACCCCAAAGATACAGATGTGGTGAAAAGAAGGGCCATCTGTACCCCAATGTTTATAGCAGCAATGGCCACGGTCGCCAAACTGTGGAAATACAAAGATGCCCTTCAATGGACGAATGGATAAGGAAGATGTGGTCCATATACACTATGGAGTATTATGCCTGCATCAGAAAGGATGAATACCCCACTTTTGTAGCAACATGGACGGGACTGGAAGAGATTATGCTGAGTGCAATAAGTCAAGCAGAGAGAGTCAATTATCATATGGTTTCACTTATTTGCGGAGCATAACAAATAACTGGAGGACATGGGGAGATGGAGAGGAGAAGGTAATTGAGGGAAATTGGGTGGGAGATAAACCATGAGAGACTATGGACTCTGAAAAACAACCTGAGCGTTTTGAAGGGGCAGGAGGTGGGAGGTTGGGGGAGCCAGGTGGTGGGTATTATGGAGGGCACGCATTGCATGGAGCACTGGGTGTGGCATAAAACTATGAATTCTGTTATGCTGAAAAGAAATGAAATAAAAAAATATATATACATATTTTTTAAAAAAGATATGTCTCCAAAGGCAAAGGAAACAAAAGCGAAAATGAACTTTTGGGACTTCATCAAGATCAAAAGCTTCTGCACAGCAAAGGAAACAGTCAACAAAACAAAGAGGCAACCCATGGAATGGGAGAAGATATTTGCAAATGACATTACAGACAAAAGGTTGATATCCAGGATCTATAAAGAACTTCTCAAACTCAACACACACAAAACAGATAATCATATCAAAAAATGGGCAGAAGATAAGAACAGACACTTCTCCAATGAAGACATACAAATGGTTATCAGACACATGAAAAAATGTTCATCATCACTAGCCATCAGGGAGATTCAAATTAAAACTACATTGAGATACCACCTCACACTAGTTAGAATGGTCAAAATCAGCAAGACAGGAAACAACGTGTGTTGGGGAGGATGTGGAGAAAGGGGAACCCTCTTACACTGTTGGTGGGAATGCAAGTTGGTGCAGCCACTCTGGAGAACAGTGTGGAGATTCCTCAAGAAATTAAAAATAGAGCTTCCCTATGACCCTGCAATTGCACTACTGGGTATTTACCCCAAAGATACAGATGTGGTGAGAAGAAGTGCTATCTGTACCCCAATGTTTATAACAGCAATGGCCACGGTCGCCAAACTGTAGAAAGAACCAAGATGCCCTTCAATGGATGAATGGATAAGGAAGATATGGTCCATATACACTATGGAGTATTATGCCTGCATCAGAAAGGATGAATACCCAACTTTTGTAGCAACATGGACGGGACTGGAAGAGATATGCTGAGTGAAATAAGTCAAGCAGAGAGAGTCAATTATCATATGGTTCCACTTATTTGTGGAGCATAACAAATAACACGGAAGACATGGGGAGATGGAGAGGAGAAGGGAGTTGAGGGCAATTGGAGGGGGAGATGAACCATGAGAGACTATGGACTCTGAAAAACAACCTGAGGGTTTTGAGGGGCGGGGGGTCGGAGGTTGGGGGAGCCAGGTGGTGGGTATTATGGAGGGCACGCGTTGCATGGAGCACTGGATGTGGTGCAAAAACTATGAATTCTGTTACGCTGAAAAGAAATTTAAAAAATATGTAAAAAAAATCTATGTATCTAAAGCAATCTTCACATTCAATACAATCCCTATCAAAAAACCATCAACATTTCTCACAGAGCTGGAACAAGTAATCTCAAAATTTGCATGGAACCAGAAAGATTCCACCAAAGGAATATTGAAAAAGAAAACCAAAGCTGGTGGCATCACAATTCCAGACTTCAACCTGTATTAGAAAGCTATAATCATCAAGACAGTATGGCACCAGTACAAATAAAAGACACATAGATCAATGGAACATAACAGAGAAACCAGAAATGGACCCTCAAGTCTATGGTCAACCAATCTTCGACAGAGCAGGAAAGAATATCCAATGGAAAAAAATACAGTCTCTTCAACAAGTGGTGTTGGGAAAATTGGATGGCCACATGCAGAAGAATGAAACTGGACCATTTGGATGAAAGATCCAAAAGCAAAACAAGAATCCATCAAAATCCTAGCGAACACAGGCAGCAACCTCTTTGACCTCAGCTGCACCAACTTCTTGCTCGACATGTCTCCAAAGGCACGGGAAGCAAAAGCAAAAATGAACTATTAGACTTCATCAAGACAAAATGCTTTTGCACAGCAAAGGAAATAGCTGACAAAACTAAAAGACAACTGACAGAATGCGAGAAGATCTTTGCAAATGTCTTAATAGGTAAAGGGCTAGTATCTAAAATCTATAAAGAACTTATCAAACTCAATACCCAAAAATCAAATAATCCAATCAAGAAATGTGTAGAAGACATGAACAGACATTTCTCCAAAGGCATACAAAAGGCCAACAGACACATGAAAAAATACTCAACATCAGGAAAATACAAAATGAGATACCACCTCACACCTGTCAGAATGGCTAAAATTAACAACTCAGGAAACGACGGATGTTGGTGAGGATGCAGAGAAAGGGGAAACTTCCTACACCGTTGGTGGGAATGCAAACTGGTACAACTCTGGAAAACATTTTGGAGGTTCCTCAAAAAGTTAAGAATAAACTATCTTAAGACCCAGCATTTGTACTACTAAGTATTTAGTCAAAGGATACAAACATAGTGATTTGAAGAACTTATGGTTACAGCTATGTTTTTGCAAATGCCCTTATCCTTTAGAGATACACAATGAAGTATTTATAAAAATGTCCTCAAGCTCTGAACTTATGTGGGGGAGCCCTAGAAGAGCAACTGCTTACAAATGAGATAAATAATAACTGTAACAAGATGATATCAAGGGTAACCCGTCAGTGTTTGAATCATCAGATTTTAAAAGAGGAATTAAAATTCCCTTTAACAACAATGCTAATCTTCACTGCTAGGTTCTCATACCCCCTTATTCATACCCCAACTTCTCCTTCATTCTTTCATTATCCTCTTCCCATTATCAAAGTTCCCATTAAGCAAAAACTAGAACATTCAAAGATGGAACAAAATTCAGGTTGTCATGGTAATGTCTAAAAATAAAGAAGGAAAAAGTTCTCAAAGTTAATGATGCATCCTAAAGTATTTATAAGTGAAATTACATGTTGGGATTTGCTTTAAAATACTCTATGAAGAAAAGAGAGAGAAGAAAGATGGCTGAAAAAATTCTCAAAATGTTGTAATTATTGAATCTAGATAACAGATACATGGGGCCCATTACATAATTCTATTCTTGGAGTCTTTTGGAAACTTTCCATAATAAAAGGGCTTTTGAAGTTATATATATATATATGGCCTGAGAATTTTCCTTCTCCCTCTGTCTTTGGACCAAATATAATGACTATCAAGCAAGTTAAATGTTTAATAAATTATAGGCAAGGAAAATAGAATCTAAGAAAATAGGGCTAAATCTAGGCACTGGAATCCGGAAGAATGAGATCCAAGACACAAAGACACCCTATAAGTATGGGAATAATTTCCAAGAGAAACAAAGGATGCAAATCTTCCCTCCTGGAGTTACATGCTATAGATCTTTAGCAGGGCACATATAAAATGGGCAGCTGGACAGACAGGCAGATGGATGGATGGGTGGATGGATGGATGGATGGATGGATGGACAGACACACGAACAAGGTGAGTGACAGATAAATAAAGGATCCAGTAACTGATGGACCTTTTAAAAGAAATGAATGCTATAGAGACAAGGAGTGGCCATTAGCAGTGGTGATGAAAAGGAAGCCATGACCCTCTGGCCAGTAAGTGTATGCGCAAGTGCATGATCTCTGATGCCTGGGACATGACTTCTAAGATCCCATCTGAAGAAAGCCCATGTACAAAATAAAGGCAATAGATCACTAACCAATCTGGGGCCTTATATACAACTTCTCTGATACCAATTGTATAAATAAAAAATAGCTAAATGCCTGTTAACAGTGTGAGGCAAGAAGTCCAAGGAGACAAAAACAGAAACTAAGAACTAAGCTTGGAGCTCCTAAACTGTAATCTATCAATCAATGGACACAGAGACAAAAAGGGACCTTTCAGCTCCTGCATCAGAACTGCCTTAGCAAGAGATAACATCTCTGGGGAAACTCCATGTTTTCAGAGCTTCCCATTCTGTCAGAGATCACTTCTCAGGAGGCTAAATGCAGATAATGAAATCCTCTAACAGGAATGGTACCACAGCTGTCTGAAAAATAATATTTTCTCAATATCCACAGAGCAAACTGGAGCAAGTCTTTATGCAACATAATGTGAAACCACACAACTCTCAGCTGGGAAATATACTTCACCAACAGCATTTACATGGATACAACCTTTTAAACAAAAACAAAATTCTGCAAGGGTACTCAATTCTTTTTTTCCTTTTTTTTTTTTTAAGGGTACTCATTTCTAATCCACTTCTCATTTTTTAAAAAATCATTTAATATCAGAACTGCAAGGGACCTTAGAAATAATTTAATTTGGTCCTTCATTTTTAAAGATGTAGAGACAGGCTTTTGCAGGGCCAAAGGGGAAAAGTCATAGCAAATCAGTGACAGAGTTAGATCTAGAATCCACTTCTTTTAAAACCCAGTGTTATGGCTCTTGAAGAACTGGAGTGTTTTTGCATTCAACTTCTAATTTTTCCCCTCAAAATCAAGACAAGCTGAGGTGAACGTTTTAAAATTTATCTTACTATTTCCAGTGAACTCTTTTTGTTATCATTTCCCCTCAGTGCATCCTGTTCTCTGTATAGGTGGTCATATAGATACCATGAGCCAAGGGGAACTTTTTGGAAACCTACACCTTAGTACCCCTAAGGGCAGGATGACCATATAATTTATCATCCAACCTGGGACACTTCTGAGAGCAAGGGGGTTATTACTAATAAGTACACAAGGACCAAGGTATAAACTGGACTCTTCTGGACAAATGGAACATACAATTGTCACCCCACTAAAGTATTACCTGCTTTGGCCATCTAGGCCAAAAAGGATCCCAGAGATAGCCCTCTCCTTTCCTTCCTTTTGAATTTAATCCTGACCCATTTTACTGACTTCTCCTTCCTCCCTACCTTAATTCCCTACCCCCACTCCTAGGGTCCATCCCAGGGATATATATAAACCCCTTTACTTTGAATCATCCTTTTTACCAGCTGTAGCATCCTCTCTGGGTCTTCTTTATCCCCTCTCCCCATCAGCAAGACATCTCCCCTCTAGCCCTGACCAGGTTCATTAGCCCAGAATAATTAGGACATGGGACTATAAGAGAATGTTTCTACTGGGAATGAAGGGAAAACATTATTTTAGGAGGGTATGTATGTGTATGTATGTGTATGTTTGTGATATAAAATCCTGGTAATCTTAATGATGATTAAAAGTACATGAAAAAGCAAAACTGAGATACTAAAAATTTGGTTTTATTAGTAATTTTTGTAATGATAGTTTGTATCTAAAATAATAGTATCTAATTCATCTTATTGTACATAGTACTTTGCCGATAGTAAGTACCAAATAAATGTTGGAAAATGAAGGGAGGTTCCATCAAGATGGTGGAAGGGTGGGAGACTCCATTTCCACCAGTCCCCTGAATTTAGCTAGAAATCTACCATGCCACTCTGAACACGCACCCAGGAAATCAGCCTGAGATATAAGATTATACACTTCTGGATCTCTATGGGGGCAGAGGATCATGAGTTGAGGGGTACAAAAGTCAGAGTTGGGATTACGCAGAAAAGATATCAGAGGATAAACAGAAGGGGGTGGGAGACACCAGAAACCAGCCATTGGAAAGTAATACCCCAATGCAGAAGTGCCCTGCCCTTGGGGACCAGCCATACCTTGGAGACAGGTGGCTGCAAGATGGGAAGGGACTGTTATACAGTGCTCAAACAGAACAAAGGGGCTTAAGGAACAATCACTGGAACTGGGAGGTGACAGGTGCGGGTTGGCCCTGGGACCGACCACAGCCACTGCCCACCTGCTCCTGAGAAGACTTGGCCCAGACTTGAGTCAGCAGTCCCTGGGACTGGCAGCTACTGCCATCACCTCTGCCTCCGCCTCCGCTGCCTCAGCTGAGAGGACCTGGCTGGACTAGAGCTCACAGTCCAGGAAACGGCAGCCACAGGGGCCCAGGCTCACCCGGACTGGGGTTGCTCACAGTTTTGGTGGCAAGGGGTATAGAGACAAGCAGGGGCCTCAGTGGACCACTGACAGGGTCATTGGGGGTGCACACCACCTGTGAGAGGCTGCAGGATTCAACTGGGCTTACAGGGATTGGGGGGACTGTGTGTTCTGGACGTTTCAATGACCAACAGACTGTGGCTTCTCTCTGAAGCAGAAGTTTAGGAGCAGACACTAAACTTTGCTCTGACCCTTGGAAAAGGTGGGAAAAGCTGCCAGAGAACAAAAGCCTCCAAGGAACAAAAGCAGAAAAACTGGTTAACAGGTAGCCCAGCCCCATGATAGGGGCAGGACAACACAGCCCAAGCAGGACTGACAGAAAAACAACTCGGCAGGCCCTTTCCCCAGAAGACAAACTGTAAGAACAAGAAGACAATAACCACAGGGTCCCCATAAAACTATAAAACCTCAACACCATGGGAAAATAGTATATTAAGCTCCTGGTATTGCCTCACAGCCTGTATATTTCTTAGATACAACTTTTCTCTCTTTTTTAAATTCTTTCTCATGATTCTTATTCTTTTTTTTAACCTCCTTGTCATTTCAATTAGATGTTTAATACAACATATTCCAAGTAAATTTTTAACTTAAACTTTTTCATACATATTTTTCCTTTTTCTTTATATAGATAAATAGCTATAGATATATAGATATAAATATGAGCTTCAATGTAGTCCTTTTTTCCTATTCAATACTACCTTTATAAATATCTGCTTTAATTTCCTACATCTCTGGGAAGTTGAGTTCTCTAAAAAAGATAATTAGATACACCCCAGAACTGAAATACCCTTCCTCGCCCACATCTAGGGATTATAACCACATTCCTATCACCCCTCCCTTTTTATTTTTTGGTGGGGGTTTTTTTGGTTTTTTGTCTTTTTCTTTGTTTTTGTTTTTGTACTTTATAAATCTTACTCTTGGGCCTCATTTGGCTGGTGTTTGTTTTCTCCATTTTTGTGGAGATTTCTGATTGCTCTGAACCTTCCCAGTGTGCATCTTGCCTGGATTGTGGTTGATATTTTTGGCTGTACATCCCCTCAACTACAACTCAACAGAATGACAAGAAGGTGGAACTCCCAACAAAGAAAAGATCCAGAGACAATGGCCTCTCCAGCACATCTAATAATATGGATCTAGGCAAGATGTCAGAAATAGACTTCAGGGTGCGCCTGGGTGGCTCAGTGCGTTAAAGCCTCTGCTTTCGGCTCAGGTCATGATCCCAGAGTCCTGGGATCGAGCCCCACATTGGGCTCTCTGCTCCATGGAGAGCCTGCTTCCTCCTCTCTCTACCTGCCTGCCTCTCTTGCCTACTTGTAATCTCTGTCTGTCAAATAAATAAATAAAATCTTAAAAAAAAAAAGAAAGAAATAGACTTCAGGATAGCGGTTATAAAGACAATAGTCAGGCTGGAGAAAACTATTAATGACAACATAAATTCGTCAAGGGCAGAAGTTAGAGCAGATCTGGCAGAACTGTAAAAATGCTATCAATGAGATACAATCTAATCTAGACACTCTAACAGTTAGGGTAAAGGAGGCAGGAAATCAAATTAGCGATCTCGAAGACAAACTGACAGAAAAGATGGAGCAGGAGGAGGCCTGGAACAAACATCTTAAAATCCATGGAAATAATATTAGAGAAATAAATGAGGCCACGAAAGGTTCCAATGTCAGAATTATTGGGATCCCTGAGGGGATGGAGACAGAGAGAGGACTAGAAGATATATTTGACCAAATCGTAGCTGAGAACTTCCTTAATCTGGGGAAATGAAAGACGCATTCGTGTCCTAGAGGCAGAGAGGACACCCCCCAAGATCAATGAGGGCAGACCAATGCTCAGGCATGTAACAGTAAAACTCACAAATCATAGAACCAAGGGAACCATTTTATGGGCAGTTAGGGGGAAGAGATTCCTTAAATACAGAGGGAGAGACATCAGAATAATGTCAGACCTATCCACAGAAACCTGGCAAGCCAGAAAGGGCTGGCAAGACATATTCAGGGTACTAAATGAGAAGAACATGCAGGCAAGAATACTTTATCCAGCAAGGCTGTCATTCAGAATAGATGGAGAGATAAGAACTTGTAAACTTCTAGGAACAGCAGAAACTAAAAGATTATGTGACCACTAAGCCGGTCCTGCAAGAAATATTAAGGGGGGAGGTTCTATAAAAGGAGAAAGAACCCAAGAGTGATACAGAACAGAGATACACATGACCAATCTATAGAAACAAGGACTTCACAGGCAACATGAGGACAATAAAATCTTATCTGCCAATAATCACTCTCAAGGTGAAGGGCCTAAACGCTCCCAAGAAACAGCACAGGGTTGCAGATTGGATAAAAAGACAGGACCCATCCATATGCTCTCTACAAGAGACTCATTTTGAACCTAAAGATACATCCAGACTGAAAGTGAAGAGATGGAGGGCCATTTTTCATGCCAACGGACATCAAACGAAAGCCAGGGTAGCAATTCTCATATCAGACAAATTAGATTTTAAGCTAAAGACTGTAGTTAGAAATACAGAAGGACACTATATCATTCTTAAAGTGTCTACCCAACAAGAGGACCTAACAATTGTAAATATCTATGCCCCCAACATGGGAGTAGCCAACTATATAAGCCAACCACTTACCAAAATAAAGTATCATATTGATAATACTATGTTAATAGTAGGAAACCTCAACACTCCACTCTCAGCAATAGACAGATCATCTAAGCAGAAAACCAACAAAGAAACAAAAGCTTTGAAAGACACACTGGACCAGATGGACCTCATAGATATATTCAGAACATTCCACCATAAAACAACAAAATACTCATTCTTCTTGAGCACATATCACAAACCAGGTGTCAACCGATACCAAAAGATCGAGATTATTCCCTGCATATTCTCAGATCACAATGCTTTGAAACTGGAACGCAGTTGGGGAGGTATGTGCTATGGTGAGTGCTATGAATTTTGTAAGACTGATGAATCACAGACCTGTACCCCTGAAACAAATAATACATTATATGTTAATTTTTTTAAAAAAACTTAAAAAAAAAAAAAACTAACTAACTAAATCACAAGAAAAAATTTGGAAAAAATCCAAACACTTGGAAGCTGAAGACCATCTGCTCAAGAATGTTTGTGTTAATCAGGAAATCAGAGAAGAACTTAAACAATTCATGGAAACCAATGAGAATGAAAACACATCAGTTCAAAAATCTGTGGGATAGATCTGCAAAGGCATCCTATGGGGAAAATACATAGCCATCCAACCCTCACTCAAAAAAAGAGAAAAATCCTGCATTCACCAACTAACTTTACACCTTAAAGAACTTGAGAAAAACAAACAAACAAACAAATGAAGCTTAAGCCACACACAAGAAGGGAAATAATTAAGATTAGAGCAGAGATCGAGGAATTAGAAACCAAAAACACAGTAGAGCAGATCAATGAAACTAGAAGCTGGTTCCTTCAAAGAATTAATAAGATTGATAAACCACTGGCCAGACTTATCCTAAAGAAAAGAGAAAAGACTCAAATTAATAAAATTATGAAAGGAGAGAGAGATCACAACACGAAGGAAATAGAAACAATTATCAGAAATTATTATCAACAACTATATGCCAATAAATTAAGCAACCTGGAAGAAATGGATGCCTTCCTGGAAACCTATAAACTACCAAGACTGAAAAGGAAGAAACTGACAACCTGAATAGACCTATAATCAGTAATGAAACTGAAGCAGTGATCAAAAATCTCCCAAAAAACAAGAGTCCAGGACCTGATGGATTGATTCCCTGGGCAATTCTGCCAAACATTCAAGGAAAAAAATAGTACCTATTCTCCTGAAAATGCTTCAAAAAATAGAAACAGAAAGAAAACTTCCAGACTCATTCTATGAGGCCAGCATTACCTTGATCCCAAAACCAGGCAAAGACCCCATCAAAAAAGGGAATTTCAGACCACTATTCCTGATAAATACAGATGCCGAAATTCTCAAGATCCTAACTAACAGCATTCAATAGTACATTAAAAGGATTATCCATCACGACCAGGTGGGTGGTTCAATATTCACAAATCAGTCAATGTGATAGAACACATTAATAAGAGGAGAGAGAAGAACCACATGGTCTTCTCAGCTGATGCAGAAAAAGCATTTGACAAAATGCAGCATCCTTTCCTAATTAAAATTCTCCCCAGTGTAGGGATAGAGGGAACATTCCTCAATTTCATAAAAACCATCCATAAAAAGCCCACAGCAAACATCATTCTCAATGGGAAAAAGCTGAGAGCCTTTCCCTTAAGATCAGGAACATGACAAGGATGCCCACTCTTAAGCCTTTCCCTTAAGATCAGGAACATGACAAGGATGCCCATCCATCCATGACAAGGATGCCCATTGTTCAACATAGTACTAGAAGTCCTAGCAACAGTAATCAGACAACAAAAAGAAATTAAAAGTATTCAAATTGGCAAAGAAGTCGTCAAACTCTCTCTCTTCGTAGATGACATGAATACTCTATGTGGAAAAGCCAAAAGTCTTCATCCCCAAATTACCTGAACTCATACAGCAATTCAGTAATGTGGCAGGATACAAAATCAAAGCACAGATATCAGCTGCATTCCTAATCACTAACAATTAACTATAGAAAGAAAAAATTAGGGAATTCATTCCATTTACAATAGCACCAAAACCCGAAAGAAATTGAAGAAGGCACAAAAAGATGGAAAAACATTCCATGCTCATGGATTGTAAGAATAAACATTGTCAAAATGTCTATGCTGCCCAGAGCAATCCATACTTTCAACACCATCCCAATCAAAATACCAGTGGCATTTTTCAAAATGCTGGAACAAATGCATGGAACCAGAAAAGACCCTGAATCTCCAAGGAAATGTTGAAAAAGAAAAACAAAGCTAGGGGCATCATGTTGCCCAATTCCAAGCTATACTATAAAGCTGTGATCACCAATACAGCATGGTTTTGGCACAAAAACAGACACATAGATCAATGAAACAGAACAGACAGCCCAGATATGGACCCTCAACTCTATGGTCAACTAATCTTCGACAAAGCAGGGAAAAATATCCAATGGAGAAAAGACAGTCTCTTCAATAAAGGGTGCTGGGAAAATTGGACAGCTATATACAGAAGAATGAAACGCAACCATTCATTTACACCATACACAAAGATAAACTCTAAATGGATGAAAGACCTCAATGTGAGACAGGGATCCATCAAAGTCCTACAGGAGAGCATAGGCAGTAAACTCTTCGACATCGGCCACAGCAACTTCTTTCAAGACACGTCTCCAAAGGCAAGGGAAACCAGAGCGAAAATGACCTTTTGGGACTTCATCAAGATAAAAAGCTTCTGCACAGCAAAGGAAACAGTCAACAAAACAAACAGGCAACCCACAGGATGGGAGAAGATATTTGCAAATGAAACTATAGACAAAGGGCTGATATCTAAAGTCTATAAAGAACTTTTCAAACTCAACAACCAAAAAACAAATAATCAAGTCAAAAAATGGGCAGAAGACATGAGAAGACACTTCTCCAAAGAAGACATACAAATGGCTAACAGACACTTGAAAAAGTATTCATCATCATTAGCCATCAGGGAAATTTAAATCAAAACCACACTGAGAAACCACCTCACACCAATCAGAATAACAAAAATCGACAAGGCAAGACACAACAAATATCAGAAAAGCTGTGTAGAAAGGGGAACCCTCTTACACTGTTGGTGGGAATGCAAGGTGGTACAGCCACTTTGGAAAACAGTGCGGAGGTTCCACAAAATGTTAAAAATAGAGCTACCCTATGACCCAGCAATTGCACTACCAAGTATTTACCCCAAAGATACAGATGTAGTGAAAAGAAGGACCATATGCACCCCAATGTTCATAGCAGTAATGTCCACAATAGCCAAACTGTAGAAAGAGCCGAGATGCCCTTCAGCAGACAAATGAATAAAGATGTTGTCCATATATACGATGGAATAGTCCTCAGCCATTAGAAAGGATGAATACCCAACTTTTGCATCAACATGGACAGAACTGGAGGATATTGTGATAAGTGAAATAAGCAGAGAAAGTCAATTATCATATAGTTTCACTTATTCGTGGAACATAAGGAATAGCATGGAGGACATTAGGAGAAGGAAGAGGGAAACGAATGGGTGGAATCAGAAGGGGAGACAAACCCTGAGAGACTATGAACTCTGGGAAACAAACTGGGTGTTTTAGAGGGAAGAGGGGTTGGAGGATGAGTTAGCCCAGTGACGGGTATTAAGGAGGGCACATACTGCATGGAGCACTGGATGTCACACACAAACAATGAATCATGGAACACTACATCAAAAACTAATGATGTATTGTATGGTGATTAACATAGCATAATAAAAAAAAAAGACAAAGAACCGTTCAGTGTCTTCAAAACCAGTAATTCTGCATCTTTTTGACCTTCTTCCACAATTAAATCTCTGCCTAATTACAGCCAGGAAAGGTCCTCTGTTTTTAAGGACTCCTATAATTAGACTAGACACCACCAGATAATCCAAGACAATCTCCCTACATCACAAGTCTTTACCTTAATTATATATGCAAAGTCCCTTTTGCCATGTAAATTATTCCAAAGATTATGACATGGACATCTTTGGGGCCATAATTCTGCCTACCACAGAAAGGCTTTAGCAACCTCCTCTCATAGATCTTAGACCTCAGGATCACCCTTGATGACCATAAATTGTCTGTGGGTTTTCAATGTAAAAAACCACTCTCCTCTACCCCACACTACATGCTAATAGAGAGAGGCAATTATTGGCTCATTACTGGGATCTCTTGGAAACAGAGGCTCTCATAGACTGACCCAGTTATTCACCACACTCAGCTGCTCGTTATGCATTGGGTCATGGAAGCAGCCCCCACAAAGCAGCCCTAATGACAAATTCAGCATGGCCATTGAGGCGCCCTTACTAAAATGGAAACAGTACCTATAAGTTAAAACCAAACCTGGGCCCTCTGGCATTCCTCATTTGCAGGAGGGGGTAGTCTCTGTTATTCTCAGTCCCTTGACAAATGCCACATTGCCAGAGAAGTTCACTTATCTCTCAGATGCCTGAGGAGCCCCTTTGGATCATCCGAGTGAACAGCAAAGGGCACTCATATACTTTACAGACAGCAGTACCACCATCACACATGATGGAGTTTAATGGACAACTACTGCTTTTCATTAGGCACATATCTAATAAAAAGGACAGAACTCAAAAGTCAGCAAAATTGGCCAAACTTCAGGCAGTGTTCTTAGCCCTGGATGCCCTAATCACAATCTGCCCCCTTTACACATTTTTATAGACTCCAACAATTTCTTATCCAAGGTTGCTCCATTTGAGGCAAAGAACTCTCAGAATGTCATGCCTTACTGATGTCCAAAATATACATTAAGATCACCCATATCTCTTCACATCCTAATGCTACACTACAAGATCTAAGACATGTCTTATTGCCTTTGGTGTTCCAAACATTATTTATAGTGACCGGGACACACATTTCAATTATCAAAACACATAATACTGGTCTCTTGAACAAGGCATTCAATTGAACTGTAACTCCCTTAGCAGCTTCAGGCTGCAGGCCTCAAAAATGCCACATGGCTTAGACAAGTTCAAATTCAATTAAATAAAACATGGAACATCTCAGTTGTCAAATACCAAGTTGAATTATAATAGAGTTTGACTCCCATTTTTGATGTCTGACTACTGACAGCTTTCAAACCCCTTATCTGAGAAAGCTGATAATAATGTTCATGAACTCCCTCCTTTGGTACAAATGGAAATTTAAAATATACAAGCCCTAGCCAACATATAAAAATCCTCATTGTGGCCCAACCCCTAATGACAGTAATAGCCAAAGCCAGTTACCTCTTCTGGTTCTTGCAAGTCATTTTTGGACCTATTACATACCTAGCTCTGCTCTCCTGAAAAGGCTCATACACATCCCAAATAAAATCCCAGCCAGTTTTTAAAAATATCTAACAGAAAAACTGATTCTAAAATGTGTAACAAAATGCAAAGGACCAACAACAGCCAAGGCAATCTTTTTTTAAGTTTTTATTTAAATTCAATTTAATGGGGCACCTGGATGGTTCACTTAGTTAAGCATCCAACTCTTGGTTTCAGCTCATGATCTTGGGGTCATGGGATCAAGCCCTGCATTGGGCTATGCATTCAGTGTGAAGCCTGTTTGACATTCTTTCCCCCTGCCTACCCTTCTCCTTCTGCTCCTGCCCTTGCTTACATGCTCTCTAAAATAAGTAAATAAAATATTTAAAAATAAATAAATGTAATGTAGTTAACATATAGTATATTATTAGTATCAAGGGTAGAATTAAGTGATTCATCAGTTGCATACAACACCCAGTGCTCATTACATCAATTGCTCTCCTTAATGCCTGTCACCCAGTTATCCCATCCCTCTACCCACCTCCCCACCAGCAACCCTGTTTGTTCCCTATAGTCAAGAGTCTCTTATGGTTTGCCTCCCTCTGTTTTCTTTTTTTTTCTTTTTTCTTTTTTTTTAAGTTTTATTTACTTATTTGACAGAGAGAGACACAGCAGAGAGGGAACACAAGCGGGGGTAGCAGAAGAGGGAGAAACAGGCTTTCCACGAGCAGGGAACCCTATGTAGGGCTCAATCCTAGGATCCTGAGATCATAACCTGAGCAGAAGGCAGACACCCAATGACTGAGCCACTCAGGCGCCCCTCCCTCTCTGTTTTTATCTTATTTAATTTTTCCTTCCCTTTTCCTATGTTCATATGTTTTGTCTCTCAAATTACACATATGAGTGAAATCATATGGTATTTGTCTTTCTCTGATTTACTTATTTCATTTAGCATAATACCCACTAGTTCCATCCACACTACTGCAAATGACAAGATTTCATTCTTTTTGACAGCTGAATAATATTCCATTGTGTACATATACCACATCTTCTTTATCCATTCAACTGTCGATGGACATCTTTCCATATTTTAGTTATTGTGGACATTGCAACTTAGACATAGAGGTCCATGTGCCCCTTTGAACTATATTTTTGTATAGTTCAATTTTGGATAAATACCTGGTAGTGCAATTCCTAGGTCATAGGATAGTTCTATTTTTAACTTTTTGAGGAACATCCAATCTTGAAAAGGCAATCAGGAAAAGAAGAGAAAACGACTGAATTATGAAGTAAGAAGGCCTAATATAAAATCCTAGGAATTAACACATTGATGAAAGGATAAACAAAAACTAATGTAACAATACATGCCACAATGTGGATAAAAGCAGAAAACATTATGTTATGTGAAAGAAGTCAGGCACAAAAAGGTAACATGGTCTATAATTGAATTATATAAAATATCCAGACTGCATCCATAGAGTAAATCCGTAGGGACAGAAAGCATAGTGGTGATTATCAGGAGCAGGGGAAAAAGAATATGGGAAGTATCTGCTTCATGGGTACAGGGAGTGATGAAAATGCTTTGGAACTAGACAGGGGTGATGGTTGCACATTGTTTAAGTGCATGATGGATTGTTCACAAATTGGCTTATTTTATATTATGTGAATGCCTTCTTAACTTTAAAAACTATGATAAATTGGGTACCTGGATGACACAGTAGTTTAAGCATCCAACTCTTGATTTTGGCTCCAGTCATGATCTCAGGGTGGTGAGATTGAGCAGAGCCTGCTTAAGATTGTCTTTCTCCCTCTCCCTCTGTTCCCTCCCCCAACCCACATGTGTGTGTCCTCACGTGTACACATTCTTGCACACGTATGCGAACCTCTCTCTCTTTAAAAAAGTAATTTAAAAATCATGATAAATGGCTTTCAACTAGAGAGAGTAGCTAGCCATGAAATCATAAAAAGTGAGCAGCATGCATAAAAAATTTTAAAAAATGTTTCAACACTATTAAAACAAAATAGAGAGCCCAGAAACACAACCCATATATGTGGCCATCTAATTCAAGAAAAAAAGATGAAAGTCCACTCAGGAAAAGTGAATTGGATATCCATATAGAAATAAAACTAACCTTGAATTCTAACACCTAAGATCAATTCCAGATTGATTTTATGGAATGCAGACCTAATTGTGAAAAATAAAACAATACAGCTTTCAGGAAAAAGAACACAGAAAACATCTTCACAATCTTGGAAGTAGACAGAGAGTCTTAAACAAGACACAGAACTGTTAACCAAAAAGAAGAAATGGTAAACTGGATTATATTAGGAGTAAGACCATTTGTTGATTAATAGACACATTAATATTGCAATGACACCAAAAAAAGAAAGTACTCTTACAAATAAAAAACAAAACCCAATTTTAAAATGAACAAAAAACATTTAAAAAAACTATCAACATATGAAAATCAAATAAACCACATATACAGAATAAAGAACAATAACCACATGACCACCTCAATAAATACAAAGAAAACATATGACAAATTCCAACACTCTTTCATAATAAAAGCACTCAACAAACTAGTAATAGCAGGGGACTTCCTCAACACGGTAAAGAGCATCTACATGAAACCCACCACTAACATAATAGTTAATGGTGAGTCCAAAAGCTTTCTCCCTAAAATCAGAAACAAGACAAAGATAGCTTCTCTTATCCCTTCTATTCAACATTTTTCTGGGGGTTTTAACCTAAACAGAGCAATTAAGCAAAAAAAGGAATTTAAAAGCATCCAGGTCAGAATAGAAGAAGTAAAATGATGTCTATTCATGATGACATTAACATATATATGTAAATATGTTATACAAATAAAATACTAAGAAATCCACTAAAAAAAACAATTAGAATTAATAAACAAGCTCAGAATGTTGCAGGACAAAAGATCAATGCAAAAAAATTGTATTTCTATACACTTACAATGAGCCCTCTACAGTAGGATTAACATGAGCAAAATACCTAGGAATAAATTTAACAAAAAAGTATAAAATCTGTACACTGAAAACTACAAAACACTGTTGAAGGAAATTGTAGAAATCCTAAATAAATGGAAGGACATCACCTGTTCCAATGTTCATGGATTGAAAGACTTCATACTATTAAGTTGGTGATACTCTCAAAACTGATCTACAGATTCAACACAACCCATATCAAAATCCCAGCTGTATTTTTTTTTTTTAGTACTTGACAAGCAATGGTGACCACCTGGAGTGGCCAAAACAGCCTAGAAAAAGAATAAAGTTGGAGAACTGATGCTTCTAGACATCAAAACTTAATGCAAACCTACAATCACAATCAAGAAAGTGTGATACTGGCACAAAACAGAACCAAGAGTCCAAAAATAAACCCTTACATATATAGTCAACTGATTTTCAACAATGGTGCCAAGACCATTCAATGGGTCAAAGTCTTTTCAACAAACTTGTCAGGACAACTGGATATCCATATGCAAAAGAACAAAGCTGGGCCCTTACCTGATGCCATAAACAAAAATCATTTCTAAAAGGGTCAAATGCCTAAATGTAAGAGCAGTTTTGAAACTATAAAATTCTTATGAGTAAACATGAGTGGAAATCATTGTAACTTTGAATTAGGCAATGGTTTCTTAGATAGGACACTAAAAGTCCAACAGACAAAAGAAAAATTAGATAAATCAGTTTTCATCAAAATAAAATACTCTGTGCTTCAAGGATACCATCAAGAAAGTGAAAGACAACCCAGAGAATGGGAGAAAATATTACAAATTGTATATCAGATAAGGGACTTGTATCCAGAATGTATAAAGAAACTGGACAACAATAAAAAGATGGACAACTCAATTAAAAATTGGCCAGAGAATTTAAATAGACATTTCTCCAAAGAATACATACAACTGGTCAATAAATCCTGAAAAGATGCACAACATCATTAGTCAATAAGGAAATGTAAATGAAAACCCAATGAAATACCACTTCCCACCCACAAGACAGCTATAATGAAAAAAGACAGACAATAACAAACTATGGTGAGGATATGAAGAAACTGGAACACTTAGATGTTCTTGATAGGATTGTAAAATGATTCACCTGCTTTGGGAAACAGTTTGGCAGTCCTCAAAATGTTAAACATAAAGTTACCATATGACCCAACAATTCTATTCATAGGTATATACCCAAGAGAATTAAAAACATACATCCATACAAAAACTTGCACATGAATGTTCATTGCATCATTATTCATAATAGACAAATTGGAATCAATCCAAATGCCCAACCACCGGCAAATAAACAAAATGTGCTATATCCAATACAATGGAATGTTATCTGGCCATAAAAAGGAATGAAGTAATGATACATGTTACAACTTGGATGAACTTTGAAAATATTATGGCAAGTAAAAGAAGCCAGACACAAAAGATCCCATATTATATGATTCCACCTATATGAAATGTTCAGAAAAAGCAAATCCACAGACACAGAAAGTAGATTAGTGGTGGCCAGAGGCTAGGAGCAGAAGGAATGGAGACCATAATTGTTAATGGATATAGGTTGGTTTTTTTTGGTGTGGGGTAATGAAATGTAGTGAAATTAGGTACTGATGATTATTACACAACTCTGTGAATATACTAATGACCACTGAATTGTTATTTTAACAGGTTGAGTTTTATGGCATGTGAATTATATCTCAAACTGTTATTTTAAAAATGAACAAAATACTTGAGGGACGCCTGGGTGGCTCAGTTGGTTAAGCAACTACCTTCGGTTCAGGTCATGATTGTGGAGTCCTGGGATCCAGTCCCGCATCGGGCTTCCTGCTCAGCAGTGAGTCTTCTTCGCCCTCTGACCCTCTCCCCTCTCATGCTCTCTCTCTCACTTGCTGTCTCTCTCTCAGGTAAATAAATAAAATCTTATTAAAAAATGAACAAAACGTTTGAAAAGACACCTCACAAAAGAGTACATCTAAATGGACAACACCTGAAAAGATGCTCAACTTCATCAGTCATCAAGGATATGTGATTTAAAACCATAATGAAATATCAGTACACATTGACTGGAATGGCTAAAATGAACAGAAAATACCAAGTGTTGGTGAGGATACAGAGTGAGAGTCAGCAAACTAGGACCCACCACCTATTTTTGAAATAAAATTCTATTGGAAAGGGTCCATGCTCTTTCATTTATGTGATGTCTATGGCTTCTTCCGTGCCACAATGACAGAGCTGAGTATTTGCCCCAAGTCCATATGGCCTATAAAGCCTAATATATATACTATCTGACTCTTTTATATCTGGCACCCAGCCCTTGATGCAGAGCAACCAGAACTCTCATACATTGCTACTGGGAATGTAAATCAGTACAATCACTCTGGAAAACTACTCCGCATTATCTACTAAAACTGAACATTTGCATACACTATAAACTTTAGGTATTAGTTTCATGTAGCTGCTGTTACAAATTACAAGGTTAAAATAATCTTGATGGCTTAAAACAGAAATTAATCCTCTCACAGTTCTGGGGGCCAGAAGTCCAAAATCAAGGTGTCATTTACAATCATAAGAATCAAAGTATTAAGAAAAATTTCTTTTGAATGATACTGTCATTACAATTAGTACCCAAATGAGCAAAATAGCATAAACATAATTTATATAGATATTAAGCATAAGAAAATTTTTTTACATCATAAATCTTAGTGAGATGAAATGTGGTTTTTACTTTATAAATCTATTGATAGTATTAGTCAATGTACAAAATCAATCACTTCCCTTTTTTAAATTTTATTTTTAAATATAAGCTCTGAATGAAATAAGTCAGTCACAGAAAGACAATTATCATATGGTCTCACTGATATGAGGAATTTGAGAAACAAGACAGAGGATCATAGAAGGGAGGGGAAAATGAAAGGAGATGAAACCAGAGAGGGAGACTCTTAATCTCAGGAAACAAATTGAGGGTTGCTGGAGGAAAGAAGGGTAGGAGAAATAGGTGATGGACATTCGGGGAAGTATGTGCTATGGTGAGTGCTGTGAATTATGTAAGACTGATGAATCACAGACCTGTACCCCTAAAACAAATAATACGTTATACGATAATTTTAAAAAATACATAAACTCTGAGAAAGTTTGTTTACAAAAATAAGTAAATAGGAATAATAACCATTTTCTTATAGCAACATCACATAACTCTTTGCTCTCTTCTAGAGTTATATGCCAAATCCCAGTGATCTCTTATTAAAAATTACAAAAAATTGATAGAAAAATTTTCTATCAATTAACAACTACAGTAGGTGCTCCTTCAGTTTTGTAGAAAGAAGTGGAAACCACCTAAATTGTATAAGTATTTGTGGTACAATGATTTGGGTCATTCACTTTCTTAAGATTGACACTAATTTTCCTTCTAGGCACCATAGTAAGATTAGGAATGGATGAGAAATACGCAAAGGAAACCAATTATATTGAACTATACTTATCAAAACATGTTTTAAATTACTGAAAAGAGTATTAAATGTTTCAATGTTAACACTGAATAAAAGATCAGGGGGCAAAACACATAACTCAAAGTTTCACAGTAGTGAGGAGTATTTCTAAATATCCACAATGTGACCATCAACACCTAAGATTTCTGTGGCCAAAGGTACAGGTACTGTTAATACTACATGATTTCCACTGATGACATTGTCACAGGTACTGCTAATTACTTCTGTGGTTTACAATTTCATAATTGATGAAAATGCAAAAGTTGACTTATATGTTAAGCAAGATAAACATGTGATTTTCCTTCCATCCCAGTTCATGAATCACCAAAATTCTAGGATTAAGAATGCCCGGTTTAATGGACGAAAAGAGGGAGTGATAAGGATAGGAAGAAAGAGAAGGAATGACAAGTGAGGAGGGGAAAAAGAGAAGGAGGGCAGGCAGGAGGAAAGGGAGAAGAGCAAGCAAGAAATATATATATCTAAATCTCTACACTTAGACTAAGCAAGTAAGCTTGGATATTCACTCCCATTGTTATCGTTATGTCTAAAGAGATGTTATATACCAACATTTTATAACTAGCTTGTTCAGCGGAGTCCTACCCACTAATCTCCTCCTCAGTTCCATAGTCACCCAACTGCAGCAACTTAGAGTCCAAATACAACCAGTATTTCCCGCGGTCTTCCAGAACAGTGAGTATAAATCTGATCCCGTTACGGCCATAACGCAAATCTCGCGCCCTCAGTCCCCATCCCCCCTCACCTCCAGTTAACAGGGAGTCCCTATTTTCTCCGGACACCCCCTCCTCCATTCGTCCCTCTAAGAGTTCTCAAACGCGGGCAGTGCTCACCTGTCTCCTGGCCACCACCTGTTGCTCTCCAATCTCCGCCCAGGGTCCCTCAGGCTCCACTGGGGTGTCAGGTCCGGTGGGCTCCTCTGTCCACCGACCCTAGGGCTGGGGGCAGCCCTGCTGGCTGCGAAAAATAATCTCCTCTGTCCCTCTTTTTTCTGGAAACAGAGCTTTCCCGCTTGCCAATCTGGGTTTTTCCGCTTATCGCCAGTCCTCCGCCCCCACAGGGCACAGGACAACGGCCTGCCTTTCTTCCCTCGTGGGCATTTTTCCTCTCAAGGACTCCAGTCAGGCGGCCACCATTCTCCCACAAGCTCTGTCGGTCCAGTCCGGTGTTCCAGGCCCAAAAGACAAGCCCGGAGGCGGAACACGTGTTGGAAGGTCATTAACCATTCGAAGACCTAAGAAGATTCCTGAACTTTCCATAACCTCTGGGGAACCTGTCAAATGCGAACACGGGGGGCTTTGGCTGTGGTATCGCGAGGTCCTAATTGTTGAGGAGGTATCGCGATGTTTCCGGTTGTGAGGCGCATCCTGCCTGAGAAGGAGCCGCGCTCGCTAGGCTCACAGAGAGCTGGTGGGATGGTGTGGCCCCTCGCAGCCAAAATACTGTTAGACGCACGAAGAACTACAGAGGAGAAAGCCCTAAGAGCAAAGCGGTACAGCGTCCACCCGCTCCAGCTCTTTGTCTGTTGTTTCTCCTGAGCATCTCTGCTGCCTTTGAGTTCTTTCTAGGATGTGCTTTGAATCGCTCCCACAAGAGATTCAAGCAGGAAAGTAATTCTAGTTACCTTACCGACCCCCAGTATTAAGTATCTAAAAATGTCTAGAATAGGAGAATACATTATTAAGGAATTGTAAATCTTACGTTCGTTTATATAACAAAAAATGTTTTCAGTGCCCACTGTGGGGTAGGTCTTGGAGACGTAATGATCCATGAGATCATCACAGTCTCTGAAATCACAGAATCTAAATTCCTATCAAGAAACTAAATAAATTATGGGGCGCCTGGGATGGCTCAGTGGGTTAAAGCCTCTGCCTTCGGCTCAGATCATGATCCCAGGGTCCTGGGATCAAGCCCTACATCGGGCTCTCTGCTCAGCGGGGAGCCTGCTTCCTCCTCTCTCTCTCTCTCTCTCTGCTTACTTGTGATCTGTCTGTCAAATAAATAAATAAAATCTTTTTTAAAAAAAAGAAACTAAATAAATTAGCCACTATAAAATAATGAATATGTCAAGGGAAGAAAGGGGATTTAAAGGAATATAGAGCAGGATCTTCTGACCCAGACTTGGGAAATTATGTAAAGCTGTATGTAAGATACAGAAACTTGTAAGCTGAGATGTGAAGGATAAATAAGGGAGGAGTTTTCCAAGCCAGGGGAGTGAACAGAGAAAATTCCAAGCAGAGGCAAGAACATGTAGCAAAACCTAAAGATAAGAAAAAGCATAGTTCATAGGAGACAATGAAAGAGATTATGGCTGGCTGCTGGGACAATGCGGGTAAGCGATTAAGAATATTATTACTGGGAAGTCAATTATCTGGGTTTAAATTTCAGTTCTGCCATTTAGCACCATTGAGAAGTAAAATGATGAAGCAGAGAGAAGACTGCTCACAAAGGACTTTAATAAGCCATGTTAAAGGATTTTTAATTTATCCTAAGATCAATAGGCAGCCATTGGAGGCAGGGGATTGATGTAACCAGATATCTGTTTTATGAATATTGATCTCTTCCCAAACAAAAGCTGAAAGAATTTGTCACCACTAGACCTTCCTTACAAGAAATGCTAAAGGGAGCTCTTCAAGCTGAAACAAAAATATACTAATTAGAAACCAGAAAACATATGAAAGTTTAAAACTCATGGTAAAGGTAAATATATAGTCAAATCTTCAATACTCTAATACTGGAATGATGGTATGTAAATTGCTTTGTACTCTCATGTAATGACTACAACACAAAACTGTTAAAAAAAAATACCTGTAGCTAAGTACTCTTTTAGTGGCTATCCAATATGAAGAAGTTCTATTTTGACATTCACAATATAAAATATGTGTGTAGGAGGGCAAGTAAATACATAGAGCTTTTTTATGCAATTTAACTTAAGTTGTTATTGGTTTAAAATAGACCATTGTAAGATGAAAAAAAAGCTGAGGGCATCACACTCCCTGATTTCAAATAACATTACAAAGATATAGTAATTAAAACATTATGGTACTGGCATAAAAATAGAAACATACACAAATGGAACAGAATGGAGACCCCAGAAATAAACCTACACATGTAGTGTCAACTATTCTTTAACAAGAACACATAATGGGCAAAAAGACAGTCTCTTCAATAAACAATGCTGGAAGGGGCACCTGAGTGGCTCAGATGGTTAAGCCTTTGCCTTCAGCTCAGGTCATGATCCTGGGGTCCTGGGATCGACCCCTGTACTGGGCTCCCTGCTGGGTGGTGAGCCTGCTTCTCCTTCTCCTTCTACTACTTCCCCTGCTTGTGCTCTCTCGTGCTCTGTGTCAAATAAATAAATAAAACCTTTTAAAAAAAGATTTAAAAACAATAAAATAAAATAAATGGTGCTGGGAAAACTGGATATCCACAGGCAAGAATGAAACTGGACCCCTATCTTACAACACTTAACAACAACAACAACAACAACAAAACTCAAAATGGATTTAAAATCTTAAGTGTAAGACCTGAAACCATAAATTTCCTAGAAGAAAACATAGGGGGAAATCTTCTTGATACCTGTATTGACAATGATTTTTTGGATATGATGCCAAAAGCATAAGCAACAAAAGCTAATGATAAGTGAGACTACATCAAACTGTAAAGCTTTTGTACAGCAAAGGAAATAATAAAATGACATCTGCGAAGAGAGAGAGTTTGACTTCTTCATTGCCAATTTAGATACCTTTTATTTCTCTTTGTTGTCTGATTCTGTTGCTAGGACTTCTAATACTATGTTGAACAAGAGTGGTGAGAGTGGGCATCCTTGTCGTGTTCCTGCTCTCAACGGGAAGGCTGTGAGCTTCTTCCCATTGAGTATGATGTTTGCTGTGGGTCTTTCATAGATAGATTTTATGAAGTTCAGAAATGTTACCTCTATCCCTATACTTTGAAGTGTTTTAATCAGGAACGGATGCTGGATTTTGTCAAATGCTTTTTCTGCATCAATTGAGAGGACCATGTGGTTCTTCTCTCTTCTCTTATTGATTTGTTCTATCACATTGATTGATATGCGAATGTTGAACCATCCTTGTAACCCAGGGATGAATCCCACATGGTCATGGTGGATAATCTTTTTAATGTGCTGTTGGATCCTGTTTGCTAGGATCTTGTTGAGAATCTTAGCACCCATATTCATCAGCGATATTGGTCTGAAATTCTCCTTTTTGGTGTGGTCTTTGCCTGGTTTGGGAATCAGGGTAATGCTGGCTTCATAAAAAGAGTCTGGAAGTTTTCCTTCTGCTTCAATTTTTTGAAACAGCTTCAGGAGAATAGGTGTTATTTCTTCTTTAAAAGTTTGGTAGAATTCCCCCAGGGAATCCATCAGGTCCTGGGCTCTTGTTTTTTGGGAGGTTTTTGATCACTGCTTCAATCTCGTTACTAGATATCGGTCTATTCAGGTTGTCAGTTTCTTCCTGGTTCAATTTTGGGAGTTTATATTTTTCCAGGAATGCATCCATTTCATCTCGGTTGCTTAGCTTATTGGCATATAACTGTTGATAATAACTTCTGATGATTGTTTCTACTTCCTTGGTGTTAGTTGTGATCTCTCCCTTTTCATTCATAATTTTATTAATTTGAAAAGGCAACCTACATAATGAGAGAAAATACTTATAAACTATACATCTGATAAAGGGTTAATATTCAAAATATATAAGGAACTCATATAACTCAATAGCAGAAAAACAATACAATTTACATATATATATTCATCACATTGTACAGTTTAAATATATATAATTTTATCTGTCAATTATTCTTCAATAAAGCTGGAAAAAATATACAGGGAACATTTAAATCTTAACAGTAAAAAAACAACCAGATTTTTAAAAAATGTGCCAAAGATCTAAATGGATCCCTGATCACAGAAAATATAAAGTTGGCAAGTAAGCATGTGAAAAGATGCTCCACATCATGTGTGTTCAGGGCAATGAAAATTAAAGCAATGAGATACTAACACATACCTATCAAAATGGCCAAAATCCAGAACACTGACAACACCAGATGCTGGTGAGGATGTGGAGCAACAGGAAATTTCATCCATTGCTGGTGGGAATGCAAAGTGGTATAGCTACTTCAGAAGACAGTTTTGGTGTTTTCTTAAAAAGCTAACCATACTCTTAACATATGACCCAGAAATTGCTCTCCTTAGTATTTACTAGGTAGTCCTAATAGGGGTAAAAGATAATAAATGAGTAAGTAAGTAAATAAGTAAGTAAGTAAAGTAAGATTGTGATAGTGCTGTAAACAGGATGGTGTTATAGGGTGGAGACTTGATTTTTTTAAAAGATTTTATTTATTTATTTGAATGAGAGGAGAGGGAGAGACAACAAGTGCAGGAAGTGGGGAAGGGAGAAGCAGACTCCCAGCAGGGAGCTGCATGTGGGGATCCATCCCAGAAACTTGGGATCATGACCTGAGTTGAAGGCAGACACTTAACAGACTGAGCCACCCAGGCACCTAGGGATGGAGACTTTAGAAGACATGTTTACGAAAGGAGAAAGATGAGAAGGAATCAGTAATGCAAGAAGCTGGAGGAGTGAACAGCAAATGCAAAGACCATGAGGCTGCAATGATCTTGGAGAGTTCTACAAACAGCAAGGAGACCAGTGTGGCTGAAAACTGGGGACCTCAGGGGAAAGTGGTAAAAGTCAAGATTTAGGCAAAGGCCAGATTCAGCAGAACTGTGTGGGCCCTGTTAAAATGTTAGGTTTATTCTATTGGAAGGTTTTAATCAGGAGAGTATCAGATCTATGTTTTGTTTTTGTTTTTGTTTTTTTAAGATTTTACTTATTTATTTGAGAGAGAGAAAGACAGAAAGAGCACGAGTAGGGGGAGGGGCAGAAGGATAGGGAGAAGCAGGCTCCCCGCTGATCAAGGAACCTGATGCAGGACTCCATCCCACAACCCTAGGACTATGACCTGAGCCAAAGGCAGATGCTCAACCTACTGACCCACCCAGGTGCTCCTCAGATCTATGTTTTTTTTTAAGATTTTATTTATTTATTTGACACAGAGAGAGAGATCACAAGTAGGCAGAGAGGCAGGCAGAGAGAAAGAGAGGAGGAAGCAGGTTCCCCAATGAGCTGAGAGCCCAATGCGGGACTCTGTCCCAGGACCCTGGGATCATGACCTGAGCTGAAGGCAGAGGCTTTACCCACTGAGCTACCCAGGCACCCCAGATCTATGTTTTAAGAGGACTCTTTCTAGAGCTTTATGAAATGCATAGCCGAAGAACAACCTGCCCAGCTAACAGAATAGAATTTTAGCACAGCCTAGGAATTTAAACATCATCAAAATTCACCTCCAAAGTCTCTCCCTGCTTTAATAATCAGTGGGTCCATGCTGAAATTACAGTGAAAAGATCTTTGATTTCTTTGATTTCTCAGCAACACAATCTAAGTATAGAGTTTCATTATTCCTTTTTCCCTCTGTGACATTGGTTTTGAATGGTTGAGTCGTGTCAAATAAATGCTTTTAATTGTTCCTGTTTCTTGCCTCCAAATTCCCAAATGTTAACCAAAAATTTTCCACTAATGAAGTGTCCAAAACTAAAAACAGCATCCCAGGTGCTATCTCACTAGGGCCAACCAGAAAGAACCATTATCTCCCTGCTTTGTAACCAGAGGTCGGTGTCATATTTTTCTCACAATATTATACAACAGACATGTATCTAATTTGCCATTTAGCATCACCCTTGGGCCTATTATAGCCATCACTATTTTCCAGGTGTTGCCCTTCCTATGAAAAATTTTCTTTCCAATGACTTCTCCCCAGATGCCTCTACTTGAAATTTTTCCAAGTCGACTGTCATTCTCTTTGCCATATTGCTAATGTTTTACATAATTTCTTCAGCTTTCCTGGTGTTTGCAGTATATCCTCTTTTGGGGTCATCTGCAAATTTCATTAACATGTTTGTGGACAGGATGTAGCTGGAAGGGAATTGTTGAGGGATCCATCTTCTGTTTATTAGTTAGGAACTACTTCTAGAAATGGAGAAGGAACCCTTCATCAAAAGTAGAAATTTCTTTTGCTCTTATATACACAGGCTCACGGGTACACACAGACATACACACACACACACACACACACACACACAGAGTTAAAAGTGTTCTCAAATCTCTAGACCTCTCCTTTAAAAAAAAACTTTTTGCCATGAAGAAGAACAAAACCTCTGTATTGGGGTCCCTAACATGAGGCTCATGGACACAGGGCTACTGAGGTTCCCATGAACCCCCTGCAACTGTACTCCCAAGATATTCACATTATTGTGTCCTTGTATACATGTGCAATTTTCTAGGAACAAAGCCCATAGCTTTCATTAAAAATTCACAGGAATGCATAAATCTAAAAAAAGATTAAAAACCACTCCTCTGTATCATTGTTTCTCCAAAAATAAGCCAAAAGTTCAGCTCTATTGGAATCACAAGAGATGCTTGTTAAAATGCAGATTCTTGATCCACAGAATCAAAATGGAAATAGGAATGTGCATTTTTTAATTAATGCAAATTATGTTGAATAGGAAATTGATGTTAATTGTACAAAATTTAAAATATCAAAAGGAAAAAGTCTCTCTCCTATCTGTTTCTCAGCCACCAGTTTCTCTTCAGAGAGGCAACCACTGTTACCAGTTTCTATGTTTTCTATTTTGTTTCAACAAAAACAAACTTTCCCAGGTGATTTTTATGATTATTAGACATAATGAAATTAGAGAAACACTGCTGTATGAAGGAAAAAAAATAATGTTTTGCTACATTAAAGACTATCTTAATCACATTGATTTTTCCCTTACCATCTGAGAACATATTATCCTGAAAAACAGTACCCAAGCTGATCACATCTGAATAACACTCCATTTTCCCCATTTCTTCTCAGTAAAGAAAACATCTTCAATATTTTTTTCTGTTTGCCTAGAGGTTACCTCTGCTTCCAGCTCTCTGTGACCCAGTCTGGTAGCCCACATTGGGTTGCCTGATTTCAGTCAGGTGATCAAGTGGGGTTGATTTTCTGACTGCCAAGATGCTGGGGATTAATCATTTCCCTAAAAAACTCTTGACCTTTTTTGAAAGAAAAAGGAAAAAACCCTCCCTGCCCTAGGCAAGAGCTTTTCTTATTAACTATAGAAATGCCTGTATCAAATGGCTAACAGACACATGAAAAAATGTTCATCATCACTAGCCATCAGGGAGATTCAAATTAAAACCACATTGAGATACCACCTTACACCAATTATTAACAAGACAGTAAACAACGTGTGTTGGAGAGGATGTGGAGAAAGGGAACCCTCTTACACTGTTGGTGGGAATGCAAGTTGGTGCAGTCACTCTGGAAAAGTGTGGAGATTCCTTAAGAAATTAAAAATAGAGATTCCCTATGACCCTGCAATTGCACTACTGGGTATTTACCCCAAAGATACGGATGTAGTAAAAAGAAGGGCCATCTGTACCACAATGTTCATAGCACCAATGGCCACAGTCACCAAACTGTGGAAAGAACCAAGATGCCCTTCAACGGATGAATGGATAAGGAAGATGTGGTCCATATATACTATGGAGTATTATGCCTCCATCAGAAAGGATGAATAGCCAACTTTTGTATCAACATGGATGGGACTGAAAGAGATTATGCTGAGTGAAATAAGTCAAGCAGAGAGAGTCAATTATCATATGGTTTTGCTTATTTGTGGAACATAAGAAATAACACGGAGGACATAGGGAGGTGGAGAGGAGAAGGAAGTTGGGGAAAATTGGAGGGGGAGACGAACCATGAGAGACTGTGGACTCTGAAAAACAATCTGAGGGTTTTGGAAGGGCAGGAGGTGGGAAGTTGGGTGAGCCTGGTGGTGGGTATTGTGGAGGGTATGTATTTCATGGAGCACTGGGTGTGGTACATAAACAACGAATTCTGGAACACTGAAAAGAGATTCAAAAAATAAAAATTTTAAAAAAATACAGTAAGTCCTACAAGGTCCTGCTCTACCAAAAAAAAAAAAAAAAAAAAAGCCTGTATCTCGGAAATGCTGTGCACACAATTAACTCTTTATTGTAGACATTAACAAGTCCAGACTGACTTAACCCTGCTTTACTGGGAAGTTCCATCTCATGTTTCTGTCTCAGTAGGGTCCAGGCCTTCAAGCAGAGTAAAGCATGGGTTAGTGTTCTCAGATATAAACCACTGCTGAAAATACATCCTATAAAAGAAAGAGCGGGTGTACTTTAAATGTCAGCCCAAAACTTTAGCCCCATTCCACTCAATTTCACACCTGAAAGACTAACAAATATATATGAAGAGATGCTCAAAGTTATTGAGAATAATCAAAAACAGGCAACTCCTCCCTCCTCGGGAGCTTTGTACTATCACTTTGTTATCACTCAATAAACCTTGCTTTGCTGCCCACCAAAAAAAAAAAAAAGAGAGAGAGAGAGAGAATCAAAGACATTCATATTTTAAATATGAGATAGCACTTCATACCCCATTAGCCTGGCCAAATTTGGAGAGTGAATAATACTAAATTTTAGCTAAGACATAGGAAAACAGGAAATTACAGGCAGTGCTAGTGGAGATAAGCTGACCATACTGAGTGAAATTAAGTGTGTGTATGTATGTATACATACATATGTATGTAAGTATGTATACACTGTGACCTGACAGTCCCACAGCAGGCACATCTGAGAGGAATCCTCCATAGGTCCAGTAGGGAATGGCCAAGGATTTCAGTGTGGCTTTGTGTGTGGTAGTGGAAAGTTGATGGTAATCTAAGTGTCCACCCCCAAAGGATAGGTGAAAATAATGTGGCTATCCACTGTGGAAGACCATCCAGCATTTAGGAACATTAAGCCAGGCATACATTCAGCAACATGGACTGATTTTATAAACATAGTGTTGAGTGACAATGTAAGAAACACAACAAGTTCTAGAGCACATTTAATGAAAATGAAAAGCACATACGTAGACAAATAGAGATCAGCAGATGCTAGAGCATAGGGCAAGAGAAGGAAGGTGATTGCTAATGGGTATGGGATCTCTTTTGGAGGTTATGAAAATACTCTGGAATTGGACAGTGACGATGGTTGTAAAATTTTGTGAATATATGAAAAATACTGAATTGTTTGGCTTAGAAGGGTGAATTTTATGGTATGTTAATCATATCTCAATAAAACACACACAAAAAAACAATTTTACAAGGATACATATGTGTTTAAGGATACATCAAAATATTGGAGTGGCTACCTAAAGAGAGAGAGGATGGGATTGGGAATTAGGATGAGGTGAAGGAGGGCTCTTCACAGCCCCTGAACTGAGGAAGATGATTAACTCAATCCTCTGGGCCAATGATAAAATCAACAAATAACAATAACCACCACCATCACCATTACGCCAGAGGATGAGAGGAGGGAAGAAAAAAGGAAAAACATGCTTATAAATAGTTTTATTGAGGAAAAGTATGCTATAATGATGAATGAAAAGAAACAGAATATTATAATTATAGGAACATAAGTACAACTATTTAAAACAACGCATGCAAATATTTGTATGTATGTATGTCATAGGAATGGGGCAGATAGCTATAGTGTGTGTAGAGTAAAATAGTGTAGTCTAGTAACAGTACCTGTGCCACTAGTTGTATAATCTTGTCCATCAAGGTACCTAATATGTCTGTAGCTTAGCTTCCTCATGTAAAGTGGAAATGATAACAAAAATACCTACTTCCAAAGGTTCTTATGAGAATTAAGTGAGTTAGTTGATGCCTGATACATAAGCCTTATATAAGGGTTACCTGGTAATACTATTATTTCCCCAGCCTTTTAAACTCTGTATCCAGTTGGGCTCCTTAACACATGGATGACAATTCACAGAGTTACACAATCAGAGTCCCAGTTTTTATTTATTATGAAGATTAAAAAGGAGAATATACTTGGCACATAGTAAGCTCTCAATAAATGTTAATGAGTTTATTATGAAGAATATTATTAATACATTGTCATAGTTTTTATGTACAAAAAGGGATAGAAGGCATAAAATATATTTTTCACGTTTTTCCAATGTATAAATTCTTCCATTTTCATTGAATTCCATTTTTGGGGTATAGTCTTTCCAAACTTTCCTCTCTAGATGGGTTCCCAGATTATATACTTGTGTGACACTTTGACCATCATCTTCATAGGAGTGATTAATTAATTAGGGAGGTAAATAATTTCTGGCTCATGTCTGTCATCTTCAGTAGAATCTAAGCTTCATGATGGCAACCATGGTATCTGTCCATGCAGAATGTTTAGCACTGTCTGGCACTTTGTTCACAGGCAAGAATTCACTGAATGAATGAACAAGTAATGAAATAAACAAAAAGCATTTTAACATGTACATTCTGAAGTAGCATAGTCTTGAGATTAAAAGCAACTATCATTTTCTCCATCTCTCTAGGAAGTGAGAAATTGCCCATCTTGTAATCTAGGAAGTGCCCATTTTATAAGAAATCTGATGATCTCATCAAAATTCAGATTTCAAGAAGATATTTTTTGCAGTTCTTCCTTTCTAGAATCACACTGCCTAAACCTGTCCCTAGGTATCCTTTCAGTTATAGCAGAGCTCTGGAAACAGTACTTTTCCAGAACCTCCTGTTCAGTAAAGGAAAAGTATGTCTCTCTACATTATCTTCACCCAGCGTACATTAGCCCTTACTCACTGACTCATGAAAGGTTAGGGACCTTAAAACTGTCTTTCATTTCATGGATGAGGAAATGGGCCCAGAAAAGTGGATTGACTTTTCTAAGCCTAACACTTGCGAATAATAGAGTTGATGCAACTGGAAATAGTTTACTTCTCACAGTTCCCCCTCTCTCACAATATAATATAGTAATAGTCCCATTTATTAAAAATTACATTTACAGAATTTTTTTATATTTAAGAAAATGCTCTTGATATATTAAGTGACAGAAGCAGAGTAGAATTGTATGTATAATATGTATTCCAATTATAAAATAGACAAATATATGAGGGCATATGTGTGTATGTGCATGTGTGTATGTATTTCTCAGTTATCTTTGTATATAGAAAATAAAAAAGGAAATGTGCCAAAATATTAACACTGTTTATCTCTGGATGGCGGGGTTATAGTTTATTTTTATTAATGCTTTTCTGCTTTAAAATGTTATTTGAATGAGCATATAGTATTTTATAATCAGAAATTTAAGTTTTTAAATTCCTGATCTAATATTTTTGAAGGGTTTTATTTTGGTACTGGTCAACACTGCAAGGTGAGGGGGCATCAATCTAGAGTCCAAAGAAGTTTTACCTAGTCATTTAACATGATCTGTAAAGTGGGTAGAATCACATCTACTACACAGTGCTTGTGTGTATGTATGTGTAATAATAAATTTGACATTCCTTTGTAATACTAAAGCTTGATAAAGCTGTTAAGTGGTGTTATAACAATAATAAAGTCCTGTGGCCCAAAAGAGGTGGGAGAACCCTTAGGATAGCAGGTAGCTTTGTGTTGAGGAAGTTGGGTTGGGAAAGGAGACAGGAGAGAGGATTCAGGAGAGGATTGGGAGAGGATTCAGGGAGAAAAGTGAGAGCGGTTTTTGCCAATGCTTAAGAGAAACAATCACATGCTTGACCCCTTTTCTCCCTTTCCCCCATACTTCCCCTACATGCTTCAATGTTCCCTCTTGTGATCCAATCTTCCTTCTATCTCTCAAGCTGCCCTCACAAAAGGCAGCTTATAATAGATAGGCTCCAGTGCATGTTAACACAATGGTAGTTTTGTTTCACAATCTATTCTATTTCACACTCCCTGTGAAAGGAAGCCTATGTAGGAATGTGACCAGTGGTCTATTAAGGCCTATCTAGTCCCAGACTGGGAGGCGTTTTCTTCCACTCTGGATGATAAGAGTTTGTAATGAAAACAAGGTAACTTTTAGCTAGAACCATTTGTACTGAGCTATATCCTTCAAAAGGTGTTCTCAATCAATATCTTTGGGATCTTACTAATTCTATGGAAAATAAGATTTCACACAAAGCAATGATTTTTTTAAGTTAGTCAAAGGAGCCAAAGGTAGCCTGTCAAATTATTGTTACTTTTACATTTAAAAAAAAGTAATACAGACCTATAGTCAACTTACCCAAGAAAAATGAAAACATATATTCGCAAAAAAATCTGCACACAAACATTAATAGCTGATTTATTCATAATTGCCAAAAACTGGCAATAACTCAAAATGTTCCTTAAAAAAAAAAAGACACATTTATTCAGCATCACACTTAAGTGGGCACCAGGCCTTTGAGAATCTTCTCTTGAGACAGCCCTGTTTGGTTCCACAACTCTTCCATGTACCTTATGTGGCCTCGAGTTCATGGCTGCATCCATTTCTTCCACATTGGCTTCCATGACAAACCCAAAGCCTCTGGAGCCCTTGGCGTTTGGATCTCTCATTACCACACAGTCTGTAAGGGTTCCTCATGGTTCAGAATGGCTCCTCAGACTCTTGTCGGTTGTTTCAAAGCTCAGCCCTCTGATGAAGAGCCTCCACAGCGTTCTAGGCTCTTGGAAGACTCGGACTTAGGCATGACGGTGGTGGGAGGGGAGACTAAGGATGCTTACTCTCTGGCGTCCATGAGCAGAAAGGAGTAATCTAATGAAGGTATCTCTCAAATGTTCTTAGACTGGCAAATAGATAAACAAACTTTGGTGCATCCACGTAATAGAATACTACCCAGCCATAAAAAGGAATGAACTATTGATTAAACACAACAACATGGTTGACTCTTAAATGTGTTATACTAAGTAAGGGAAGCCAGATCCAAAAGGTTTTAATTGTATTATTGCACTTGTGTGACATACTAGAAAAGGAAACTATAGGGGAAAACAAATGGGATTGGGGGAGAGGTTCTGCAAAGAGAGACTCAGAGTGAATACTGAAGGGTGATGGCACTACTCTTTTTTTTTTTTTTAAAGATTTTATTTATTTATTTGACAGAGATCACAAGTAGGCAGAGAGGCAGGCAGAGAGAGGGGTGGGGAAGCAGGCACCCGGCTGAGCAGAGAGCCCAATGCGGGGATTGATCCCAGGACCCCAAGATCATGACCTGAGCCAAGGGCAGAGGCTTTAACCCACTGAGCCACCCAGGTGCCCCGATGGCACTATTCTTTTTTTTTTTTTAAGATTTTATTTATTCATTTGACAGAGAGAGAGAGAGATCACAAGTGGTCAGAGAGAGGAGGAAGCAGGCTCCCGGCTGAGCAGAGAGCCCAATGCGGGGCTCAATCCCAGGACCCCGGGATCATGACCTGAGCCGAAGGCAGAGGCTTCAACCCACTGAGCCACCCAGGCGCCCCCAATGGCACTATTCTTAATGGCGATACAAGAATATAAATTCGTCAAGACTCATAGAACAGCACATCAAAAGGTGAATTTTACTATGTATGTTTAAGAAATAAATTTATAGGGGCGCCCGGGTGGCTCAGTCGTTAAGCGTCTGCCTTCGGCTCGGGTCATGATCCCAGGGTCCTGGAATTGAGCCCCGCATTGGGCTCTCTGCTCAGCGGGAAGCCTGCTTCTCCCTCTTCCACTCCCCCTGCTTGTGTTCCCTCTCTCACTGTGTCTCTCTCTGTCAAATAAATAAAATCTTAAAAAATATATAAATTTATAAAAGTAAAAATAAAATAACAGGCCGAAGGTAAATTCAAACAATACAAGGAATTCAGTAAAAAAAAAGTCTCCCTCCCAGAGCTTTATGGTGATAGAAAAATTCTGCATTTTGATTGCAGTGATCATTATGTAAATCTACCTATGTGATAAAATGAGGTAGAACTATAACCACACTTTACACCCATGCCAATTTATTGCTTTTGGTATTATACCATAGTTAAGATGTAACCCCCAGGGAAAGCAGGGTGAGGAGAAGGATCTCTGGATTTTCTTTGCAATCTCCTGCATATATATATACTTGAGTATCTCTCAACCAAACTTTCAATCTAGTCCAGCTCTCCAGAGGTGAACACTTAGAATTTCTTGTGTATCTTCTGCATACATTTACTCTTAACTTTTAATACAAACTAGCATATTACACATTGTCCTGCATTTCACTATTTTTCTTTTTTTAAGATTCATTTATTTTATTTTTTTTAACATCTTAATTTAATTTTTTTTTTTTTTTTTTTGGTGTTCCAAGATCCATTGTTTATGCACCTCATCCGGTGCTCCATGCAATACATGCTCTCCTTAATACCCACCACCGGGCTCACCCATCCCTCCACCCTCTCCCCTCCCAAACCCTCAGTTTTTTTCACAGAGTCCACAGTCTCTCATGCTTCCTATCCCCCTCCGATTTACCCCAATTCACTTTTCCTTTCCTTCTCATGTCCTCCATGTTATTCTTTACACTCTACAAGTAAGTGAAACCATATAATTGACTCTCTCTGCTTGACTTATTTCACTCAGGATAATCTCCTCCAGTCCCTAAGATTCATTTATTTGAAAGAGAGAGAGAGGAGACAGGCAAACACGAGTGGGGTTAGGGACAGAGGGAGATGGAAAGAATCTCAAGCAGACTCCCTGCTGAGCAGGGTCCCCATCTCAGGACCCTGAGATCATAACTTCAGTGGAACTCAAGACTGCCATCTTCTTGAGTCCCATGCTCTGATTGAGCCACCCAAGCACCCCTCCCTATTTTTCCACTGTTACTTTGGAAATATTTCCGTATCACAAACACATGGATCCACATCACTTTTTTTCCTGCTGCATAGTATTCCATCACAGAGTAGCCTCACAATTTATTTTAACAGTTTCTTATTCATGGACATTTGGATCTCAACAAGGAGTTAAACTTAAGTAATGCCTAAATTTTTAAAACATAAAAGGTCAACCAGAGTTGAGACCAAATGCAAAGTTTTTACAGATTCGAGGGTGTCTCTGGAATATCTTTTGACCAGAAGGGGGAAGGCAAGAGGCAAGAGGAGAGGCAAAACGCTGGGAAATATCCCTGGCCAATGGAGAAGCAGTGGTGCCGACAGGGAATTTACTGCCGGGTAGGAGTTCGCAGAGTGCCTCCCAACTGCTGGAGCAGGAGGCTGAGCTCCAAATCAAGGTTTCCTTAGGCGGCCACTCAGATTCACCCGTGTTTTGGGGGTTATGCGTGGTGCAGTGATGCGTGGCCACCTCCGGCCTCCTGCGGGGACCCTAGGCGGGGGCTGGGTCTGAATCCCCACCGTCTACAGCCCACGCTTGCAGGGGGTGCACACGTGGTGACCTGCCCGCTGCCGGGTTGCCGGCTCCGGCTCCTCCTCCCTCCAGATCTCCCTCTGTTCTCTGCAGTATCACGTGCATCTGCGCCGGGTGCAGGATGGCGGCTGCGGCAACAGCGGTGGGTGTCAGGCTCCGGGACTGCTGCAGCCGAGGCGCTGTGCTCCTGCTCTTCTTCTCCCTGTCCCCTCAGCCCCCGGCTGCCGCCGCTTGGCTGCTGGGCCTGCGGCCCGAGGACACCGCTGGAGGCCGCGTGTCCCTGGAGGGGGGCACCCTGCGCGCGGCGGAAGGCACCAGTTTCCTCCTGCGCGTCTATTTCCAGCCCGGGCCCGCGGCGCCCGCGGCGCCGGTGCCCGCACCCACCCTTTCCCCGGGAGAGAACGGCACCGGCGACTGGGCTCCACGGCTTGTGTTCATCGAGGAGCCCCCGGGAGGTAGCGGCGTGGCGCCCAGTGCTGTCCCCACGCGCCCCCCGGGGCCGCAGCGCTGCCGGGAGCAGAGCGACTGGGCGTCGGACGTGGAGGTCCTGGGGCCGTTGCGCCCCGGAGGCGTGGCGGGTTCGGCTTTAGTCCAGGTGAGGGTGCGGGAGCTGCGCAAGGGCGAGGCAGAGCGGGGCGGCGCGGGCCGTGGCGGGAAGCTCTTCTCGCTGTGCGCCTGGGACGGACGCGCTTGGCACCACCACGGCGCCGCCGGCGGCTTCCTGCTGCGCGTCCGCCCGCGGCTGTACGGTCCTGGGGGGGACCTACTGCCCCCAGCGTGGCTCCGGGCGCTCGGGGCGCTCCTGCTGCTCGCCCTGTCTGCCCTTTTCAGCGGCCTGCGCCTGAGCCTGCTCTCGCTGGACCCGGTGGAGTTACGGGTGCTGCGGAACAGCGGCTCGGCCGCAGAGCAGGAGCAAGCGCGCCGCGTGCAGGCCGTGCGCGGCAGGGGGACCCATCTGCTCTGCACCCTGCTCCTGGGCCAAGCCGGAGCCAACGCGGCCCTGGCCGGCTGGCTGTACGCCTCGCTGCCGCCGGGCGTCGGGGGCACCGGAGAAGATTATTACAGCGAGGCAGGGATTCACTTCCCTTGGCTGCCGGCGCTCGTGTGCACCGGCGCCGTGTTTCTGGGCGCCGAGATCTGCCCCTACTCAGTGTGTTCTCGGCACGGGCTGGCCATCGCTTCGCACAGCGTGTGTCTGACCCGACTCCTGATGGCGGCCGCCTTCCCGGTGTGCTACCCGCTGGGCCGCCTGCTGGACTGGGCGCTGCGTCAGGAGATCAGCACCTTCTACACGCGGGAGAAGCTGCTGGAGACGCTACGGGCCGCGGACCCCTACAGCGACCTGGTGAAGGAGGAGCTCAACATCATCCAGGGCGCCTTGGAGCTGCGCACCAAGGTGGTGGAGGAGGTGCTGACCCCCCTCGGGGACTGCTTCATGCTGCGCTCCGACGCGGTGCTCGACTTCGCCACCGTCTCAGAGATTCTGCGCAGTGGCTACACTCGTATCCCCGTGTATGAGGGCGATCAGCGGCACAACATTGTAGACATTCTGTTTGTCAAGGACTTGGCCTTCGTGGACCCCGACGACTGCACGCCGCTACTCACCGTCACTCGCTTCTACAACCGGCCCCTGCACTGCGTCTTCAATGATACCCGGCTGGACACGGTGCTGGAGGAGTTTAAGAAGGGTGAGCAGTGGTCTATCTCCTCTCTCAGCTCCTTACCCCCTCAAAAATATTCATAAACATGTGAAGTTTCAGGTGTGCAAAGCAATTCTCTTATGATAGCAAAAACTCAAGGAAGGCCCCACCTCTTGGAGCCTATTTTCATTTCACTTTTCCTTACCTTCCTTGCAGCTGACTGAGCCCCAGCCTCTAACCTTTCACTTGGCTCACAAGACGCTCTATATTCCTCATTCATTCCCTTTCAGGATTTTTCAGGATCTAATAATTGCCAGGTACTGTGCAGGTTGGATTCTGTGGATAGTCCTTGGAGGTCATTGGGTAGCTCCCCACTCAATACAAGAGGATCCTCTCTACACCATCCTGTAATAAGCAGTCTTCCTTTTAAACTCTTCCCAGGGCTGGAAACAATCTCCCAGGCAAACGAACTCCCTTGTTGGACAGCTCCAGCTACTGATAATGTCTTTCTTACATGTAGCAGAAAGTTATGTCTCAGGAACTTCTCTCTGGGTCGTCTTTCTGTCCTTTGAATCACAAAGAGTAATAAGCCCCAGACTCCTCTAGTGGTTCTTTTCCCTTATTTAACATTCCCAGTATCTAGGTTGGATTAAAAATTGACCCAGCATAAAAACTGATTAAGGCAGCGAGGTCCTTGTACTTCTGGGAACCTGGGTCCCATAAAGGAGGGTTGATCTGGATGAGAGCAAATAGTCTGGTAAAGGAAACCACTAGAAAATTTGCATATACAAATGAATGGGGTTTCCTTCAGAGTAGTCACCACTCCACCCCTGTCATGTCTATAGCATGTTTACTACTGTCTGGGGTTTGCCTTTAGAAACTGTCTTCTGGAGCTGAGTACAATTCACTCAAGAAAAATCAGCCTGTATTCTTTAGGATCGATCTTCTTGGGATTACCCAGTTTGACTGGTTCTCCTAGTTACCCAGAAGGACACTTGATTGTTTTTGAAAATCAAATCTACCTTCAAGTGTCACCACTGAGTGCAGAAGACTATCTTACAGACCCTGAAAACAATTCCAGGAATGAGTTGAGAACAGTGACATGGTTAGAGTAAGTGTAGAACCTTCTAGAATGACCACTTTGAAGGAGGCATTCCTCTGTACATATAAGTTAGCATGTTTAGAAAAAAAAAAAAAAATCAATCCCCTGATTTTAGAATCAAGCTTCAAATGTAGATTCCCTGTAGTTAGCAGGAATCACATTTGGCATATCTTTTTTAAACTTTTTTTTTTTTTTTTTTTTTTTGACAGACAGGGATCACAAGTAGGTGGAGAGGCAGGCAGAGGGAGAGGAGGAAGCAGGCTCCCCGCTGAGCAGAGAGCCCGATTCGGGGCTTGATACCAGGACCCTGGGATCATGATCTGAGCCGAAGGCAGAGGCCTTAACCCACTGAGCCACCCAGGTGCCCCACATTTGGCATATCTTGACATATCTTTTTGTTTATCAAAAATTCAGTCTCATTACTTTATCATCACAGGTGCTCTTTAGGACTTTCATACAATGAGAAAACTTGGGTCTTCCTCCTGCCACAATTTTTTTTAGACAAATAATATTGCGTTAAGTATCAAAGTGTAGCCTAAAGGGGAAGAGGGTGTTGAAACCTATTTTCAAAGCTGTAGACTTCCTGTTGGTATCATGAGAAGGGGAGGGAAATGTGTCCATATTACAGCTGTTTTAGCCCAATCTGGGCTACTATTTCACCCTCTTCATCTGTCTCCCCCAAGTCCTTGCATGACTCACTCTCACTGTACCCTTAGGTTCATTCATCCACTCTTAGAATTATTCTTGCATGTTTTAAGACTCCTACAGAAAGGAGTCTTGGATCTGGGCATAAAAACTGTGCAAATCTATATATTACTTTGCAAGAACTACCATAACAAATCCCGTAAACTGAGCGGCTTAAACAACGTAAGTTTATTTCCTCATAGTTCTAGAATCTGGAAGTCCAAAATCAAGGTGTGGGCAGGTTTGGTTTCTCTGAGGACTCTCTTTTTGGCTTGCAGATGGCTGCCTTCTCTCTGCGTCCATCCACGGTCATCCTTCAGTGTGTGTGAGCTCATTCCTGGAATCTCCGTGGTTCTAAGCATTTCTTCTTTTATAAAGACATCAGTCAGGTTGGATTGGGGCCCACCTAATCAGCCTGATTCTGACATAACTATCCCTTAAACATGATAGTTAAGACAGAGTGCAGTTAAGATAGTATATCATTGTCATGTGCTACTGGAGGACATTTTTCATGAAACTCCTGTTTCATTCATTCATTCATTTACTCTTTATTATCTATGGAGTAGGCAATAGGCAAGACAATAACAGTGCCCTTAGAAAGTTAACAGTTTACAAGGATGTACCATGTCAGAAAAAGGACAGTCTTCAAGCAGGAATTGTGTCTCACTAACCTTTGTATCCCTAGAACCTTGCACATAGTAGGCTGCCCAAAAAAGTCTGATCTGAAATGAGCCGTGCTGCAGAATGTCTAAATCTTGTCTGAAAAAGGCTTGTCAGTGTTCTATCAGCAGTTAGTTTGTACTTAGATTGCTAAAGAGAAGCTGGGAATTACAGTGCACACCATGCCAACGAAGAGATTTCCACATCTCTTCAGCGCCTTGCTCCTTACTCGCGGTGAGCTACTGAAACCAGCAGCATGGGCTTCACCTCGGACCTTGGTAGACATGTAGAATTTCCTACCTCTTTTAAATCCACTGAATGAAAATCTGCACTTTAATAAGCCCCCAGGTGACTCATGTATACATTAAAGTCTGAGAAGCACTGCCTCCAGAGACCCTTATTAATAGTTTGGTAGATTTACTTAGATTAAATACAAGGAATAAGTATCAAGTTGAGTGTTCTCTGGCTTCATGCCATATAACACGGTCATTTGCTTAACACGGTCATTTGCTAAACACGGTCATTTGCTAAACACGTGTTTGCACCGTAGATTAGGAAAGGAAAGCTACGTTGAGCTACTTTTCTTTACCCTTAAAGTAAGTCATAAAAGCCCTTCTGTTTCCCTCACTTCTTTGCATCTCAAGTAACTTAACTAAGCAAACCCCTTAGGAGGTAGGGGAGGAAAATGACAAATAGGAACAACAATTACCATTAATTGAGACAGCTCTGACAGGCACCCCGCCAGGCCCTTTACATACTCAGAATGACCTTCCTGGGTGGGCATTATCAATTCCATTTTATACTAAAAGAAGAAACTAAAGCTTAGTTCCATTACCTGACTTAGTCAACTCCCCACAGTTGATAACTGAATTGTGATTTGACCTAGATCGGCAGGACCCCAGAACCTGTTCTTTTTCCCACTACACCAGTCACATTCCATCCTCTACCCCACAGGCTTCAAAGGCAGCCTTTCACCTCTGGCTTGCTGCCTCTGGCTGATTTACCTCTAGTTTTCATAGATTAGAAATGGAGCTTTTATAATTACAGTGATTGCTAACATGTATATCGCATTTTACAAAACATTTCTACTTATCTTCCCTTACCTGATCCATAAAACAACTCTGGAGTTACAGATGAGGACCCCAAGACCCAGAAAGGTTATTTGGCCTAAGACCATCACCTAGCTAGTATTCCAAGGCCCAGATTCAAACCCAGGTCATGTGATTCCAAAGATCTTATCCATATGGGATTTTACCACTATACTTCTTATGAGCTCCGGGTCTTTAGAAATGGGGAAAAGGAAAAAGGTCTTTCTAGCTAGCATGCTAGCTTTACTAAAAGGAACAGTATTTATCCCCACTGGACCGTGAGCTCCTAAAAGGCAGACAATGAATCTTATTTATTTTGTATTCTCAGGACAAGCACAGGGGCCATCAATGCAAGGGGGATGAATAGAATATTTATTGAATGAATGGTTTTAAGTAGCTAATTTCTACTGTATTTTTTGTTTGAGTAAGGTGAACCCAAAGTATAGGATAATAAGTGTTGTTCCATTGACCATAACCAACCTCTCCTTTTCCCAGATTCTCTACCCCAGTCAGTGGCACCACTGCCCCTCCAGTCTCCCAGGTGAGAAAGCTCCCCTTCACCCCTCACCCTCATCCTACTAATCACTGTCTTAGTCTGCTTGGGCTGACATAACAAAATACCATGGACTAGCCAGCGTAAACAGACATTTATTTTCTCACAATTCTGGAGGCCAGAAGTCCAAGATCAAGGTTCCACCTGATTCGCTTTCCCGTGAGAGCTCTCTTCCTGTCTTCTCACTACATCTTCATATGGCATTTCCTCAGTACATGTCTATAGAGAGTGCAAGTTCTGGTCTCTCTTCCTCTTACAAAGACAGCAATCCTCTTGGTTTAGGGCCCCACCCTTGTGATCTTATCTAACTTAAATTACTTCCTTAGACACCCCAGTGGGGAGGGAGGTTAGTGCTTCAACATATGAATTTGGGACAGGAGAGAGAGACATTCAGTCCATAACAATCACCAAAGTCTGCCAAAAAAATTTGCCAAAATTGCATCTAAAATATTTCTTGAATCTATATATGATAGAGTCCACTAATTCTTTCACTTAGGTGAGTCATGGAGTTTATTCAAGAAATAGTTACTGTGTACCTGTTGTTTAGGCACGGCAGAGAACATACAACGGTCCTCCCTGTCTGCACAGAGCTTTCATTCCAGTGGGAGAGACTAAAATTAAACAGATGAGATAGTGATTAAGAACAGAAATTTTGCTGCCAGACTGTCTGAACTACATGCTGGCCTTGGGACAGTTACTTAACTGTCTGTTTTGTTACTTGTAAAATGAAGATAATAATGGTATTTACTCATAGGGTTGGTTGAAATAGTAAGATACTATTGCATTATACTGCTTATTTAGTAACTGTCATTATAAATGCTAAATAAATGTTCGCTAAGATTCTTAAATATAAACACAAACCTATTACTCTTGTGCAAATGCCTCCTAAGAAATTCTGCTTCATCCAATTTTTGTCTCCCTCAAATCTGTCCTCTCCCTTGCCACTAAAATAAGCTCTGGTGATGTCATCCCCTGCTTAAAACCCTTCTGCACTCCCTGCACTGCCTGCAGGATAAAGTCTAAGCTGGCTCTCCTGACCTGCTCCCTGCCCTCCCTTCCAGGCTTATCCCTCACTACTTCCTACCACAGTTGGGGCAACATTGAATTTCATGGCCATACTGCTATTGCTTGTCTTTGTCCCTTTACTGTTTCTTGCCTTTGTCCCTTTCCTCAGGCCATACTCTTTGTCAGGAATATGCATTGCCTGATTAGTCCCCACTCCAGCTCCTCCTCTAACACTCAGCACTGGGACCACCTCCTCTGGGAAGCTATTGCTGTAAACCCCAGTTTGAGCCAACGTAATTGTCCCATATCTCTCTTATTGAATTAATAGGTTGCATGATTGGTTTTTGCTTATTAGTGCTACTCACCCACATAATGAGCCAAGACTATCTTATCTGTCTTTGTAGCTGTAGCACCTAACAATGGATAGAGCCCTTGCTAAGTTTTCAGCAAATGTTTGCTGAATGACTAAATGAATAACTGAAGGAGTTAAACTTTAACAGAAAGGATCTGAACAGATTTGTAGTAAATGCATCATTAATGATCTCAGCCAATCATTGTGGACCATGCAGGACAAAGGCAAATTTTAAGTGTTAGAAGAAAAGTGTTTCATATATGGTTTCTCTACTTTTTTAGGTATATCTATTTATTGTAACAACTATTTGTCCCTTGTCATGTTGAAAGCAATGTGCTAAGAGTTGGATGTATGAGATATAGTTCCTGCCCCCAAAGAGCCTACAGCCTGATAGAAGAATGTTCCCCTTTGAAAAGCTAGGAGACAGGCTGGACTCATCTTTCTCCACCCCTACCCCCCACTTCAATAACATTACAGTTTATAAGTCATGTTTGAGCATGGAGCATGTGGATAAGACAGACCTGTATATAAATCATTAAAACAAAAGTGATAAATAGAAATATAAAAATGCAATGAGAACATGGAGAAGAGAGTGACTGTGGTTAGGTTTTTTGGCTTTTATAAAATTTTTACGGAAGTTTGTAAGTTTCTATACTACATTACAACTTACAAAAAACATTTGTAAGTTTTCATTACAGAATACTGAAAAATATAGAACAGTAGACAAAGCGTGGAAATCACCTGAAGGTAATCATCCCACTATCCAGAAGTAATAACTCCTAATATCTTGTCATATTAAAAAATATAGCACCCACAGTAACAACCTTAATCAAATTCTTAAAAAGAAAATAAACATAAAAAGCCCTGGTCTTGCCTTCCTCCATTAATAAAATATCCCATTCTAATCCCAAGAGTGATTTTTTTTTATATGATGATAATTATTTTCACTGTAGTCTCCTTGGGAGTGAGACCCATAATTTGGAAGACTAATTTATCAAATGGAGCCCTAAAGATTTGTCAAACTTAATTTCTACAGTTTACTCCGTTTATTGGATTATTTTTAGGAGAAAACCAACCCTAGGCAGAGAACAGGGAGAAGGAATAAAGCTTAGGTCTGAAGCCAATGGCCTCTGGGTGCTATTGCTCCAATATTTAACAGTTAAATGAATTGGCTTTGCCAGATTAGTAACACCATCTTCCTAAACAAAGGACCTCATCATGCACATAATGTTGGGTTATTCTGTCTATAGACCAGCATGGCTATAAGAGAGCTTATTGCAGTTTTCATACTCAGTCTTTGCTCATTCACTGATTCCTTCGTTTATTCAGTAAATATTGAACTCCTGCTTTAGACCAGGCACTGTACTAGGCCTTGGGAATACAGTGGTGAACAAGACAGACAGAGTGGAGCTGAAAAGGTATCTTCTTCAGTCTTTGGTTCTACTTCACGTGATCTGTTGCTTAAAAGCCATCCAGCTTGCCAGTAAGTGCTCCTGGCACAGACACACAATGTAACATTTTCACTGAGGAATAATCTGTTTGAAAAGTCAGGGTTTTACTTTATCATTCCAAATTCTGGTGTGATATTTTAGCAGGAAGAATAATCATCCCGTTGCTTAATTCTGTAAAAAGCTGCCGAAACATTAGTGCTACATTTTTTGTCTTTCGTAAAAGAAAATGAAAAATTATTTCCACTCGAAGTTCTATTTCACCGATTTAATTAGATGTAATGTGTTTAAAAACCTTAAATGTGGCTACTAATAATTAGTCCACATTAGAATGTTTACCTTCTAAACAGTATTTAGATTAAACAGTAAACAAAGCATAGCCCATTGTGTACAGGGAGACAGAATAAAAATGAACATGAAAAAGTAGAAATTATTAAATATACAAGGCATTAAATTGCCAATTTATATTTCTTTCTTTAGATATTTCTATTATGATTGTTGTAATACTGTTCTGAAATAATTTTCTTTTTCTCAGTCTGGCAAAAGAAATACGAGGTAACAATAAATCTGAGCTGGAAGGGACACTGAAAAACCTGACAGAGAATCTAATTCACGCTTTCATTTTTAGATTTAGTTATTTTTTCAGGACATAACAGCCTTCATTGTCAGACTTTTTATCTAATCTAAATCCCACAGGCTGCAGTTAAATTCCATTGCCTCGTTTTATCATCCTTGGTGAGTCCTCTCTTATTTGAAGAATATAGTAGCTCACCTCAATTACATTTTTTAACAATCAGATACATTTGGTTGTGTTTCTGGACCCCTTAAAGCATTTGGGTATCAAGGCAGGAGGTGGTATCTGTGGATGATCCTAATACTTTCTTAAACTGGTTTACATCTAGGCCCAGTTTGGGGGTCCCTAGACCTTCCATAACATCTCTTCCAATTCTCTTTATTTTCTGCTGTCTGTTCCTTTTCAAACTGGGATTCTTCTCAATTCATTTTTCTTTCCTTTCTTTCTCCCTCCTCCCTCTCCCCACTCTATCCATCCCTCCCTCCCTCTCTTCCTCCTTCCCTGCCTTCGTTTGTTCCTTCCAAATGACATTATTTTGTGTCAGGCCTCTTGCCCTCCTGGTGCTTGCCATGCAGTAGAAAGTTCTACATTAACCAATAAATAATTATTATAAGTGGTAACAAGTGATTTGAAGAAAAGGTAGAGGGAGCCATGAGAGCATATAATAGGGGCCCTGACTTGGTCTTGTGGGTAAGGATAGATTCCTCCTCCTCCCCAAGTGATATTTGAGCTGAATCTTAAAGGGTAGCAAGAAGGATTTTCCCAGAAGAAGAGCTTTCCAGGGAAAGGGAGCAGACATGCAAAGCTTTGAGGAAAGGGAGCCAGTGTGGGTGTCATGCGGGTTCCTGGGCCATTTTACATCCAGTAGGGAAAGTGCCATCTAGGCCAGCCGACCTTCCCTCTACCCCTAGTGACTGTGTGGGCAGCTGAGTTCAGGAACTTTCACTGAGTGCATAGCTACTAGGGCTCTGGGAGATGGATGCAGATATAAATATGGAAAAGAGCCTGCCCTCCGGGAGCGTGAAAGCAGGAAGGGCCTTGATGGAAAGGGCTCTGAGCAGCCTGGTGGACAGGCAAGTGCATCCAGACATCTGTGGGGAAGACCCAAGGGAGAAATTCCCTAGAAGGATCTGGGAAAACTTCTCTGAGGAAGTAAGGGGAGAAGGATTCTGACAAGAAATTATGAAAGGAGACTGAAAGAGAAGAATAAAGGCAGAAAGGAAGCCAATGCCAGCCACACTTGAATGCTGGCAAGGCAATGATCTTCATGCTGCTTTTCTTCCAGCAAAATAGGGAACTAGGCAGAATGAGATATTTGTCAAACATAATTTCTGTTCTCTCCAAAGGCCAAAGCTATATATTTTAACCATTTTTGGTGGTGATATTTCTAAAATGTCTTATGCCCATTCCTGCCTTCCTTAGGAAAGGATCCTAAATATAACTTAATCTTTTTCTTGATGACGCAGGAGGGTGGTCATGAGAATATAGTTATTTTATGCTGTGTTATCAAGCCATTTGTTGTCTACTTTATTTTTTTCTGTCCTCTGGTTATCAGCTGCTAGTTCTTTCTGAGTCGGCCTCAAGCAAGCCCCTCCCCCCACCCCACTCATCACAAAACCAATCTTTTCTGTGTGTCTTTCACAGCCTCTACTGAACTGAGAAATCAAGTAAATATGCATGTTGGGAATTGTGTGTCTGGTATATAATAAGCTTCAATAAATATTTGGTGAATAAATGATTAATTAGGCTTTGACGGGGAGCCTAGGGCATGGGCTGGGTGTATGGACCTGGGGTAGTTCCTTCTGGGACCAGATTTAGAGCTGTGCAAATTCATATCTCCAGATAATGGGTCGTTACTCTGCTATTTTTACAGTGTTGCTTAGCAAGCTGAATTGCCAACCAGCTCAGATCCTAGTGATTAACAACTATTTTTTCATGCCCTGGTGATACTGGTTACCATGGTGTTCTGGGTGACACAGTTGGCTTTTCAATAACTGCCTTTTAGTGGCTCAAGAAATTTTTTTATGAGGAGTGTATTGATTATTCTTTTTTTTTTTTTTTTTTGGGTGAAGTAGAACAAGGTAATTACTACAAAGTAGAGCCTTTTTTTTTTTCAATAGAGAAAAGGACTGTTTTGTTTTCCCAAATCAAGGTGGTGGCTATAGGACTGGTAAGTAGGGTAACATTTTTGTGTTTCTCTTCCCGATTTGATACAAAGTAATTTGATTTGATTGTATATATAAAAAAGAGATCTAGCATATGTCATGGCATGTTTTTCTCATCTTATTCCAACAGAATTCTTCAATACTAAGAAATAAACATTAGGAGTTCATAACCCTTTGTAAACACAAGAGGCTATAACTGTGAGCTCTGTTAAAATTCTGGTGTATCATCACCAAGAATCATCCTATATAACCAAACTGTTTTAATGTAGCCCAGAAGTGTTTAGACTTCTAAAAGTAGAGAATTTTAGTAGTGCCTGGGCTCAGTCGGTTAAGTGTCTGACTCTTGACTTCTGCTTAGGTCATGATCTCATGTGTGGAGCCTGCTTAAGATTCTCTCTCTCTCCTTCTGCACCTCCTCGCCCCCAAAGTAGAGAATTTTGCCAGAAAAGGCTCCTTGGAGGTCACCTGGTCCCATCTTTTAATTTTAAGGTGGAGGAAACTGAGGCCCAGAAAAGACAAATAATAAAAATAGCAATGATAATCCCTTATAATTAATCTTTACATTTGCAAAGAACTTCCCCAAACAGTTAAACTCATTTTGTACCACCATGCATGTGAAGTCGGTAGCATTTTTTCCCTTATATCAGGCACCTGCAATCTGGAGACATGAGTGTCCTGCTCAATGTTAGTGACTGAGGCAGAATCAGAAGCCACATCTATGACTTGCTGCCTCAGGCCATGGAGCCACAGACCAAGTCCTGGACACGTGGGCTCAGACCCCAGCTTCTTTGTTTACTAGTTGTGTACTAGGGCAGGTGATTCTACCACTCTGGTTGAGGCTTTTTCCCTTCCCCAAGTGAGAATAATGATACTATATTTTAAGTTTACTGCAAAGGCTAACGATAATGCCTGTATACTATACTACATTCAGGACACTCCACCATTTGCCTCCTGCCTTACTGATCTAATGACACCTATTGTATCTAGTTAGTCATTTAGTATAACAAGTGCATTCTCTGATCCACCCCATGTAAATGTGACTGGACATAATGAACAGAAGTGAGAGCTATTTACTTTGGACAGTGACTATTTCTGAGTCTCCATTTTCTCATTCATATCTTAGTAGTAACAATCCCCATTTGGCAGAGATATGATGAAGACTAGAGGTTAATGTGTGCACCAATAGGTATGGCAGTTATTCCTAGGACAAAAACTGGAAAATGGGGTGAATGTTGACCTGGGGTCACAGGAGTCAGCTTGGTTTAGATCAGAAACGGGGAGAATGCTGGAGTAGCTGTCGGCTATCTTTACCAGAATGAGAACTGTCAAAAGAGTGGGTTTTAAGGTCACCTCTAGAGTCTGGCTTACTTAAATAGAGCCCCTGAGTGCCACACCTCTCTCCTCCCTGAGACTAGCCTACTTTGGCCAGAGCCTCTGGACTGGCCCAGAACCGTATGAACTTTAGACAACTTAGGCGAGGCCTATTTGCCTTTCAGTGTCTTTCCTCATGTCTGAGGTTGGTTCATGGCCTGCAAAAGTCACCATCAGTCAAAGCTTAGCCAGATCACTCCAGGTCATCACAGCAATTTTTTTAAGCTGAGGAACCTGGTTATGTTTAGCCTGAACCTAGAGAGAGACAAACTAGCCCCACGGGCTGCCTCTAAGGCCAGCTCTGAGTCTGAGAAGCCTGAAGCTCAAGGACCCAGTCTCGTTTAGTTGTCTTGAAGCTTTCCCCAAACCCCAGGTGGGTGGGTCCTATTCAGTTCCCTGAGTTCAAATATTGGCTCTACCATTTATTAGCTGAGTATCCTTGGACCAATTATTGTTTGGGGAATAAACACAATCCATTTTGGTAGAGTAGTGGGAAAGAAGGCAAGGTATATACCGAAAAAAACATGGAGGCCTTTAATGATAGTGAGAAGACTTCAGAAACAATCCTTCCTGGTAACTGGTACATGTTACTGAAGTGAGGAATAAGCTCATGAATGCTGTTTGGGGGCAATCAGTCTGGTTTTGGTGGACAGAATGGATTGGAGCTGGAGAGACTAAAAGGAGGACTGGTTAGGATAGATGTGATGAGGACATGGAAATTAAGGACTATGCACTTACAACTGGAATGGAAAAAACCTCTGAGATTTCATTACCTTCTAGACATTCCTTCTCAGGCTCCTTTACTGGTTCCTCCTACATCATATTCACTGATATATCCTCAAGCACTTGGAGCAGGGCCTACCCATATCAGATGCTCAAGTATTTGTTGCATGAATGTTCTATGACCTCTAAATTTTGGAATACCCCAGGGCTCAGAAATGGATCTCTTTGTCTAGTCTCACCCCCATAATTATTTTATTCATTCTCCCAAAGGTATAATCAACTCTGGACTTATATTCCCACCTTGTACTTGACATTCCACTTGGAGGTCTGAAAGGCATCCCAAACTTAAACTGTCCAAAACTGAGCTTCTGCTGTGGGTGCCAAACTGACTCCTCGCATAATATTTCCAAACTCTGTAAACTGCAGTTCCATTCTTGTTGCTACACGGGCCCAAACTTCTCTTTTGCTCTTGTCCCACATCCAATCCCTCATGTAGGCTCTGCTTTCAACAGGTCTAGAGAGCCTGGTTACATCTCACCACTTCCCCTGCTACCTCCCATCCAAGCACCATCCATCTCTCACTTAAATGACTGCCAGAGCTTCATATGAGGTCTCTGTGCTTCCTTCCACCTCTGCCCACTTTGTGTCCATTCTTAAGACAACAGCTGGAAAGAGTCTTTTAAAACACAAGTCAGATCACATCACTCTTTTGTCAAAAAAAAACAAACATACCCACACACAGACACACACACAAGAAACTGTACAATGGCTTTATCTCGCTCAAAGAACCAAGTCCTAACAAAGGCCTTCCAGGCTTTTTCACACATGCACCGACCATCCCTTACTTCCCTGATCTTGACTCTTACTACTGTCCTCTCCCACACCCAGCAGCCACCCTCCTGGCATCCTTGCTATTCCTTAAGCACACAGTAATACTTCCAACTAAGGACCTTTGCTTCTTGTTCTATTGCATAAGGTGTCCCCGAGATACCCACAGGGCTCCCCACCCCACTGCCTTCAGATCTTTACTCAAATACCACCTTCTCGGAGAGTTCACCCCTGTCCTCCCTTACCTAAAACTGTAACACTCACACACTTTCTCATTGCTCTACCCTGCTTTCCTTTTCCCCTTAGAGCTGTGGTGCAGATTTTACATATTTATCTGGCTTATTATCTCTCACCCCAAGTTACTAGAATGTAAGCTACAGAAGGGAAATGATTTTGTCCATTGTATTTATTGCTGAATTTCTAGAATAGTCCTTGGTACATAGTAGGCATTTAATAAATACTTGTTGATAAAATGAAGGAAGAAAAGAGGAATTGCAAGCATGTGGGGATTTTGTTTCCTAGTAGGAACAAAGGAAAAGAAAGTAAAAAGTGACTCCTGAGTGATGACCCTGGGTAACTAGAAGGTTGATAGTGCCACTTACTATACTGAAGGGGCAAGAAGAATGAGGATAGTGGCCCTTGAAGATCATGTGATCCTATGGCGATAAGTGATTTTGACAAGACAAGGAGACTGCTCAGGCAAAATGTTTAAAACAGGATGGGAGAGGAGTGCCTGGGTGGCTCAGTCGTTAAGCATCTGTGTTTGGCTCAGGTCATGATCCGGATTGAGCCCCACTTCAGGCTCCCTGCTCAGTGGGGACCCTGCTTCTCCTTTCCCACTACCCCTACTTGTATTCCCTCTCTTGCTGTCTGTCCTTCAAATAAATAAATAAAATCTATTAAAAAAAAAAAAAGACAACCAGGATGGGAGGTCAAACTAGACACTGATGCTGGAATATAAATTTAGTCCTCAGGGGCGAGGTAGGGGTGATATTTAAAGTGATGGGCTCTGCTGGGATCTGTAATCAAGAAGAGGGGAGCAGAGGATCAAGGACTGGAGAAAAGGCTCTTAACTGTGCAGTAGAGTCACCTGAAGAAGCTTTAAACATCCCAGTGCCTAGACTGTACCCCAGGCCAGTTAGATCAGAACTTCTGCAAGTAGGCACACAGGTGTAATCAACAGGTTTTAAAGCTCCCCAGGTAACTCCCACTTGCAACCAGGGTTGAGAATCTGAGCTAGCCTTTGAGACGTATTTACCTTTAGGTGAGGTTGAAGGAATCCACGGTGGAAACAGAAACATGTCAGCCATAAGGGTGGGAAGAAAACCTGACCAGTTCTTCTCAAACCCAGATGTGCATAAGAACCACCGGAAATCCTGAGGAAATGCAGATTCTGACTCAGATGGCAGGGATGGGGCTGAGCTGCCATGGCTCTCACGAGCCTCCCAGTAATGCCAAGTCTTCGTCGGTGGGCTCCACGTAGAGTAGCCGGTGTCAGAAGTAGTGCTTCTCAAACTTCAATGTGCGTAAGAGTCACCTAGGATATCACTGAAACAGCTGTCTGGGCCGCACCTCCCCACCAAGTCCTGATTCTGTATGTCGGAGGTGGCACCTGAGAACTGGCATTTTGAACAAGTGCCCAGGTGAGGTTCAGTGCTGCTGCTCCCAGGAACACTGGAGTTCAGACACTCTGGGGTAGAGGACTCCCAAGACCAAAGAAAGAAGAGGCACTCAGTGCTGCCTACTAAATGAATAAGAGATGTTGCAGGGACACCAGGGAGAATAGAAAGACAGCAAATGTCAATGTATTTTGCAAGGTGAAGATCATAAGAGAGGCAAAGCCCATAAAACCATAAAATGATTTCTGCTTTCCTTAGTTCTCTGTTTCCAAGCAATTATGCTTTTGTCTTAGGTTCTAAATTTTATCTTGGGAACAGTTACCTTAGCAAAGTGCTGTAGCTATTTTTGAAAGAGAAAGGAAGCAAATCAATTATTTGCCCTCTTTTTTTTTTTTTTTTCAAGGCATATGCTAACAGAGGTCTTAGGAGATCTTTTCTGTGATGTGCCTAAACCATCTAGATGCTATATTTATTGAAAACCCTTAGGGAATATTTCCACTTCTTCCAACACTGAAATATAGTTGTGGTACTGTCACCTCTTACTGACTTTCTGTCTCTTTAAAGCAAGGTTTCTGAACTCAGCACTGTTGATATTTCTTGTTGTGGGGCTGTCTTGGGCACTGTAGGATGCTCTAATGTATCCCATTAGATTGCAGTAGCATTCCCCACCCCAAGTGTGAAAACCCAAATTTGTCTCCAGGCATTGTCAAATGTCCCCTGGGGGGGAGGGGCAGTGAATCAACCCAGTTGAGAACCATTGCTTTAAAAGCAATGCTTGAAAACCTAGTTGCCCTTCTAAGAAATGTGATGTGCAGTTTGGGTGTGTTGATGCCTGTGGTGATGAGATAGGCTACTTCCAGAAACCAGTACTAGAACTATCCTTTGGATTTTGGGGACAAGAGAAGTGACTGGTTTGATTTTCAGTAGTGGGAAATTTTATTGATCTGAGTGAGACATACCAAGAACCTAACCGATAGTGCAGTACCTCAAGCTTGTCTCAGAAGTGATTGGTACAAAAACTATAAGAAACCCCTTTTCAAGCGCAGCGTTAAACAGTCAACACTCTCTGCCCAGTGTCAAACCAAATGCCATAACCACCACCACATATGAGAGAGCACACACATCAGCTTGCTACTGCAGCTACCCTTTGTTCCAGGAGGTTCTTTTCTGTCTTAAGTACTTAGCATCTGGCAACTTAAACCAGGTGCACCAAAGGGACCAGGATTTTACTAGACATCTCAGTGCTTGTTTTTCTTCCTCATTAGTAAGTCATCCGACAAATAACCAGAGTGCCAGAGACTACCCATAAACCAGTGGTTTTCAAACTTTAGCCTGCATCTAAACTAGCTATTGAGCTTATTAAAATCACAGATCACTGGGCACAACCCCTGAGATTCTGATTTACTAGGGGTGGGGTGGGCCCTGAGAATTAACATTTCTAACTAAGTTCTCTAGTGATGCTGGTGCTGCTGGTCCAGGGAGCACACTTTGAGAACCATGGCTATAAACCAACTAGTAGTTTTCAGCCTTGGCTGAGCATTAGCAAACATTGGGGAATGTTCTAAACTATTGATGCCATGGCCCCACCCCAAATGGTTGACATCAGGATCTCTGGGTGTGGGATCCAGTCTTTATTTTTAAGATTTTATTTATTTATGTGATAGAGATCACAAGTAGTCAGAGAGGAAGACAGAGAGAGAGGAGGAAGCAGGCTCCCCGCTGAGCAGAGAGCCCGATGCGGGGCTTGATCCCAGTACCCTGAGACCATGACCTGAGCCAAAGGCAGAGGCTTTAACCCAGTGAGCCACCCAGTGCCCCGGGATCCTGTCTTTAGAACATCAAAGCTTCTCAGATGATCCTACCATACCTCCATTGTTGTCAACCATTGAACTAGTAAAATGCATTCAAAGGGATTGGCTTTAGAGGGTCTTATGTTTAATGGAGGGCTATAATATGACTTAATCCCAGATAGGTGTGACTGACCCCATTGAGGATTGAGTTCCAATCAAAACCATCCTAATGCTGTGGTCCAAGCAAGACTCTGGCCATAGGAATGTCTTCTCTATTTTGTGTCTCAGTAGGGTGTGGACAGCATTAAAGTTAGAGACTCTAAATCAGAGGCTGAGAGAAATTAGTCCAGGCTGGAGGGAAGCAAACCAAGGCTGAAGGAGCTCACAGCTGCTAGATGCCAGGAAAGGCATGTTGGCAAGTCAAACCATCAAGACAGAGTTGGGGCTTCTGCTGAGGCTGGACACCAGGAACACGGCAGGGATTCAAGCCAGAGGACAGAATGTCTATAGTTACCAGTTCAAAAGTAGAACACCAGTAAACCCAGAATAAAATATACTCTTTACAACAGAGACAAATGCAGCCTTAACTTTTAGAAAGTACATTGCCATAAAATCCCCTGTGTCTGGATCCTTCAACTCAGCTCCCAAATTTCCCATCTGTTGGTGTTCAGTTCCACAGTAGTGTGGTGCAGGGACATAGTACCTCATAAAGCAGTAGTATTCACAAGTTTTCTATGTAAAACATTACCTCTTGCCTCATTATGTCTTAAAGAGATCTTTGTTCTTAGATTCTTTCTTCCCAGCTGCAACAAACCCTCATCCCTGCTTGCCTTCTCTACCACCACAGAAATTGACAAGATGGTGCCCTCTCCCCCGTTCCTATTCTCCTGATGGCCGCGCCTCTGTCTGCTTTTGGTCTCTTCCACATCCTAGAGCACAAAATGACAAGTGCTCTAAACTAGCATTTGACCAGCATCACCACCTGTGCCCAAACCAGTATTGCTCTTGTATTTCAACCTATTCTCTTTTTATGAAACCAGTCCTATTTTTACTCACCCACTGACTTCCTGCTCATTCAAGCACTGGTTCTTTTTTTTTTTTTTTTCCAATTGGCTTTAATAACAACTCTATTGAGATAAAATTCAAATACCATAAAATTCACCCTTTTAAGGTATACAATTCAGTGGGCCATCAATTGTGCAACCATCACTATCCAATTCTAGAACATTTCATCACTCCAAAAGAAACCCCACAGTTTTTCCCCATCCCCTTCTTCCCCTAGCTCCTGGCAATCACTAATCTACTTTCTTTCTGTATAGATTAGCCGATTCTGGACGTTTCATGTAAATGGAATCATACAAGGTGTGTCTTCTTGGGTCTAGCTTCTTTCATTCAGTATAATGTTTTAAAAGTTTGTCTGTGTTGTAGCATGTACCCCTACTTCATTCCCTTTTTATGGCCAGATAATATTGCATTGTCTGGATATACCACGTATTATTCATCCTTTCATCAGTTGATGCCCTTTTGGATTGTTTTGACAGTTTAGCTATTAAGAATAACATGAACCGGGACGCCTGGGTGGCTTAGTTGGTTAGGCGGCTGCCTTCGGCTCAGGTTATCATCCCAGTGTCCTGGGATCGTGTCCCACATCGGGCTCCTTGCTTGGCAGGAAGCCTGCTTCTCCCTCTGCCTCTGCCTGCCAGTCTATCTGCCTGTGCTCGCTCTCTCTCTCTGTGACACAAAATAAATTAAAAAAAAAAAAAGAATAATATGAACCTAAAAAAGAAAAGTAATATGAACCTTTCTGTACACATTTTGGGGAGGACATATGCTTTCAGTTTGCATGGGTGTTTACCGAAGTATGGGTATACACCCATATATGGATTTGGTAGAATTGCTGAATCATATGATAAATTACGTTTAGTATTTTGAGAAACCACCAAACTTTTCCAAAGCAGGTAACTCATTTTATAATCCCACCAACAATGTCTAAGGGCTCCAGTTTATCCACATCCATATCAATGTTTGTTACTAACTTTTTTATTATAGCTATCCTGGTGGGTGTGACGTGGTATCTCCTTAGGGTTTTGATTTGCATTTCCCTAATGACGAAGATGCTAAGCACCTCTTCGTGTGCTTATTGGCCACTTGTATATCTTCCTCAATAACTGTCTAGTTCCATTTTTTGCCCACTTTTTAATTGAGTTGTGTTTTTATGAGTTGTAAATTTTTTTTATATATTCTGGATACAAGCTCCCTATCAGATATAGGATTTGCTGATAGTCCATTAAATACGTTCTCAAAGCATTCTAAAGTCCAGTTGATCTATTTTTTCCTTGGTTGCTTGTGCTTGTGGTGTCTTACAAATATATTAAATATAAAAAATATAAATATAGAAAATATAAAAAATATTTTCTACTCCAAGATCACAAAGATTTACTCTTGTGTTTTCTTCTAAGAGTTTTATAGTTTTCACTCATACATTTAGGCATTTGATCCATTTTGAGTTAACTTTTGTGTACAGTGCAAGGTAGGCATCCAGCTTCATTCTTTTGCATATGGATATCCATTTGTCACCCACTAGCTATGGAGCTCTTACTCTGGGCCATGTGCTATGCTTAGATTCTGGGGAAATGGAGGTTAAGTAGAACATAGCTGTTGCCCCTCAGAGAGCTTGCCATCATAGGAGGGGAAATCACAATAGTGTGGTGAAATTATGCCTGGCTCCTGGAGAAGATATAGCAAATTGTAGCTGTGATGATGATGCTGATGATAATAATAATAATAATAATAATGGCTATTATTGTTGTTATAAATGCCAAAGAGAGATTTGTACAAAGTGCTGTGGTGGGAAGGAGTGACTATATTGTCCATGTCTCAAGACTGGCTTCACTGGGAGCCAACCCCAACCCTTCGGAGGCCTAGAGGGGTATAGGGAGATGGGTCTCTTAAAGGGCAACCTTTCTGAGAGAAGATGGACCTCAGGTCTGTGTGTCATGAGCACAGCTGGTTTCTGATGTTATGCGATTTCTGATTCCTATTTCAGTCTGTACCCAAGAAAGTACAACTTCCTTCATTTGTCTGGTAGATCTCTGTAGGCATTTGAGGAGATCAGAAAGGCTGATTGTGAATTATAAAATATTTCTAATAGATTATGTAAGTGTATTGTCTTGAATATTATACAATTAGGACTTAACATCTCTATTCCCTGGTGCTCACAGAGTGGACATCCTCAAACTGACCTTATGAAGTATAGACCAATGGTTGATTTTCACACAGAGGGTATGGCCCTCTGTGAAGCATCATAAAATGTTCATTTATTTAATCCCATTACATGAACTAATCTCTTAGTGGCAGAAATATGGCTCTATTATATATATTCCGAGCTCCACACTATAGAAATTATCCAATTACAGAAAATAATTTTAAGAAATCACTTTTCCAAGAGTTCTGTTATACTAGTCTTTTGTCATCTGTTAGCACATGTGAGCAGGAAAGTGAGAATAGGTGCCATAAGTTTAAGAACATGTGTTGAGGAAAAACCCTTTAAATTGAGCACATTCTAACAATTAACATAATCTAATTTAAGCTACAAAATACAGTTGCAGGTGTTTCAAAGAAGGATAATTTTAGAACCACTGATGTAGAGTTTAAATTTTAACTTAAATACATTGTATTTTATCAAAAAATAAAAGTTTTAGTGTCTGGTTTTAATATCATCTATTGTATCCACTATAGATGTCATTCATTTTAGTTCAGTTCATCAGTCACATATTTGGCCTCCTGTTATATGGAGGGTACGCTATTTTAGTGTATATCCTGAAGGAGCTTATGGCCTAAGGAAGAAACATTGTCCAGTAGATGACACACCCACACTGCTAGTTAGAGAAGCAGCAAATTGGGACAAATGCTCTAATGGAGTTATCACGGGTTTTGAAACACAGGCAAGGAGAGATTGGTTCAGATTCAGAATGAGGCAAATCTGGTAGGACTTTCTTGAGGATCTGGCCCCTGAGCTGGAACTTGAAGAGTGGAGATGGAGTGGGAGGGGCCAGAGGGCACAAAGCCTTAGAAAGTACACATGGACAAAGTTGGGGAGGTGAAGGTAACATGGCACACCTGGCGTATTGAATGAGTAGGGGATGGAGCAGGGCCATCTTGATAATACCAAACCCACGAGTCTCGATTTGATTCTGTGCATACTTTGGACACTTTGAGGGTTTTTAAGCAGGCCAGTGGAATGATCAGACCAGTCAGGAGACAGTCAAAGGACAGGATGAAGGTGGAAAAGAAATGAGAGACCATTCTTGAATGAGACAAATCCCATCTTTCCAATTAAAATTCCCGATAGGTACCTATCCTGTGATTTGAAGTATCTGATGATACAGAGATTCACGTGTATAATTTTTTTAAAGGTTTTATTTATTTGACAGACAGAAATGACAAGGAGGCAGAGAGGCAGGCAGAGAGAGAGGAGGAAGCAGGCTCCCTGCCGAGCAGAGAGCCCGATGTGGGGGCTCATTCCCAGGATCTTGGGATCATGACCTGAGCCGAAGGCAGAGCCTTTAACCCACTGAGCCACCCAGGTGCCCCCATGTTTATAATTTTAATGGTTAATTATGCCTCCAGCAAGCTGACTACTCCTTTTATCTGATATTTTTAGCAATGGCCAAGCTTATAATGGGTAACACTGATAAAGCTTGAACTTCCTTTTTTTCCCCCCTTTTTTTTTCCAGGCAAGAATAACTTCTAAGTCAGTACCCTAGATTTTTCCCCTTTAATGTCTCTCACCCAAGGAAAAGAATCACCCATATTTGCATTTTAGAAATAGGAACAGGAAATGTGTTCATCAGCAGATAGAAACAAATGAACGTGAAGCAGGATTGCGGGACTGTTCGGTAAGACTCAGTCCCCACTTTAGGACTGAGTCCAGTAACCTGGGTTTGCAGTCCAGCTGTGCCACTTCCAGCCTATGTAACTTTAGGCATTTTACTTAACTCATTTGTGCCTCAGTCCTTTCATCTATAAAATGGGGATAATAATAGTACTTGTCTCAGGTTGTTACAAGGACTAGATGAGTTGGTACACACAAAGCCCTCCAAATAGTGCCTGACTCACAATGAGAGTTCAGTACACGTTAACTATTATTATTCAGTTGTTGGACAATACAGATTCCTGCCTGCCTGTGACCACTAGTTTACAAAGCACGTTCACGCACCTTCTAGGTCATCTGAGCCCCACAGTGACTATGGCTATTGGTTATCCTAGTTGCCATTACTGCTCACAAACCACCCCAAAACTTACAAGCATAAAGCGACAACCATTCTATGATGCTCACAGATTCTTTGAGTCGGGAATTTGGATGAGGTCCAGCAGGACTTGCTTATCTCTGCTTGGCAGCATCTGTGCTGAAGAAGGCTGAAGCAGCTGGGGAAGCCTCCAGCGGGTGGGGCTGGATCAGCTGAGGTTGCGGATCCGCTGCCAACACAGCTTCTCCCACTCACCTGTCTGGCAGTGTGGTGGGATGGCTGGAAGGCCAGGTTCAGCTGGAACTGTCACCTAAGCACTTTGACTTGCATGTGCCTCTCCATCACGGTGGCCTCAGACTTCTTGGAGCATTTCTCTAGCAGAAGCCACATGCCTTTTGTGACCTAGCCTCAGAAGCATCCATGCAGACGCATCCCTGGCCGCTGTTGGTTAAAGCAGTCACAGGTTCGCCCAGACTCAAGGGAAGGAGATATAAACCACACCTTTAGGTAGGAGGTGTATCAAAGAATTGGGGGCCAAGTTACAAAATCACCATACTGGTATTATTCTGTAATTCTAGATGAGAAAACAGACTCAGTAGAGGTTAAATGATTTGCCCAGGGTCAGTTGCACAGAGAGTAACTGGGATAGTTATGGGGGAAATTTGAAGGAGGAGAAAAGACTGCTAACCTACTTCTTTTGATTCCAAATTCTCATTCTTTCAATTAAATTATTCATCCTCGGGGCATCTGGGTGGCTCAGTGGGTTAAGCCTCTGCCTTCGGTTCAGGTCATGATCTCAGGGTCCTGGGATTGAGCCCCACATCTGGCTCTCTGCTCAACAGGGAGCCTGCTTCCCCCTTCCCCTCTGCCTGCCTCTCTGCCTACTTGTGATCTCTCTGTCAAATTAAAAAAAAAAAAATTATTCATCCTCCTTCAGCTTAGATGTACTTGTTAATATGTGAAAGCTAAAAGAAAAAAGTTAACTGGCTTTGTGTTTATTAGGTAATTAACCTCTCTAGAAAAGAAAGAGATATAAAAGTATAAGGTTTGGATGTGCCTGGGTGGCTCAGTCGGTTAAGCATCTGCCTTCGGCTCAGGTCATGATCCCAGGGTCCTGGGATAGAGCCCCATACCTGGCTCCCTGCTCAGCAGGGAGTCTGCTTCTCCCTCTCCCTCTGCCCCTCCTTCTGATTGCTCGTGTTCTTCTCGCTCTCAAATAAGTAAATAAAATCTTTTTTTAAAAAAGCGTAAGATTTGCATTTGTAGGAGCTTATACACAAACTTCATGTTTTAAGGAGGCCCTAAGATGAGTTCAGTCCCAAGATTAGCCACAGAGCAACTTTGTATAATTTTCTCGTAAGGAAAGATTTCTAAAAATATTCCAGATCCTTAACTGGAACTTGGTTTGTTCTCTAGGAAAATCTCACCTGGCCATTGTCCAGCGGGTGAACAATGAGGGAGAAGGAGACCCCTTCTATGAGGTGATGGGAATTGTCACCCTGGAGGACATCATAGAGGAGATCATTAAGTCGGAGATACTGGATGAAACTGACCTCTACAGTAAGTACATGGCCTTGGCTCCTGTGCAAGGTCATCCTCTTTCTTCTGAGATTCTCAGAGCTGGCTTAGTTTGACATACTGTGTAAAAGGATGTTGGGACAAGCTGATGCATTGCTGAGTCAGCCCCCAAATGTTAGGTGCTGGCACGGCAAGATACCCTGGCTTGAGTCACTCTGAGTCACTGAGAACATGCTAGCTAAATGTTTGTCAGGAGGGAACCTGTGGGAACCAAGCCAAGAGTGAAAAGGAGACCTCCTGGCCTTAAGATGGGAAAGGAAGTAAAAGACAGTAAATGTGCCTTGGATGGCCACTCTGTCCTTGTTTCCCTCCCTCCCCCCACCCCGTGTTGGTTTGTTTCGGTTTTGTCTCTTCATCCATCTAAACGCAGACCCCAGCTGTCCCTGGGGTTGCCCTCACAGTCGGCCCACACCACAGCACCAGCGCACGGCAGGGACCGACATGAGACTGCCCACATGCAACCTAAGCCAAAGCCTTAAATACCCGCTTCCTCAATGCTACTCTTCCCTCACGCTTTTCTCGCCCTACAGCTGGGTTTCTCATTCTCCCTTCCCACCCCTGCCCTCCTACCCACACCACCTCTCAAGAACAATATGGACTCTATGCAGCCTTATCAAAGCTTTGCTTGCAAACATTACAGAGGCTTGCTTTGTCTGTGGGATGAGAGTGTTATCTAAATCTATGGGAGTCCCTAGGCCAGGAAGTGTTTCCTCCTCTGAATTTCACTTCTTGAGACTTCGATCCCTTTTCCCTACCTCAGATAACTCATTCCATCAAGACCCCTGCCCTTAGTTTGCTAGAAGCAGCCATTCAGAATCCAGCTCCCAGTACAAAGAACTTTAATGCTGGAAGGCAGTGAATGCTACAGAAAGACTACCGTCCCTTTAGAAGAGATCAAACCCCAAAGGTGGATCAGGCCCTGACAAAATACAGTAAGAGTGTCACAGTATCTGGTATTGCTCTGATATCCTGGCCAGGCCCAATTTCTTCAAACAGGGGTTAACCTCTACACCCCACCCCCATTCCCTTCTTCCCCCGCCTCTGCCCACGCTCTGATTTAGAATTCCCATCTATCTCCGTAGATCTGTTGGGGAAGGCAGTCATGCTACAGTGTTCATGGCTGATAGTAGTGATGGTAGTCTAAATGAGCATGCTCTCAATGAATCTTGGAACACTGAAAAAAAAAAAAATTAAAATAAATAAATAAATAAATATGCTCCCCTTCCAGCATTTAACCACCTTAATGCTCCAAATACTCACTATTAAAATAATAGGAATGAAGAGGGAAATGAGGAATGGTTCTTCAATGATGAAATGTTAAGTGGCATTCTGGTAGAGAAGGGAGAGGGGATATTTAGGCAAACATGTCTATAAAGCAGAGGGCTGCTCACCAGTGAGAGCAAAAGAATTGATCCCATACATGATCTGCTGCTCTCTTGCTGAGCAGTCCATTTTCTGAAGGAGAGGGTTAGGGCTTTCCCACCCTTGTAAATAAGCTGCTGGCATGATTCCGTAAAAGCTGTGAGAAGGCCAAGGAGTCAGGAATACTGTGTTTCTTCTCACTTGACCCTGACCCGCAGGACAGCTGGGTCTATCTCTTGCCACTGTTGCTACCTGAGCAAAAGGGGTGTTAAAGCAGCAGCTCAGAGTCCAAGATAGACCCACAAGACCTCAGTATCATAGAAGGGCACCTTCTGTCTTCTAGAGGGAAACTGAAGTGAGCTCCAAAACGAGAAGGAGAATACGAGGGAGCCAGATTCTAGGGGCCTGGTTCCTTGTTCCTAGGATTCATTCCCTTCAGTGTCCACTGTGTCCACTCAGTCTGCACTGAAATTTCTCCCAGCCCTGTTTGTCTCCAGGCCAAGTCTGGAGAAAACCCAAATCCCTTTCTTTGCTTCCCTTAGCACTGTGAAGTAGGCGAGACGTTTCAAAATCTTATTCAAAACTAAGGGAAAGCAAAAGACACCTGACCAAGGAAAACATTCCCCCTACCCGTAAGAAAATATTTTTTTTAGAACAAGCTTTAAAAAAAGAAGGGAGAAAATGTTAAATTGGAAAAGGCAGATTTTCTTCATCAGTATCTCAGGCCATCTAAAGTTCCCCTAGGTTCTGCCTGAGGTCCCCCGCCTAGAGAACCTGACTTTGTAAGTTACAGGGCTGTGCCCATTCCTTCTCTTTTCTTCTTCCCTAGATTTTTTCCCTAATTCTCTGCCTGGGGCGAGGCTAGGGTTGAAGCAGGAGAATTGTGAGTGGAAGAGGAGGTGACCACCCAGGTTCCTTGGGTGACATGCCTCAGATACTGGCCAGGGCGTGGTTTAAATCAGCAGGAAGAGACCTGGTGAACCCAACTCTGGGGACAGGAGAAGGGCAAGAGGCAGAAATCTCCTGGGCTCCGCCAGCTCCCCTGATGCTGAGAAAGCTAGTCTCTCATGCATGAATGCCATTTTGTAGGCACTTCACAGGTGGTTCTGCTTGGAGTCTCAGAATAACTACATGGGATGAGCAGAAGCATTATTGCTACTTATGAACCTCATTGTGTAGATGAAAATGAGCACACACTCTGATGTCCAGAGAGGTTTCACAGCTGGTTAGAAGGGGAGCCACCACCAGAAACCTGCCCTCAGGAGTGCCAGGCCAGCCCTTCCCCTCTTCCACTCCACACCACCTCAGTGTAAATAGCCCTGAGACCTGGCAGCATCTCCCACCTTCTACCCCTTAGTAGCATCCTCCTGCTCCCCAGGAAAGAGAAGTTGTGAGGTCACCTACAGTTGACATGTCGCAGAAATTCATGGGATCCCAAAGAATCTATCTCCCATATGACTATGGGAAGACTGATGCTGATATCTCCACTTTGTGACCCTGCAGCTGACAACCGGAAAAAGCAGAGGGTCCCACACCGGGAGAGGAAGCGGCATGACTTCTCCCTATTCAAGCTTTCTGACTCAGAGATGAGGGTGAAGATCTCCCCCCAGCTTCTGCTGGCCACACACCGCTTCATGGCCACAGGTATGACTCTGCCCCCCACCCCCCCCTGCGTCTCCTCCCCAGACAAGGAAAGCAGAATCTGGGAGGTGAAACCCACACACCAATCACGTTAGTACCTTGCAACCTAATTCTAGTGCACAGCAGAGATGGAGAACCACTGTTCCAGGGAGAAGGGATGCCGTAGGTTGGGCCGCAGGAGGACACATACTGTCCTGTTCAGCCCCAGGCCTGATCTTCTAGGACTAAAGTAAGTACAACTCAGCTCTGCTTTTCTCTCTTCTACTCAAGGAAAGAGCTAAAGAAACCACTGCTGCTCTCTTCCCTTCCTCCCCTTGCTTTCTGGCAGGAGCCTGAGGCCAAGCTCCATCTTGTTGGAGCTAGGGTGCCCCCCGAGGATTTGCTGAGGAAGGAAAGGCCTTGTCCTACCCAGCAAGGAGGCCTGGGGTCAGTACCCTTCCAGGACCAGATAGGCTTGTGAGCTACACAAGTTCTTTTTTTTTTTTTTTTTAAGATTTTATTTATTTATTTGACAGAGAGAGAGATCACAAGTAGGCAGAGAGGCAGGCAGAGAGAGGGGGAATCAGGGTCCCCAATGAGCAGAGCCCAATGTGGGGCTTGATTCCAGGGCCCTGGGATCATGACCTGAGCTGAAGGCAGAGGCTTTAACCCACTGAACCATCCAGGTGCCCCAAAAAGTGACTTTCCTTTTCTTTTCTTATTTAAGAATTTTTAGTTATTTATTTGACAGAGAGAGAGATCACAAGTAGGCAGAGAGTCAGGCAGAGAGAGAGGGGGAAGCAGGCTCCCCGCTGAGCAGAGAGCCTGATGTGGGGCTCAATCCCAGGACCCTGAGATCATGACCTGAGCCAAAGGCAGAGGCTTAACCCACTGAGCTACCCTGGTGCCCCAAAAAGTGACTTTCCTTTTCTTTTCTTATTTAAGATTTTTTAGTTATTTATTTAGCAGAGAGAGAGATCACAAATAGGCAGAGAGGCAGGCAGAGAGAGAGGGGGAAGCATGCTCCCCACTGAGCAGAGAGCCTGATGTGGGGCTCAATCCCAGGACCCTGAGATCATGACCTGAGCTAAAGGCAGAGGCTTAACCCACAAAGCCACCCAGGCATCCCAGCTACACAAGTTCTTAAAATACAGAAGTCAGTTGTGAATCTTGGAATCTTTAAGGAAAAAAAAAATGAAGAAACAAATACAAACTTCCCCTTCTTATAAAGAAGGTACTATTTGTCTTTGAACTTTCTAGTCTTCTCACCCAGGCCTAATTAAGGTGCTGACTTGGAACAATAATACCCATGACTAAGTTCAATTGTCAGTTAGTCCAACATCTATTTATTGAGTGTGTTAGGAGTGCTAGGACTGTTCAAGGTGCTAAGAAGTAGAAAATTTTAAATTGGAGTTTGTTGTTGTTTTTTTCAAGATTTTATTTATTTATTTGACAGAAAGAGAGATCACAAGTAGGCAGAGAGGCAGGCAGAAGAGAGGGGGAAGCAGGCTCCCTGCTGAGCAGAGAGCCCGATGCGGGGGCTCGATCCCAGGACCCTGAGATCATAACCTGAGCCAAAGGCAGAGGCTTAACCCACTGAGCCACCCATGTGCCCCTAAATTGGAGCTTCTTGAAAGTAGTTTTCAACATTTTTTCTAGTCCTAATTATAGATTTAACTACTGGCTGCCTGTCGCAGCAAAACAGCTGTGTCTGTTCATAACATGACATAATATAATAATATAACATGATAATATCTGTTAATATGAAAATTGATACCACAAGGCTTCACATTTTGGGGAACGTATCACTTAAGTAATTAACTCTGTGGTAACTTGGAATTTCATTTCATTCAACAGATACATGTCATACCAATAAGATTAAATTCTCTGTATTTCATTTGATGATAGCAATAAAGCCTTTGTTGTTCACATGGCTTGCTTATCCGTGCTCCTCTTACCATTGCTTTTTTTCTTGAACCTACATTGAGGTAAGATTGACATACAAAAAGCAGTATGTATTTAACATATATGACTTGAGGAGTTTGGAGCTAAGCTGCCATAAGCATATCCATCACCTCTAAGAGTTTCCTCCCACCCTCTTTCTTTATTACTATTTTTCCTATGTTAACATAAGATCTACCATCTTGGCAAAATTTTGCATATACAACACACTGTTGCTAATTATAGGCACTAAGCTATGCAGGAGATCTCCGGGACTTACTCATCCTGCATAACTGAAACTTTGCCCCCTTGGACCAGTACCTCGCCCATGTCCCCCTCCCACTAGCCCTGGCTAATGGGGTGCTACTCTCTGTTTCTCTCAGTTTGACTAATTTGTTTGATTACTTTAAAAAAATTTTTTGAGAGAGGGACGCCTGGGTGGCTCAGTTGGCTGAACATCTCAGGTCACGATCCTGGGGTCCTGGGATTGAGGCCCGCATTGGGCTCCGTGCTTAGCGGGGATCCTGCTTCTCCCTCATCCCTCTGCCTGGTGCTCCTCAGTTTGTGCTCTCTCTCTGTCAAATAAATAAATAAACAGATAAATCTTAAAAAAAAAAAATTTTTTTTTTGAGAGAGAGTACACACAAGGGTGGAGAAGGGGCAGAAGGAGAGGGAAAGAGAATCTTAAGGAGGCTCCAGGCCCATCGTAGAGCCCAATGAGGAGTTCAGTCTCACAACCCTGAGATCATGACCTGAGCCAAAATCAAGAGTCGGATACCCACCATCTGAGCCACTGAGGCGCCCCCAACGTGACTATTTTAGATTCATCATATAGGTGGTATCATACATATTTGTCCTTATGTGTCTGGCTTATTTCATTTAGCATAATATTCTTCAGGTTCATCCATGTTGTTGCAAGTGGCAAAACTGCCTTCTTTTTTAAGGCCACACTCAACTTTAAATAACATCAAGAAGAAAATTAATAGCAAAATAACATTTCCAAATGGTGACCTGTTTTCTCCAGGATGCCACCACAGGGACACATATCCCCAGAGGGCATGGGGAGAAGCTGAGGTGCACCCCCCCACCCCCCACTCCACCTGAGACTCACAAGAGCCCTGCTGGCTCGGTGCCCCAGAGCATGAATGGAGGTGGCTGTAGACATGTGCCTGGTTTGCCCATCCTGACTCCCCCAGCTGCTAATCCGTCCTGCCTCCCTATCTCCCCTAGAAGTGGAGCCCTTTAAATCTGTGTACCTTTCGGAGAAGATCCTGCTCCGGCTCCTCAAACACCCCAATGTGATCCAGGAGCTGAAGTTTGACGAGAAAAACAAGAAAGCCCCAGAACACTACCTCTACCAGCGCCACCGCCCCGTGGACTACTTCATGCTGCTTCTGCAGGTGAGTGAGAGAATTAGAGACCCTCCGAGGGCGGGACGAGGGCATCTCCAGGCTGGATAGAGAGGAAGGGCTGGGCCTCCTCAGCCAGGTTCGAAGCCTTAGTGTGCTACCTCGGGGCAGGGCCAGGTGGGGTGGGTGTTTGTCCATGACCCGCAGAAGGGCCAGGTGTGACTGGCCACTGTCCCGGGAGTGGTGGGATCTTGATGGCAGTCTGCCGGTCAGCAGTGTTTATGGTGGGGTGGGGTGGGGACTTCTTCAGCAGAGGGGTTCTGAGACTATACTTCCAAAACTGTCATCCTGCAGAATCCCGAAGCCCCCTTGTCTGCTCAGACTTGCCCAGGAATGCGACGGTCCACTGCCTCCCAACCTGCAGGCCTGTCTCGTGGCTGTCATGCTGGCATCTCACTATATCTGACTGCCACCCGCTCCTTGCTCTGGGGGCGCGTGGAACACATCCATTCTCACTGCCACATTTCAGCCTTTGCAGCCTCTCGAATCTTCTCCTCCTTAGGAGGACCAGGGAGGGAACAAATGACTGAATGAAAGAGGTATAGCGTCTTCCTGATGCTCACATAAGTCCCAGCACCTTCCACCCTGGGTGTCTGGATAGGACTGTCATAAATACAGGTGACATGTGGTTCTAGCTTGTGATGCTGCTGGCTCCCTGGCCCGGCTCTACCATTAGCTCTGTCACTATTGCCCATCTCTTCTCAACAGAATCTTACAAACCCTAAATACAGTGATTGCCTTAAAATCTTAATTAAGCTCAGTGACCTTAGAAGTGGCCTCTTTGTGCTTACTGTCCACCTACAGCCTGTCTGCTCTGATCCTAACACAGAGCCTCCTTTCTCCTTTCTCCAAAATGGAGTCACAGTCTTCACTGCTGAAAATCAACAAGAGTCCTATTCCATTGTTTATATAACGTCATGAACTCATATAACCTACTATCTTACGCTTCATGTAAATGTAACCATTTTCAAATAAAAGTCGGAGGGACTGAAAGGTAGTGGCAAGAGTGTAGGTTCAGCAATGGGAAAGATCTGGCTTTAAAATGCCAGTGTTGCCCCGTTCTAACTAACCTTTACCAAGGTATGTGACCTCTCTGAGCCTCAAATTGATTCACCTGGAAGCTGGGGATAAAAGCAGTATGGGCCCCATAGGGTGGTGGGACTGAGTGAGAATCTATGCAGTGCACAGAACACAGTACCAGGCCCGCAGATATACGCTACATGCTAGCCATTAGCGATCATTATTCCCAGCAATGAAATACACAAGCTCTGCACAGAATTAGATTTTCTCTCAACCGGTGGGGCAGTTTATGGGGCCAGGGGCTAGTTGGGGCCAGGACATTCATCATGGAAGGGCCATCAGAGCATGCAAAGAGAGTTGGTTAGCCAGGACGGGACACTCCTCTATGAACGAAGCAATTAACATACTGCTGAAGTCAGAGGTTCTATTTTTGAAATAGATCTAGACAGACTTCACATTTCCCTGTGATGAGAACTTAAGTCCACCTGTTTGTTACCATACGGAAGTGCTTGGGGTTGTAGTCAATAATAGCACTGGAAGTGCTCACATACGCCCTTGTATACTTCCTTCTTTCCCCAGGGTAAAGTGGAAGTGGAGGTTGGCAAGGAAGCCCTTCGCTTCGAGAACGGAGCTTTCACCTACTATGGAGTCCCAGCCATCATGACCACTGCTTGCTCAGGTATTCCAGTCCCCAAGCCAGAGCTTCTTAGGGAAGCAGTGGGATATGGTGGAAGAGAACATCTGGGTTCAAGTCCTGACTCCTCTTAGGGATTCTCTCTACAAGCCATTTAATTCCCTAGACTTTAGTTTCTTCCTCCGTAAAATGGGTGTGAGAGTCCTTTCTTAATCAGAGTCTCTTCATGAAAGTCCATGGTAAACTGCAGTGTTATCAAGTGTCAGGAGTGGATAGTGGTATTTTTCTGTATGAAAAGATAAGTTTATTTTGCTTTTTACACTTCCATTTGATTGCCTGGTTTTTGCAGAGTTCATTGGTGCTGTGGGTGGGGTGGAGGAGGGGGCATTCCCATAAGAAGGTATGTGTTCTGAACTGCATCCTTCTGTCCTTAGATAACGATGTGCGGAAGGTGGGAAGTCTGGCTGGATCCTCAGTCTTTCGTATGTATCTCTCAAACCCCTCTCCCACCTGCCCCCATCGTAGTCTTGTCTCAGCCCACTCTGGGGACCTGGACCAAGCACCTGAGGCTGGGCTGGGGCTAACCCAAATGTTGGCAGCCTCTTTCTAATGCTCTGCCAGGAACACTGCCTCCTGCCAGGTACCCACCGATCACAGGCGCCTCATTTCTGTGTTTGGAATGTTTCCTGCTGCTTCTCTGCTCTTGTGCAAGTGACGAATGACAGGGAGGGAAGTTGTGAGGGGAGGGGACCCCATATACTGTCACCTGCTGGGGAATGCAGGCTGGTGATTGGGTGCTCTGGTGCAAGTTCAGCCTTTCCTTCTCTGCTAGGATATAATTCACCCACTGGCCTTTACTTTACCTGACATGGGTCTGTCATTACTGTATTACATTACTGTACCGTAGGAAATGCCCACAAGGTCTTAGGATGTGAGTCCCAGGCTGCCACGGTATGTTGCTTACCTGCTTCTCTTTCCTTGTCACACGTCTCAGCTGGTGGAGAGCTGGCTGCCAGTTGGCTGTGCATGCTGGTGCCACAGGGCTCATAGCTGGTTTGTTCTGCCCCTTCTGTGCTCTACCTTCTTGCTGTTTCCTGTGCGGGGATATTGTACTTGCATTTAGAAGGGATGGTGTTTATTGGGATGTAAGCATGATCCAGAACAAATTATTTCTCTAGATTTCTTTTTGCTTCACGGGTCTGCATTTTGCGTTGCTTTCAGCTGTTCAGGCTTAAGCGGTGGCTATTTTCATGCCAAATGGGGTGTTTTCTCTCATCATAAAAAAGATTTTTACGGAGGGTTTCTATTGGGATTTACCAGAGGATCCTAAAGCTTGATATCACAATCCCTGGCACAGGAAAGGTAGAGACCATTTTTACACAGAGAAATTAAAGAATTGACTTGCTCCAAATTACCCAGCAAGTGGATGATTTCCTAGATGCATTCCCATATCCTGGCTTGTTCACACAGCACAAAGAAATAGATTTGAGACCCATCACGTTCCAGAATATAATATAATTTCCATGTAGAAACAGTGGAATGGTTTACAGTGTAATTTATACCTTAGCCGAGCAGAAGGCTGAAATGAAGGCATACCCAAGGCATGGCCCAACATGAGCTGAAGATCAATAAAAGTAAAGCCCTGGTACATATGACACTTATATAAGCCAACAGATCTCAAGCAAGGTTGAGGAAGGAAGCATCATCATCTTAGAACAAGAACTCTGAATGGGAGAGGGATGAACTACAGGACCAGGGAAATCTTGGTTCTCTAAAGGAGATTTCCATCTATCACATTAGGGATTGCTTAGGGTGGGGTCATTCCTAGGATTCTGAATGTTACCTAGACATGCGGCCCTGTTCTGGCTCTTTCAGAAGACCAAAAGATGGGGGAACAAAGAGCTACATGAGACTCCCCAGCCCACCTAATACGGATGACCTTTTGTCTTTAAAAAGAAAATTATCTTAAAAGTCGTGGGAAGCTGTTGCCTGGTTTCCTCCCTTCCTTCCTTCCTTCTTTTCTGTCTCTTTTTCTTTCCATCCATTTCTCCTTCCATTTTATCACTGAGACAGGCATAAACTTGTAACACTGATCTCTCCTTCAAAACTGGTTAACTAAAAAGGAGCATTAAACTTTTCCCTCCTCTCACTTCTGAGCGTCTTTATAATCTTCAGAAGGAGAAAGAAATTGAATTAACCAGTAGGGGTGTGGAGACATTTTCCATCATCCCCCGCAAGCACTCCTCACTTAGCAAAGTACAGTGTGAAATATGGTCCAAGGCTGTCACACCCCACAGTTATGCCTGGGTACACCCCCAGCCCAGGGTCTAGCTGCCCAGCATCGCTCAGCAGCAGCGAACTTCAGCCTGCAGTCCAAGGAGAGCATAAGGGAGTGAATTCTTATAGGGTCGGGGTCTGGCCAACTACCCTTGTCCTGGAAGCCAGCCTATAGCTTTATTAGCCTTTGAGAGAGATAAATGGGATGAGAGGTTCGTCAGAATACTGGCCCTGGGACCTAGCCTCAAAGTCGAATTTGAGGTTATGAGTAAGTCACCCTGGTTTTCCTGTACAGGGTAAAGGGAACACAGCCAGCACTGTCTCCTCTCTGTTGGATCTGATTGCCAGGGACTCTAGGAGGATCACAGTGAGCCTGGGAACTCTGAAGGAACCAGGCTTGAGCTCAGGGTACAAGGAACAGATGCCCACGGGACAATGCAAGCAGAGAGAGGCTGTCTCCCTGTTTGGCGGGGTACACATTTCATTTGCACCCCAAGAAACTCTAGGATGCTTCTTGAGACTGTGGGGTTTCTTATCCCGGTACGTCTCACATTAGGGGCCCATTCCAATATTCTTTGACAGCTGGTGTCAGACCGAATGATTATCAGGCAGGTAGGTATAAATCTCCCCCGCTACCCTGCGCGTGTAAACTCAGTACAATCACCTGGCACGGCAGGTAAGACCACAGAAGTTGCCGGTTTCGGTGCGCTGTCCTCTACAGACTGACTTCATTTAGTCCCCAAGGAAGGGACTCTCTGAACAACTGGATAAGAGAGAGGAAGACAGATTCCCAGACAGAAACACCGCTTGATCCCGCAATGCACAGTTGGCGCCGGGCACTGTGAGCACCGAGGAGCGGCTGGGAGGCTGAGGCAGGCTTCTTCCGGCCGCCGCTGGCCGGAGCATGCGCTCTGCTTGGAGCCGCGGCGCAGGCGCACAGAGCCCGGGGCCGTGGGGGAGAGCCGGGGGCGAGACCGGTGAGGGGCCCGCAGCCTGTTAGGGCTCGCGGAGAATGCTGTAGACACAGGTCCCCACCCCGCAAGGACCCCTGCCCGCTCTTGTCATCGGCAGGTCGAATCCCCTTTAAGATTACTGCACATCTGGGACGCCTGGGTGGCTCAGTTGGTTAAGCGGCTGCCTTGGGCTCAGGTCATGATCCCAGCATCCAGGGATCGAGTCCCACATCAGGCTCCTTGCTCGGCAGGGAGCCTGCTTCTCCCTCTGCCTCTGCCTGCCACCCTGTCTGCCTGTGCTCACTCTCTCTCTTTCTGACTAATAAATAAATAAAATCTTTTAAAAAAAAAATTAAAAAAAAAAAAAAGATTACTGCACATCTTTCCGGAAAGACTTTCAGCCAAGTCTGTTTTACGTTTGGGTTTCTGGAGGGTGACTTTGTGAGAGGATTTGCAATTTTCCTGTTCTCAGAGGCAAGATTCCCTTTTGCAGAGAAATGTGACGTTGTGAAGACTCAAGAACAGACTCACACTTTGCTCTTTTGTCTTTCTCCTTTTCTGTTTATCTTCCGTTTCGCAACTCTCAAATCCTTGGCCCTTGACTCTTTAGTGCCCGTCTCTGTGTCCCGTACCTTCGCCTTCAGCAGAGGGGACTCTCTGGCGGGCTCCCCAGGTAAACATGCGTGGGTGTTTCGGGTCTCCGTAGAGTCAGTGGGGTGTGCAAGAGGCCTTTGGTCTCTGTCGCTGTCCTGCGAGGGAACTAGTGTCTCCCACAGGCACTGCCAGGACTAAGGCACAGCCCATCGCACAGATAACACTCCCTGGCACACATGGCCCAGGCATTGCTGAGTCAGTGGTGTCACTTGTGAATTTAGCTCCCGGGAAGTCTCTGTGTAGTTACAGGGAGAAATGATAGAGTGAGGGCTGGTGTGAGTTCTCCCTCATCATTTGTCTCACTGCAGAACGGAGGGTTGAGGAGTGCATCAGGAGAGGACTAGAAAGAAACAACAGAGTACCATCCCTTGCTGCTACCTATTTTCCCTCCACCATCCATTCTCTGTGGCTTCTGCCTTTAGCTGACCACTAACTAACCCAGCCTCATCTTCCCCTGTAATGTTGCTCTCTGGTGACCATATTCTCTCTGGCCTTACTCATATAAAGAATATGCGTAAGAATTTCAAAACAACTTTTCATTAGGCTTAACCTCTGTTGTTAATTATATAAAAGTTGCTGGGTTTCTTTTTAACTGGGTCAGGCAGCTCCTCATAGAACTACAGAGTAACCCAAGGGTTGAGGAGAATGTAATCAGTCTAAATAATTGATGAAGTGTTTGTATTGTTTTCATGTCTAGAGGATGCTCTCTCAGGCTCATGAAACAAGTAATGAGCAAACCAAGAATTTCTGTCTTAAACCTCCGTGAAGTTAGAATGTAAAAACACGTCCAATTCCCTGTACCCCCACCCCACATCTGTCTTCCTATCCCAGTGCCACAATAGGATTCTGAGGCCCCACCATAACCTCAGCCAGCAAGAATCCAGTTGTGTTTTGCTATCTGTACAGTAGACCCTCAACTTTCAAAAAGGCTGTGTCCTGAGACCTCAAACCCCCAAGTTTGCAGCTTCAGAAGTATTTATGTTGACTCCTGTTTCTTCCAAATCACACTTTTCCCATCAAAAACTGTCTGGTTCCCATGTTTATCTGTACAAGACAAGTTAATCACCTTCTCAAATATCACCAAGGTTTTCCCTCTCATATAATGATTTTCCACCAAGAAATAAAATTTTTCTTGCTTCGTGAGAGCTCATGCCTTCATGATGACTACTGACCAGCATGGTCCATGTGGGGTGCTAAGCTTGTGCCTTCTACCAGCTAACTGGTCTACTCCTGCCTGTCAGCAAAATGAGAAGTGACCACATCATGGACCTTTAAGATCCTTCACACGCAGGGAGTCTTCATGAAGGAAGAGTATGCTATGAAGCTTCAGCCGAAAGGCAAGGCTTACGTTTTTAAAAGATACTCAATCAGAAGGATCAAAGCAGGGGTGTAATTACCTTTTAAAATTACCCTCAGTTAACCAGACAAGCCAGTTCTCTGTAATTTTGTAACTCGAGTTAAGGGAGTTAATTCTAGTTCATTGATGTTTATTATGAAAAACTTGATGGTAACCCAGCATCAGACCAAGATGAAGGTGACTTGTTCCTGCAGTGTGACACCCCCAGCCCCACCCCCACCAGGAAGTGCTATAACTTCTGATCCAACCCTGGTGGGTGGCAGCTGCTCCTGAGAACTCTTTCCACCTTCCCCTCATTTTCCACGCCTGGGTCTTCAACCCAACAAGAAATAGGTGAGCCACAAAGCTGAGAGAGCAAGGCCAGCTTCTTCCCACCCATGGTTTATCTCTGCAGAGCGGAGCAGTGACGAACAAAGCAGGAAAAAAGAAAGGGCGTGGATGTCTTTCTTCTCCTTTGACTCTCTCCTCCCCACCTCCTTTCACTTGGTCTTCTTTTGTCTGGTCCCATACTTGATTTATGATCCAAATACAATTATTTGCATATATTACACCTTGCCCCCATCTTACACAGAGGAGAGAGAAATCCTGGAAATTAATAGGCCCTTTACATTTAAAAAAGAACCCAATCATTTTATTTGATCCCCACAACAAGCTCAGGAGATGGGAAGGAATTAACATTGCAAAACAATAAGTAGGGAAACAGCCTCTGAAAACATGGAGCAATCCAGCAGTATCACCTGTGTAGTGAGAGGGCGAAGGATGAAGATTGGAATCCAAATCTCTCTCTGTTTTACTGTTACATGTTTTTTCTAATTTCCCCAGTTCTTTTTTATTTTTAACAAAAAGTTTTCACTTGAAATGAATAAGTCACAGGAATAAAAAGCAAAGCAAAAGGAATAGTCAGTGACACTGATAGCGATGTAATGGGATAGAGGGTAGCTTGTCAAATCACTAAGTGGTACAAGTGAAACCAGTGTAACACTGTGTGTCAACTATACTCAAAACAAAGTTTCCAGTTTTATTGAGACATAATTGACATATAACGCTGTAAATTTAAGATGTATGTGATAATTTGATACATACATGTTGTATATATTGCAAAATTCTTTTGTTGTTTTAAATTCCAGTATATTTAACATACAATGTTCTGTTAGTTTCAGGTGTACAATATAGTGACCCGTGGCATTTTAGAAACAGAACAAATGAGCAAAGGAAAAAGAAAGAGAGACAAACCAAGAAACAAACTCAAACTGATGGCTCCCAGAGGGGAAGAGATGGGGAGACGGGTAAAATAGGTAATGGGGATTAAGGAGTGCCCTTGTCTTGATGAGCACTGGGTGATGTATGGAATCTGAGTTTCTTAGGTCCTGCTTCTATTGTCCTGGACTTGGCTACCCCTCTGAACATGGGCATTTTGTGCCCCCTAGAGGACTGTGACTTACTAGCATTTTGAAAGCAGTCATGATAATGAATTATGGTGCTTACTGTGGATTGAGGCCAGCGGTCCCTGAACCAAAGATTGCCACCATTATCCATACATAAGCAGTTTCCTTCGATTTGAGCTTTAGTTTGAAATAAGGAGAGAGGAGTGGTTTTGTGCATTGCATTGCTTCCAGGTATGATGTAATTAGCCAGCTTTGCTTTCATTTAAAAAGTAGACTTCTGATCAACCCACTGAGAGTTCACAGCTCCACTGCAGTTACCATCCCCTCTCCCCAGATTCATTCCTTTTTTCTTTTCCCAGTGGAGATGATTTCAAGTTCCCCATGACAATCCTTCCAAATCCACAAAAGCACAGAGGCAGGAGAGAGGTCAGGAGCAGTGATTCTTTTTCAGTGTTCAAGTGACATCTGTAATGTGCTTTGAGATCAATGGAGACCGTTTCCTCCCAGAATACACAGGGAGTCTCTAAAAATAATCCTTTTACTTTGTGAAATGTGGTAAGTGGCAATACTCCTTTGGTTTGGCTTGTGTGTGGTAAACATTTGGGAACCATTAAAGCTCCATGTAATGTGAGCGAGTTCATCTGGGCTCCTAACTTGGGCTGATTTGCAGAGTTCACATTGTAGCTTTGACAGAGAGCTTTTGGCATTTGGTTGTCTGATGTTGATATTACCCCAGAATGATGAATTTTAATAATCCTAGTTTGTACTCTTATGGGCCTATGTAATTAAGCTCCCCCATCCAGTTTGGAGAACACAGGTGGCCCGTGACCCAGTGACTATGACGAGAGAGGGCTGTTCCCTCTTGTCCCTCACTGTCACTCTGAAAGATAGAAGCAGGCAGCCGCTGAACCCTATTTTCCCCTCAAATCCCCAGACTGAAATGGAAAGTGGGGCATTCTCCTGTATCATGGGTTCTGCTCCAGGTATAGGTGTCATGAGTGAGGCAAGCATCTTAGAGCTGTGTGTAGGTTCCGGGGGGCCCGCACCTATCAGTGCACAGGAGATTCCATTTAGCCCCACTTAGAGCGTCAAATCTTCTTCCACCCCCTCCCGCCCCACACCCATTGTACCCCAGGGTCTTCTCCGCCCAACCTCAGTAGCTCCAACGTGCCATCTAGCACAGATATCCCTTGCAGCCTGACTACGCAGAGGCTGCAGGAATGGGGTCTATCACGCTTCTCCACAGCACCTCGGAGTCTAGAGAAGAAAACCCTGCTTCCCACCACCCAGTCTCCAGAGCTAGCTTGAGGGTGCGATGTAAGGAAGAGCCGACAAGGGATATGTTGGCGGCATGACCTACCTCCTGGTGAGGGATTCTGTGGTCAGTTTGATCACTGTTTGATCTGTCCCCTCTTAGACCTCTTTGACCGTAGTTTCGCATTTTCCTCTTCACTTCACTCCCCCCAGCCTGGGCCTCTGCTCTTAGGAAATGCCAAGGGGAATTATACAACTTGAACTAGTTTGCCATGCTGCTGGGACACTCGTCTGTTACTGATTTCTTCTCTTTTTTTTTATTAAAAGCATTTCCATTTCCCTTGCTCAAAAACCTCTGAGTGTATGTGCACAATTACCAAAACGCCGAGTCATCAGCATCCTACCTATTGAGGAATGTCAGGCTCTGGGACATGAAAACATTGATGTTGCACAACACTCACATGAGCTGGGACTTTCTTTGTTGTGAAGTGAGGCTTTTTTTTTTTTCCTTTTAAAAATTGCTTTTATAGGCCCGACCTTTAGAAGACAGTTTTATCTTTTGGTGTTGGGAATCCTTTGGGATTCTGAATAAACCTTCAATATCCTTGTTCTTACTTGAAAAAACAGAACACAATAATAGTTCTCCTCCTAGCACGACAGTGATGTCACTTGCATTTGACGTGTGGTCCTGGGAGTGACAGCAGAGTGGCATGCCCGCGAAGACCAGAGCTCTGGGCGGGGCGGGGAGGCGTTTGTAGTCTCTGTTTCCAACAGAGTATGGAAGTGATTCAGGCAGAGCCTTCTATGGCTAGAAGTGGTCTAGTAGATAAGAGAGCCTTGTCTCCCTGCCATCCTCCTGGAATATGCCTGGGATTATGATATAAAGGATGACAAGGTGGAACAGGACACTTGGGGTATATGTAGCACGTGTCCCAGCAGGCAAAACCCTGGAGAGTTGTCAGGGAGAGACGGTTATTTCCCAGGCCCTGCTTATACTCTCTCTGCTGGTTCCAAACTGCTCTGGGGACAAGACCCACCAGGTCAGCGTATGGTGTTCCAGATTCCACTCACACGACATAGGAGTCACCCTCCAGCAGAACTGCCTGCCCCCTTTTCCACAGCAGTTGCCCTGAGGAAGTGCCATTGATTTACTTGGTAGCCACCAGCCCAAAGACTACAAAGGGTCTAGCCAAGCCAGAACGCACCAGCTTATTTTCAAGGGACCAGAACCAGAAATGAAATGCATGTTCTTCTGCCCAGTACTGCCATTTACAGTTGCCTAGGTGCTTCACTCTGTTCTCCATGGCACCATCACTGGCTTCAGTCCTTGGTCACTGTGGAAGAGGGTCTGGCCCTCCATCTCCCAGTGGAGAAGTAGGGCCCTAGATACCTAATGCCAGGATTCCCAGTTTCACGTGCTTTAGGTAAACAAAGACCTGGTTTTCCCTGTGGCCTCTCCTCAAGTTACTGGACCAAAGCCCGAGGCCTCTTGGTGCCCTTGATTCTCACTGCACACTCTCTGACTCTGTCCAGGCACAATATTGGAGTGTCCTTCTCTCTGCCCTTAGTTTCTTGGAGAAGTCAGCTTCCCCAGGATGATTGTAAGTTGCAAAGGCAAGGCCTTCCCATCCAGGATGCTTTGAGAGCTCTGATATCTTTTTTTTAAACAAAATGTAGGTTCTACATTAAAACTCTTTAAGGTATGCTTAGGTTTTGATTCATTCATTCTCTACATTTTTATTGGGCACCTACTCTAGGCCAGGCATAGTGCTAGGTACTGAGTTGGCCACAATGACCAGAAAACACAAGACCTCTGTCCTCGTGGAATTTAGCATTGAATTGAGTAGATGTCACAAGTACAAACACATAATGAATTAAAACTTGTGAAAAGTACATCGAAGGAATGAACAAGGGACAGTGATAGAAGAAAACAGGGAAATCTTAGGACATCCAAAGTCTTCAGAGAGGGTAGCTTTCAGCTTCAGCTGAGACCTGAGACTGAGACCCTAGCTGGGGAGGTAGAGGGAGGTGGGCAGGAGAAATGGCATCTTCTGAGGTAGTGGGGGAACACTTGCATGATTGAGGGCAGCAGAGCAAGCAGGGGAGGGGAAGAGAGTCCTCAAGATGAGACCAGACAGGAAAGCAGAAGTCAGGTCATGGAGGACTTTCAGGGACAGAGCAAGGAGTTTAGGGGTCCAGAGATTGGGACTTGAGGGGGAACAGAGATAGATACCAACAGGCTTATGTCCACAGTGGAGGTGAGAGGGCCTGGTATGGGGCTGGGGGAGCAGCAAGGGTCTGGGGGCACCCCCCAGGTTTCTGGCGTAAGTAATGGAGTATATGTGAGGGGAACTTCCTGAGACGAGGACACTGAAAATAGAATCCTTAATTCTGCAATCCTATAAAGCCGCGATTGTTATGGTTCTAAAGAGAAAAATGATGCTGCCTGTTGTTATTTTACCCTTTCCACTACCTGGTTTGCCAGACAACAGTAACAGCTTGCAGCTAAACACACCATCAACCTTCAAGGACTTGCTCCAAATAGATGCTAATCAATTATCTTGACTGATGGCACCGTTATCTCCTGAGACAGGATTGAATTCCCATGATTCTCCCCTGAAAGCACAGGAGCAGAATTTCTGAGGAGCCAGACTCTCGGCACTGGAGCCCCTGAACTCAGTCTGTGTTCTGAAGAGGCTCGCAGCACGCCCCTCCCCCTCTGGGGAAGAAAACATGGGATGGCACTCTCCCTCGGGTTGATTCTGTGCTTGAGCTCATGCTCATGCTCGGGTCACCTGAAGAACCTCTCTTCTATTGATCCAGGGAAGGTAGTTCACATAATCCGTTTAGAAACCAAGTGCCGTGGTCTTAATTGAAGTTTCCCTAGAAGGTTCTTGAAAATGGGAAAACAAACCAACCAACCCTGACTCGGAACATTTAGGATGCCTGTGGATTATTCCAGTATCTCCTGCCCCCATGTAGGCCTAGATGGAGTCCTGCCTTAGCCCCACACTTTAGAGGACCCCACTTTGGCCCTCCTCAGTCCTAGCCCTTTCTGTGGGGTGAGGAACTTACGGGGCCGGAGCCTGTGTTCTGCCTTCTGGACCACAGTTCAGATGGGGGAACCCCAGAATTCCTCCCCTAAGCCACCCTGGGGAAAGGGACTGGGAAGCTCCTAGGGCAGGGGCTGTTTGTTCCCATACAGCCCTGTTTCATGTTTTCCACTTTAACAGAAATTCTAAGGGGTTGGACCTTGCCTTCCAAGTTATGCCAGTATAATTGTCAAGGACAAGGATGGAACGAATTTTAACAGTTTCTTCATGTGACTCAAATCGGTACCCATATAGTTTATGGGCCTCTGCTTGTCCAGGGTCCTGCCAGTGTTAGGGCAGACCTGAGTGATCCCTGCTAACATGCCCACCACCGCAAGGATCAGTCGTCTGTGCCCTCAGACCTAAGGCGTTCACCTTTCTGAACAATGAGGCTTCCGAGCAGAGTTGAGATCCTGACAGAGGGTCTCTCGCTCAGGGGGAGCTATACCCACACCCACAGCATGGTCCTCATCTCTGACGTTAATCCAAAGACCTGAACTGAGAGAGGCTGTGGACCGCCTCTGCCCAGCTCCTCCCAGGTGCAGGCTATGGGGAGCTGGAGGGGTCTGGGCAGAGCCGAGCCCTGAGCCTCTGCCTCGAAGGGTGCAGGCCCGGGCCAAGCACCCGGGGTTAGCGTTGCCCAGAAGTCCCTCTGGGCCTCAGTAAACACCTCTCTCTCTCTCTCTCTCTCTCTCTCTCTCTCCCCTCGTCTCTCTCTTTCCATTCCCCTCTCTTTCCTCCCTGCCCACCTGTCCTTGCCTTTTGTCCCCTGGCCTCTCCCCCACCATCTGCAGTAAACCGGTCCCCTTCTCGCTGCAGCGGCTTAAACCGCTCCGAGTCTCCAAACCGCGAGCGCAGTGACTTTGGGGGCAGCAACACCCAGCTGTGCGGCAGCAGCAACAACCTGTACACTCCTGACTACTCAGTGCACATCCTGAGCGACGTGCAGTTTGTGAAGGTAACTCCCCCCGGGGGGCCCGTCCCCGCGCCAGCCAGCCAGCCAGTGGGACAGGATGTGTCTCCTCATGCCCCCTGCTCCCAGAGAACGCTGGCTGCTCATTGTTCCCCAGCTTTATAAGGGCCCTGTTTTCAGTTAGCTTAATGACTTCATTATTTGTCATTCGTTTATGATCTCCTGATCCCCATTTTGTGGGTGGGGAAACTGAGGCACAGAGCAATAGGGAGTTAGCTTGCCTGAGACAAGTTGCCAGCGGAACTGTTTCCTTGGGATCCCCTGCCATTGGCACCAGGTTGCTTTGTTTTTTTCAAGATAAATTTGCGGGTGATTAATAAACCAAGTGTCTAGAAGAAACTGTGCTATGGTTTGACGTACAATGGTGTATTTCTACATCTTACTGCTCCAATGCAATTTGTCATGTGGGTTAACCACTAACCGTTTGTGTAACTGTCCTCCCCTTAGCTGTCACAGGGCTGGTGGAGCATCACTTGGCACAGGCAGGAGAGAGAAGCAGCAATGCTTATCGCCTTGTAGTTAAAGAGGAGGGGAGCTCTTTCTTCATACTTCTCATTGGGATTGGGATTGCACAGAAACCTTCTAGAGTTTCCTCCTTTGCTTGCTTTAATAGGTTTTGTTTTATTTGTTTTGTTTGCTAGCATTCTGCAAACCATTACATGCTTGGGTGGGAGATCAGGAGAGAGCCCCATTTCTCCAAGTCCAACAAAACACCCAGTGAGTTCACTTGGTAAATTGCAGGCTGGATTATGAGAGATATATCTATCACAAAGATGGGAGGAGGTCCTCTCCTTCTGTCCAGAACACAAGCTCTGGTAATTTGATAGCAGTATGCACTGGCTGGTTTTCTGTGTTCCAGAACCTTGCAGACACCCTGAGCTAAAACTGTAAGGATGGAAAGTTACCAGAGGCAGGGGCTGAGCCTGGAGGGTGGGGCGGGATAACTGTTTGTGGTGTACTCTGTGCGTGTGGTCTATGGCTCCTTTGTCTGATTGATCCACTTAGTCTTACCACTGCCTGTGAGGTAGGTCCTACTGTCATTCCCATTTTAGAGATGAAGACATTGGAGCTTGAGGAGTCTGAGGCCCTGGGGCTGGTGAGTGGCAGAGCCAAGCTTCAGAGTTGGGTCTCTGTCTCCAGAGTCCAAGCCCTCAAATCCCTGAGCTTTAGGGAGAGTTGTGGGAAATCAGAGCTGAAGGAGAGGAGAACTAACCCAAGGAGTAGGGAACTAACCAAGCAATACTCATGAGTCTGTATGACTGGAGACACTTAAATCCTGTATGACAAGGAAGGTAAAGAAAACTGAAGCCTATGATTCCCCTCTCTGCTTCCAGCCCTGAAGCCCTCTCATTGCAGGCCTTCCTCAGCAGTGGAGGTAAGAAAAAATGGGAGCCGAGAAGCTCTACTATGTCAGCTCTCATTGGTTTGTAGTCCTTGTCACATGGTTTGTGGGGAAAGAACTTGAAAGTCACAGTGTGAGTAGGTGCTCAACAGAACTGAGCGCAGGCTGCCCTGTGCTTGTCTCGGTATTGACAGGAGACTGGTGAACAAGACCGTAAGCTCCTGCCTTTCTAGAGCTTCCATGCTAGGAGGGGACCAGAGAGGATAAACAAGTAACCACAGCATAAAGAACTGTGCGAGAGGGGTGGTCTCACAGCCCAAGCCCCTGTGAGGGGCTGCAGGAAGATTTTGCAAGGGTTTTTCATGTCCAACAGACTGAAGTTCCAGAACAATTATCAAGTCCAGGCATAATTTGACTTCCAGATTAGTTACCAAATTAGATAGAAAGGTGTATCTCATGATTATCTGAGAGAGCTATTGAAGCTGTGATTAATCATAGTTAATGAATTATGAATGGAGGCACCAAAGCATCCTTATGAATTTTTAAAAACTGTATTTTGTAAATGTCATTATTAGACTATTTGACAGCTGTCTTACGGTCTTGATTGTGTAACCGTGACCAAGATGCCCCATCACCATCTGGTGGCAGAATCCCTAAATTGCAGGATAGTGTTTTGGGGAATGAACGTCATAAAATGATAGGAGAGACAGCACCCTGGTTGAAGGTTAACTTATGAACACGTTGGCTGCAAAGTCAAAGTGTCCGGAAGGGCACACTTGCTTCTGGTTATTCCCAAGATAAACAGATCTCCATTTCCTTTGTAATTTAGCGGCTGCGTGAGTTCTTAACTGGCCACGTGTAAGAGAAGACTATTTGAACTCAAGCTGTTGCTCAGAAATGCTTGTAGCTACAGTGATAAAGAGAGAATAAAAACACGTTGCCTTTTGAGCAGTGGTTTGATTTCCTCAGTGAACAAGTCAGTACGTATTTATTTGCATTATTAATGGTTCTAGACACTAAGGGCTACCCTAAGGAAATATAAACCTATCCTCTGTCTTATGAGGAGATTAAAATCTAGCTAGGGAGGGGCACCTGGGTGGCTCAGTCTGTTAAGCGACTGCCTTCGGCTCAGGTCATGATCCCAGGGTCCTGGGATCGAGCCCCACATCAGACTCCCTGCTCCGTGGGGAGTCTGCTTCTCCCTCTGCCTAGTGCTCTGCCTACTTGTACTCTCTATCTGTCAAATAAATAAATAAAAATCTTAAAAAAATAAAATAAAATCTAGCTAGGGAGAAGAAATGTAGGTTAAGCTGTAGTGACCCAGGTGATTATGAATTCGTATGGCACATACTTTAAGCACCATGTGCTGGAGAACGTACCAGGCATTTAAGAGTGAGGAAGGAATAGGAGGAGGGACACTGATAAACAGGCATGTGGACGGCAAGCAGGTGCATTCAAGGGACAGTGAAGAAGCTGCTGAGCTGGTCCCGTGGTTGTGTGCAGGCCATGGGAGCACCACTGGCCATGCAAGTCCATGTTCTCAAAACTGGGCAGAGAGGTTCAGGTTGATCTGCTAGACCTTTGCTGTCCAGCCTGGGAGCCAGCAGCCACAGGTGGGAGCCGAGCACACGAAACGTGGCTCGTCCAAACCGATGAGCCGTAGGTATAAAATACTGCTGGATTCCAAAGACTTCACACAAAAAAAAGAATGTGTGGTTCCCCATTCATAATTTTATGTTGATCCCATGTTGAAGTGAATTTTTTAATATGTTGGGTTAAATGCAACATTACTAACATTAATTTCACCTATTAGTTTTTATTACTTTTAATGTGACTACAAGAAAATTTTCAACTACCTGTACGACTCCCGTTCTATTTCTGTTGGACGGTACCGTGCCAGAGAGGAAGAAGTTCTCAGACGGTTGAACAGGGGAACCAAAGTGACAAAAAGTCATGCTTGAAGCAAAATTAAAACTTAAAAAAAAAAAAAAAAGAAGAAGAGGAACTGAAGGGGTGGGGGGAAGAACGGTTGAATCTAGAAATGCAGCTGGGGAGAGGTTGTTTCCTGAATGCATTTTCTAGAGTGGAGCCTTGTCAACAATTTCTTTGAAGGTGACATGTTGACAGGGCAGTAGTTTATGATTTTTTTTTATTTAAAAAGAGGAATCATTGTGAAAACACAGCTGTGAGACAGAGAGAGAAGGTAACCCATGGATGGTGGCTTTCCTTTAATACAACCATCCATCGACAGTGTAAGTCCTCTCCCAACCTCTGCCCCTGCCCCTGAACTGGGCAACCCTCCACCCCCACCCTCACCTGCAGAGCCATGCTTCTGCCCACTGATACTGGGTCCTAGCTGGGGTCGTCTAAACCTTCCCTCTAACACCATCAACCAGTGGTTATCTAATGTCTGTGTGAATACCTCCATGTCAGGGAACTCAGTACCTTGTAAGGAAGGGATGCTAGAAACAATACTTTATGCCCAGCTTTCAGTCTTACTCCAGAACAATGCTTAAAGAAGGTTAGAGTTTCTGGATCCTCGATTCCAGTGTACCAGAGGATGATATCCCTTTTTCTAAAGAACAGAGAGAGAATGGTATGGCTCACTGCACATGCAGCCTGGACAGAACCTTTCCAAAAATAAACTAAATACAGCACTTTGCAACACTCCCAAGAGGCTTCTGGCTTGGGGACCACAGCAAATGCACCAGCTGATTGGAGCCCTGAGTCCCCAAATCCATCTCAGTCAAACCAGAGCACACCCCCTTCCTTCTCCCTCCCTCCTGTCTTCCCTCGCTCACTGTCTGTCCTCTGTCTTCCTCTTTTCATTGTCCCCACTTGGAATCTCTTTCCTTCCCCTACTTTGTCTTTTTGCTTTATTTTCTTAGTTAAGGATTTACTTTCCTAAGACCTCATTCTGCTTTGGCAGCCCCTCTACTCACTCCTCCAGGGGCAAAGGGACCATGGCCCCGGCCCCCACCCACCTCATGACGTGCTGTCCACCATTTAGACATAATGAGATGGTAGGTTTGACCCCTTTCTTTGAAGTGTGTGCCCATTATAAGGGCAACTTGTGAGAGATGGGTGTGGACGTGTTGTAAACAGTCATTTCTAACAGCTGGATGGCAGGTTCACTGATGTTACCTCATTATCTCTGGGCCTCTGTTACAGGCTCAGAGAGGTTAACGATTTGGCCAACATTGCCCAGCTTGGAAGTGACAAAACTGGAATGAAACTAGAAGACAAATCTAAGCTAACTGGTTGACCCAAAAAGAGTAACATCAAGTCCTTTGTTGAGCTTATCAGGGTTCATTTAGGAAAATTTTCTGTCCTTTAAGCCAGGAGAAGCTACAAAATTCCAAAGAAAGCTTCACCTAGGGGAAGGCTCTGGGCACGTTACAGGATTGGGTTTGATGGCGACACTGGTTCGGGTCATGTGCCAGCTTCCTTTCAGTCATCAGATGCCTGCAGACCCCAAGCCTACAAAGCAATTATTGGGACACCTGCCCGAAAGGACTGTGAAAGCAGCCTCATGCTGCCAGGGACAGCCACACAGTGTACAGAGCCCAGGCTGAGATGGTTGTCCCTGGGGAGCAAGAGTAAAGTCCTTTAAATCCCAGTATCTAGGTTGCAGGGGTACCATTATGGGACTCTAGAGTTGCCCCCTCTGGAATTCCCCCATCTCACTTCCCTTTCCATCTCCCTGGCTCCAAAGAGTGACCAGCACTTTCCCAGGCACAATGCACAGCCTAGGAGATAGTACACTGGATGGGATTCTGAAAGCTTGCTAACTCGACAAGCCCTCGACGTTTCGGGACCTCATTTTCTGATCTGCACACTGAGGATCACAAACACTCTCACACACTATGCACAGCAAAGGAGATAACACAAATCCCAGTGCTCTGTAGGCCATAATACACTCTATGGATGGAAGGTTCCGTCCTCAAATCTTGACCTGTCCCTGCAAAAGCAAGCTCTTATGGGTAACATTAGTGCTAGGGTTTCCACCAACATCTGAACACCTAGTATCAGTCCTATCCTGTAGGATATTTATAGCGCTTCCAGCAATGTATATGATTTCCCCCAAAAAATTAACCCAATGATGCTTGGGGCGCCTGGGTGGCTCAGTGGGTTAAAGCCTCTGCTTTCAGCTCAGGTCATGATCCCAGGGTCCTGGGATCGAGCCCCGCATCGGGCTCTCTGCTCAGCAGGGAACCTGCTTCCTCCCCTCTCTCTGCCTGCCTCTCTGCCTGCTTGTGATCTCTGTTAAATAAGTAAATAAAATCTTAAAAAAAAAATTAACCCAATGATGCTTTAGATAAGAAAATGAGAAAAAATTGCAAACCAATTTGATGAAAAAGCTATCAGGTTTTGAATTTGTTACTCTCAGTAAATAATAAATTTATATTTATAATTTATAAATAATAAATTTATAAATAATAAATTTAAATTTGAATTTGTTACTCTCAGTAAATCATAAATTTATCTGTAAATAATCAATTTATCTATTTATAAATCAGTAAATAATAAATTTAGCTTCCTGGTCATAAAAGCAAAGAGGGCAAACCTAGTGGGATATTTGGATTCTTGTGTGATGTAAGGAAGTGCATCATTTATCTATAGAAAGGAGGATTGTTTATGTTGTTGTTTTTTAATAGAAAGGAGCTTTTTCCTGGCAGTAATTTCTTGAAGAGTTTATCTGACGGATTTCTATAGAACTTTGGAAGGCATCAGAAAGTAATACATATTGGCTTCATCTGTAGTTTTGCCAGAGTTTCTGTTCTTCATATGGAGGTTTCTTATTTCAGGCCTCTGTGCAAGCTGGGGGTCCAGTAGGAAAGTTGAACATCAGTGAAGGCAATTATCAAGGGGAACCAAGATAATAATTGATTACAGGGGGGCATTTCCAAGAGCCCAGAGCTGTGATTCTCACCCATGGTGTGCACTGGGATCACCTGGGGAGCTTGAAGTGATCCTGATGTCTGAGTCCCACTCTCAGAGATTTGGATATAATTGCTTAAGGGTGTTGCCTGAGTTTCAGGATCTTTTAAAGCTTCCCAAGTGGTTCTAATGTGCTGCCAAGGTTGAGAAGCACTGTCCCAGGAGGCATGAATAATTAGCATGTCACTTTGATCCTTTCTCTGCAGCACTGCAAGTCCCTGAACCATCAGCATGGGCTGCATGACAGATCGTTGGTGGTGAAATCTCTAATACATGCCTGATGGTCTGTGTGATTGACTCAAGATAAGGTTTAAGACGGAGGGTAGGCTCAGAGTTGACATCTCCTGGGGAAATTCCAGAGCCTGACTTCTCCTCTCACTTCCTAAAAGAGGGGGCTGCAAAAGTCAGCAATCCCATTGAATCTACTGAAGACTTTAGATGCTAAGTGGAGACCCCAGTTTTTATATGCCATAACACACAGAACATATCCTTTTGACCTGAAAAATATCAATGCCCATTAACGCGTTGCCACTTTATCTGTTTGACTCCTTTAAAGGGAGAAAAGCAAAAACCTGAGAAGGACTGTGTCTGATTTTAACCAGGTCTTAAGTCAGTGGTTCTCAGAGTGTGGTCTCTAAAGCAGCCGCATCAGCATCACCTGGGAACTTGTTCTAAATGCCCACCCTGGGCACCGCCCCAGACCGAGTGCATTAGAAATGTGGGCAGTGGGGCCCAGCAATCTTGCTTTAACAAGCCCTCCAGGTGATCTTGATGCTGAAGTTTGAGAGTCATGGTTTTAAACCATCAAGAGAACTCTGTCTTGTCCCCTCTAATGGACAATAGTATGGCTAGAAGCTTAGGATCTCTGCATGTGTGTGTCCCATAAGAATCGCAAAAGGAGACACATTCCTTTTTTTTTTTTAATTTATTTATTTGTCAGAGAGAGAGGGAGCACAGGCAGATAGAGTGGCAGGCAGAGGCAGAGGGAGAAGCAGGCTCCCTGCCGAGCAAGGAGCCCGATATGGGACTCGATCCCAGGACGCTGGGATCATGACCTGAGCCGAAGGCAGCCGCTTAACCAACTGAGCCACCCAGGTGCCCCTAGAGACACATTCTTAATAGGTGTTTTGCAATTTGATCAGTTGTGCTTGTAATTTGCTTGATCTGCACGCAAGGTATCCTGAAGTCTGTTAGAGAAGAAAAGATGGATAATGTCCAACAGAGTAGTGCGTTCCCAACTTGAGGGAAAATAGAGCATTTCTCTTTATGAAGAGGAAATGCTCATTGTCTAAACGGTCGTGGAGGTATTTCGGTGAAGATGGTTATCAAACATTCGGGATGAGCACTAAATAATTTTAAAACATTCTGGAGGAATTGGAAGACCATAGGATCTAGAAAGTGTAGGAAGAACATCAGAGGATAATAAAGCAGGAAAAATTAACTCACCTATTCAGTAAAAATGACCAGAGCACCAGCCCGTGCAGTAAAGAAAGGAGGAAAGCCGGTGTGTGAGGCAGGCAGAAGTGGGATGAGCTCCAGGTGAGGAAGAGTCAACCCAGAGCGTGTGAGGACAGAGCAGTCTAGGCTTGACTCTTGGCCTTGGGTTCTACCATCACCCACAGCCCCCAGGGAGGCCAGGCATGGGCACATTCCAGCCACTGGGGAAAGGGGGACCTGGGAGCAGGTGCTGAGGAGTGAGCAGTTGGCGAGGGGCTGATGTCGGAAGAGTTCTTGCCAGATACCAAGCCAGCTTCTAGCAACCTCTGTTCCAAGTGGAAATCTTAACCATTCCCTCTCCTGTTTCCAGCTGCACACCCTTCCTGTTCCCACATGTAATCCAATCCTGCCCCAAAAGGAAAGAGGAGGACTATGAACAGTTTGTAGTTTTGCCAGTTGTCTAGCTAAATGCAGCGAAGACAGAAGGAAAACACTGAAAGGGCTGTAGTACATGGGAAGGATGTACCACTATGGGCCATTTTCACTTTTCACCCAGGACCTTTCACTGAATAATGGTATCATGTTTCCATATTGGGTGGTGCAGAAAGCAGCCTCCCCCTTTTTTTTTTTAAACCAGAAACCAGGATATCAGGCAGACATACACCCAGAGAACAGGAATGGCCGATAGACCTTTCCGTATTCCAGAAAAGATATTTGATCCATACTTTTCCTGCCTGGAATTCTGGAAGCTCCCTTCTGCTCTGGCTAAGCCTGACTGTCTAGATGCTTCTACTTGTAGGTGAGGCTCGATACATCAGGAAAATCACGAGTAAGATTCCTGTGATCTGAGAAGGCAACTGGGAGACCTCTGCTGTGCACTTTTCCCACACAGGAGCAGGAGCCCACATCCGGCCGTGGCCCAAGTCCAAATCAGAAATGCCCGCGTGCTCTTGGGCCTCAGCCTCCAGCTTCCTGACGGGAGGACCCAGAGCAGCAGAACGTCCCTCCCACAGTCCCCGACTGATCCTCAGGATGGGGGCCCTTGGCAACTGTATGCATTTAAAACTTGTCAGTGGGCAGCTGCCCTGCTAATTGAGGGCACCCTCCATCCTCTCCCAAGTCTCGGGAGAAGAAGGTTTAGTTCTTCCAGGTGCACTGAGGAGCCCAGAGCCAATAAGAAAGAGAGCGGGGACACATTGTCCCTCAACTGCTAGGCTAGTGCGGCTTGAGAAAGGACCCAGTTCATGGATCCTAGACCACAGAGGCCGGGGGTCAGAGAGGGCTCTGGCCATCTTCTTGAGCTTCCTCCCACTCTGATCCTTTCCTCCAGATCACACGGCAGCAGTACCAGAATGCACTCACAGCCTGCCGCATGGACAGCTCCCCCCAGTCCCCCGACATGGAGGCCTTCACCGATGGAGACTCCACCAGAGCCCCTACGACCCGGGGTACACCCCAGACCCCCAAGGATGACCCTGCCATCACCCTCCTGAGCAATAGGAACAGCCTGCCGTGTAAGTTGGGTGGGTGGGCTGGCCCGGGCTGAGCGCAGCCCCCCCTTCCTCCCTCACCCCTGCCCAGAGCTGCCATCCGAGGCCAGCTGGAGTCTCGGGTCTTCTCCCAAGCAGACTGGTCACAGACTTGCTGTCCTCCCCAGGCAGCCGCTCAGATGGGCTGAGAAGCCCCGGCGAGGTTGTGTACCTGAGGATGGAGGAGATGGCCTTCACCCAGGAGGAAATGACAGACCTTGAGGAGCAGAGCACACAGCAGCTCTCGCTGTCTTCTGCGGCCATTCCTACAGCAGGTCAGGGAGGGAAATCAGGGTCCTCATTGTCGGGCGCTGGGATGGCCCCGGGGAGAGCCGGGCGAGGGATGCCAGCCCCCATGTGATATTTCCTACCTCCTCTCACAGTGAGCAAGGGAAGGGAAACACACACACACACACACACACACACACACACACACACTCTGAGCTCCAGCCCTTCCTCAGGCCCCTCCCTCCATTCTCCCAGGAAGACCTGATCTTAATAGGTAAGTTTCTTCCTTATGCTAAGAGATATAAATCACGGTGTCCAGATCATCAAGTAGCTTTGGGCATAAATGAGATAGCAAATACAGAGGGCATCTCACAGTGCTTGGTACCAGGCTCTGGGCATAGTAGGAAGTTCTCATTAGACCTGCCTTACACACGAGGAGACTGAAGTCAGCTGTTCCTCTTACTGACAGGGCTTTTGCCTTCCTTTGGGCCAGAGGTGATCTGTAGGACTTGTCCTGAGCGCTGAGATCCTATCACCTCCCTTTGAGACTTTGAACACTTCCATCTTGGCAGTGGTGTTGCTCCGAGCTCCCAGCGACCCACCAGTCCTAAGATCCTCTTGTACCTGCCTTGCCGAGATCTATTTCTCCAAGCCTGCAGCCCGCCTGTGCTCCCCCCAACCCGTCCCCGCAAGGCAGCAGTTACCCCACCTGGCCTCCTAGACCTGCTCCAGTCCATTGTCTGAGACCCCTCAAGTCCAGGGTAATGATCCAACAAGTGCTCTCCATTTCCGTGGTCAGTAAGCCAATATATTTGAACTTGTGGCTAATTCAGAGTATCTGGGACATACAGAGTCACCGTTCCAAGACCTGAATACAGAACAGGTGTTCTTTTTCTCCCTTGCACACTGAATTTAGTAGCTAAAGCATGTAGCAAGAAATTCTATCAAAGGCAAAAGAATGGAGAAGATAGTCTTTGGAGTTCGTCTAGTCCATCGCCTTTGTGTGACACAGGGACCTCGTGTGAGGACCCTGAGGCCCAGAGAAGGGACTTGTCTGGCCTACAACACTGCATTGAAGCAAGCACCCTCAGAAGTGTCCACCACCCCACTCTGCCTCCCAGGTCAGGTCCTTACCTCACGGGCATTAAGGGCCTGGGCCTCTTCCTAGCTTTGAGATTCTGTGTCTCTGAACCCCCACTGGGTTCGGTGGGAGGTGTTAGAGACGTGTGCTTAATTATTATTGAGTTCCATGACCTCCCGAGTCTGAGCAAGTATTGGAAGGTGATACCCCCCTCCAGGGTCCTCAAATATGCTTTGGGTCTGGCAAAGATACTGAACAGAGAACATCTTCTCCTCGTCTCCCCTCTCCTGCCAAAGAACCTTTGGATAGTTGGATTCTTGCTCCTGAAATCTTTGTTCCTTTTGTGGCCCTAAAGTGCCCCTTGCTGACTAACAAAAGCCCATGGTTCCCTGGGCATCCCTCCCTGTCACGGCCACCACGGCCTTGCCTCTGGTTTCGAACTGCTACCTGCTGAGAAGCATCAGCCAGAGTCACCCTTCCTAGTTCCCTGGGTGTTGGCAAGACCTGAGTTCTTTCTTCTCTCCTTTCTCTCAGCATCAGACAGTGAATGCTGTAATATCAACCTGGACACAGAGACAAGCCCCTGCAGTAGCGACTTTGAGGAAACCGTGGGCAAGAAGCTGCTGAGAACCTTGAGTGAGTAGCTCTTTGCCCAGATGAAGGACTCCCACCACCTGGTCACTAGAAAAAGCATGTTAGGATATCCCTCCTGGAGGAGGAACTGTTGACTCCTTGCAGGAACCTTATGAGTACACCCATGAAAATCCATAACTGGGCTTGGGCCAGTACCGTGCCCTTGAGAGTTTGGGGATGTGTCCCATTTAGCTGGTGGTCGTCTAGAACTGGGGTCTTCGAGCCATGGTCATGGCCAAATCCTGACCTCGCTCTCCTGCCTGTGAATCAGAGAGTCCTATAAATCCATGCTATTGGATGCTATGATCCATTTGTTATCTATGGTCATAATGGCGGCATTGAGCAGTTGCAACAGGGGCTAGATGGCCTGCAGAACCTCTAAGATTTACTGTCTGATCCTTTAAAGAAAGAATTTGTGTCCAGGAGACTTGGTAACAAGGAAAGCAATATCCTTCATGGCAGGAAGTCGATAGCAGATAGAACAAGGTGAAAAATACTCCTTCCTAAAAACAACAGAGCTGGAGACGGACTGCCCCTCCATCCTTGAGGACAATTATGGGGTTATCGCACCTGCCCCATTGCAGGAGGGTTGTTTCCAAGCTACAGAATGTAGATGCGTGGGCATGGCTCCCAGCTACACCCACCAAAACCCTGGCTCCTGGAACATCATAGGCTGGAAGACCAATCCTCTCTCAGGTGTCTGTGAGTTGGGCCAGGGCCTTCAGGGGATGGAGAGATGATCCTGAGGCATTACGTGCGCTTCACTCAAACCTCCGGGGGAGAATCTTCATTCCACTGACACTAGCCTGGCTTTTTGGAGGTGTTATCTCAGGTAGAAAGTATTGCCTTAATCCTTCCAGATGTATCAATGCTGATACCTGCACCAGGATTCCATGCAGATTACTTCCTGCCAAACTGTCAAGGGCTTTGTCTGCATTTCTGCCTCTTCCCGGCCAGAGGGTGACCCTTACAAATTGTTTTCCAGGTGGTCGAAAACGGAAGAGGTCGCCCGATGGAGAGAGAGCCTCTGAGGAGAACTCCAATTTAATGCCTCTGATCACATGACGGGGCCGAGTGTTTGCTGGGAATGTGAGATTCAGCGTTGAGGGAGAACCCACCCTCCCATTTTCTGCGTCTCCCGAGGCCTCCCACAGGTGACAGAGCATTCTGCTTTCCTTACCACCTCCTCACCCCTCGACGTCAGCTTGGCAGATTCCCCCTTGTTGCCTCCAGTTTGACTCAGAGCCTTGCTGTGGCCATCACGGATGGAGATGCCTCCGGTGGAACATGCTAGAAATGGTCTTTTCCACAGTACAGTCTGGGACTGGAGGAGAAATGACCCCAAGCTGACAATACCACTCTGGGACCCCTGACTCCTTTTTTGTTCTTTGGGATCCCCTGATGCCATATTTCATGCTTCGCTCAGCTCAGAAGTTGCCACCGGTGGACAGGCACGGAGACAGTGGAGAAGCAGGTGTGAAGGTCAGTGCAGGAGATGCCCCAAGATTTCCTCCAGGACTTTAATGCAGTGGGACCCGGCTATGTTGGCATGGGATGGTACAGAACAGAAAACTGTCGGTGACCAGTTTCCTGTTAGATAAGGGTTCTAGCAGCCAGGGAAGTGTGTCTCGGCTGGAATGGAAAGACCGCGAGATGGAACCTCCAGTCACTGTTTTTTTCCCAGGGACGTATCTTTTTGGCTCCCAATTAGCAGTTCTCGATCCAGTCGTAAATCTGCTCTGGAAGAGGAGCAGAGAACAAAGACTGGACTGGGAGCCAGAGATGGAACTTCAGGTTTTAAGTTGAAATCAAAGCAAACAAACAAATAGAAACTTACGTAGAAAAATTCTAAGCTGTTGAAGCAAGTTTAGCCATGACAAACCAAAGAGTGCCCACGTTAGCCAAAAAGGATGCAAGCTCTCGTGGGACTTCAGTGCGCGTTACGTGGGAACACTGGAGAATTGCTTTTCTTTTTCATCCGCTCCCTCCACTCCACCCCACTCGGTACTCCTCCACCCCAGCAGGCCCGCTAAGGGTACTTTATTCCAAGAACTTACTAGATCTTTTTTTCACCTGGAAGTCAGAGCAGATGCAATTCCATGTATGGCCACTAGATGGCAGAATGACTCCATACCTACTTCAAAACTAAAATTCAGCTCACTAACCACACACTACCAACAAACCTTCAGGAGTATGTGGGAGTAAGTGAAGGTTGTCTTTGGGACACCTGTCTCCCTTTCTATCTCCCATCTCTTGAGTTCCCTCTATCAGGGATCCAGTGATCCCTTTCTGCCTGCTCAATCTCCAAACCATTCTCAAATCTTTCCCTGGGATATACTATCCAGGCTTACCTCGCCTTCCCCCAAAACCTTTAATGTCACACCCCCACACCCATTCAATCAGTATCACAAGGAGAGAAAGGGAGACTGATAATTCCTCTGGGTTATTTGCATCTCAAAAGAAAATGCTAACCCAAAGGAACCTTTAACTCAGGGGTTCTTAATTTGGGGGTCAGTCACCCCAGGTGGGTCCATTATTGGACTTCAGAGGGTCTGTGAAACCCCTAACACTGTCAGAGTGTAAGTGTTCTTACCTGTTTTGTCCAGAGGGCTAAGGCTTTCAGGAGACTCTTAAAGGTCTGAGACCCACAAAGGGTTAAAAACCACTATTTTAACTAGTGGAACTTTCAGTCCAAAGTTTCTGCAATGCAGAGTGAAGTGAATAGGGGCCAGTCCGAGACAGACTTTGAGAGACAAGCGGTCTTCTCCAGTGTTTATCGAACCAATGGGGAAAGTTAGCACCTGCCAAGAAGTGAAGGTCTTTGGAAAGCCTCGGCACACCCCAGGGTACTGTCACCATACCCCCACGTAATTTTGTTCCCTCTTCCCCACCAACCAGAGCAGGTGCTGCAGATGGGAGGGCCACAGCACATGAAAGGACTTTCCTGCTGGAGATGCCCTTTCCTGCAATGGATGATTGACTTCTCCCCCCTTGCCCGACTCTCCCTGAGGCTCAGCAGTGCATGACCCCTAGAGAATCCCAAAGCTCTCACCCATCCCCAAAACCTGCTCCTACCTAATAGGAATAGGCCAAGCGTCAGCCCCTCCATGCTGGGCACCTGAGACCCAAAGCGGCCAACAGTGAGTTTCCAGCAAGAACTGTCATCATGCAGTCTTATGGCCCCGCTGGCCACTGGCTGGACAGCGCCTGCTTGGCTAATCTTCCTTTCATTACCCCTCAGGCCACAGGGCTCAGGCCACTGCTGCTGTGTTACAGCCATCCCTTTGCAAAATCCCAAAGGAGCCTGTCACCACTTCCCTCCCCATTCCCTGCTCAGTTCCCCAAGATTTTCTTCAGGTTGAAAAAAAAAGTTAAAAAAAAAAAAAAGAGGATTTTAAATTAAAGCATTTATGAAGGCTTAATAAATTGTAAATAATTTTTAAATAAAATGAAAATGCTTTTCCTGGAATGTTTTTCTCACCCTTGGAAGAGCTCGGTTCTGATGTGGTTTCACATTGGAGATGAAGGTCGGGTGGAGCACAGGGAATTATCTCAACTGAGGCCCACCTGCTGAGGTGAGGTTCTCAAGGCCAGGTGTGAGGCTGCGGTTAAGGTTACAGGAAAGCCATCGTATTCTACTCTGGGCCCCAGATGGGTAAAGTTTTACTGCAGCAAATGCCACCAGCATTAAAAAAAAGTAAAATCCAAATGAGCAGCCAGAGTGTGAATGAGGACAAAAGTAACGAAAAGGGCTGGCATTTGTTGAATCCATGTGATGGAAAAGGAATTGGGCTGGGAACCTTCCAAGTTTAAGGTCTCGGGGGCCAGCCCCTGAAGCAATGTGCTGGGTGCACTGCCTCGCTTCCCCAGATCCTTTGGAGAGGAACCAAAGTGCCACAACTCCTTTGGTTTCCAACCAAAGGCTGGGAAAAGTCACAGGGGCATGGGCCCAGCATATGGGTCAATGTTAAGCCAACCAGTACCAGCGGGAGGCAAGAACTAGGCAGGTTGAGGAGGTGTGTTTGGGCATCTAGTATCTCTTGGTAGAAGTTAGGTTGGAATTTGACACCTACCAAGGGTTTCTCAAACCCCTACCAAGGTCAAGGTCAATGAGTGGTGTATGGACAACTACAGATTCCTCTCCCAGGAGCCTCCAGAGTTTGCTACCCAGCAGCAGCTGTTTTGGTGAGGGCTTTCTGTGCCGAGTACTGTGCTAGGTACACATTTTCTTGTTTCTGTCTCAAAACCACCTTGCAAAGTTTAGTTTCTGAAACAGGCTCCGAGTGATTAAGTGGCTTGCTCAAGGTTACGTGGCCAGAAAGTGGCAGAGTCTGGCGGTGGGAGCACCCCTCTGTCTGAGGAGACGAACCATGTAAGGAACAGTCTTGCCTCTGGAGTGCGTGGCGCGCACCTGCATGAGGTGTCCCGGGAAGACCGACAGTGAAGAAATCCGGACAACTCCCGAAGCCCAGCTCTCCCCAAACCCAACACAAAATGCTTTTTTCACATGAGCACAGAGGGGACTAGAACACGAAGGGGGAACACCAGCCTATGTGTCAGGATAGGAGGAGGACCCAATTACCCTTGATTGGGGCTTTTTTTTTTTTTTTTTAAGATTTTATTTATTTGACAGAGATCACAAGTAGGCAGAGAGGCAAGCAGAGAGAGAGAGGGGAGGAAGCAGGCTACCTGCCGAGCACAGAGCCCGGATGCGGGGCTCGATCCCAAGACCCTGAGATCATGACCTGAGCCGAAGGCAGCGGCTTTAACCCACTGAGGCACCCAAGCACCCCAGGGCTTCTTTTTTTTGAAACACGAAAAAGTATTTTAGCACTTTGGTAGGGACATTTTGGTTTAAAGAAGTGCTTTAAAAAAAAAAACAACACTTTTTTTTCCTACTAAAGTCTCCCAAGAGAAAAATTAAATTCTCCCTAACAAGAAAAATGAAATACAAAGAACCGAGATCTTGTGGGGTAGGTCTGCGCTGGGGAGGGCCACACCCCGCTTTACGGTCTCAGACTTCTTTTGCCCCCTTGAAGGTACTGTCACATCCTAGTTTTTTCTTAAGCAACTAGCAAATTCCTCTAGAGCATTCTTTTTAGACTATGGCTTGCAACCCATGAGTGGATCATAAAATCAATTCCATGGATCTCAATTCAACTTTCATTTTCTTCAGTGAAACAGAACCCAATAGGACAGAAACTATCAGAACACACTGCTCACGGCAAGGGTAAATACTGTTGTGTAAAACTTCTGTTTCAGTTGTGTGTGTGTATGTGAGAGAGAGATGTAAAGCTATCTCTTACCTTGCTCCCACCCCAGAGAGCTAAAGCTTAGGGCTAGGGACACAGCCACGGAGAAAGAGCAGGAGACAGACACTCTGGGTAGAGATGACAAGTTTTAATGACACAGCCAACACTCACAATCACAGTTGGCTCTTCAGACAACTTGATCTTTGGGGAAGGATTTTGTGCAGAGTCAAGCAATACACAGAAGCACAGGAGCAACAGAGGCAACATTCTGGCTTCTAGTGAGGGAGCAAGATAACTACGTCTCATGATCAAAGTACCTTTTTATTCTTCTTAAATAAAAACCTGATTTTCTCTGGCCTCCCAAGAGGCTCTGATCCCAGGCCCCCATTCCTTGACAAGGGATGTTGCTCTGTGCGGGGCCGCCTTAAGCAGAGGCCACCTCACCAGAGCCGGTTCCAGTCCTCCGGAGTCTCTTATCCACAACACACAGAGCGAGGCTGGCGTAAGCAGGGGACACACGGGACAGAGGGCCGCTTTGGTGGTGCTGGTTCAGGTGCTGCTTCTTCACTGGATTTTGGTGACCGCTTCATGGATAGAGGTAGCCACATAATCTAGATTTTTCGTGGTTAAGCCACACATGTTGATCCGACCGCTTGGCAGCAGGTAGATGTGCTTTTCGTTGACCAGATATTCAACCTGCTTGGCTGTTGAAAACCAAAAGAAATACGATTTAGAGTAGGAGGCATCCTCTCAGCAATAGGGTTCGGAGATTTCATGACATTCGCCATTTTCCTTCTTTCCCCGAACACAAAGCAGCAAAATAAAAGGAACATTTTTTAAAAGATTTTATTTATTTATTTGACAGAGAGAGAGATCACAAGTTGGCAGAGGGGCAGGCAGAGAGAGAGGGGGAAGCAGGCTCCCCGCTGAGCAGAAAGCCCGATGCGGGCCTCGATCCCAGGACCCCAAGATCATGACCTGAGCCAAAGGCAGAGGCTTTAACCCACTGAGCCACCCAGGTGCCCCAAAAAGAACTATTTTTATCCAATCCAAAAACATAGGGAAGTATGCTCAATTGATTCATACTTCTAATCCCCAGAAAGTTTAATATGGCTCCTCCTGCTGGGAAACTTTAATCTGGGACTACCTCCCAATGGAAGCTTGCATGTTACCTTCACCGACACATCTTCTGAAACAACCCTCAGACTTAAGAACATTCCACTGATATGAAAAACTGGTTTGAAGGGCTTCCTTCAGCTCTTCCTTAACCCTTGGAAGGAAGAAGGCTTGCTTCTCCCCAAAAACGGAGCAGCAAACTCTCTTCGACATCTGCATGTCACAGCACATTGTCCAAGGCCCCACGCTAGGGGTAGTGGGTAAGTGCTAGGTGCCATGAACCTGCCAAGGCCCCTGTGACCCGACACTTCTTAGGTCCCTCACTCACACACACGCAGGAGTGCTATCACACGTGTCTGCAGAAATGCTCATGCAGGGGGGCACCTGGGTGGCTCAGTGGGTTAAGGCCTCTGCCTTCGGCTCAGGTCATGGTCCCGGGGTCCTAGGATCAAGCCCCGCATCAGGCTCTCTGCTCAGCGGGGAGCCTGCTTCCCTTCCTCTCTCTCTGCCTATCTCTCTGCCTACCTGTGATCTCTGTCTGTCAAATAAATAAATAAAATAAAATAAAATAAAAAAGAAATGCTCATGCAGGAAACAGGAAGGGGCTGCCTATCCTTCCCTTATGCCACAATCTCTAGAGATTTTTGGTTTACTGCAAAGCTATGAGACAATTTTATTTGATTTTTGCCTAAATAATTAGCACCCTTAATTAGCACCAGTGATTTGAAGGAATGGGCAATTGTCATGGACTGGATGTTTGTGTCCCTTCAAAACTTCTGGATTGAAACCCTAACCTCTAATGTGATGACATCAGGAGCTGGGGCCTCTGGCAGGTAATGAGGTCTGGGTGATGCCCGGAGAGTAGAGCCCCTGTGCTGGCAGGAGGGCCCTTATAAGAGACGAGAGAGCTGGTGTGTGTTGTGCATGTGCTCTCTCTCCCCTTCCCTTACCCCTGGCATGGGAGGACACAGCAAGAAAGCAGTCAACTGCAAACCAGAAGAGAGCCCCCACCAGAACTGACCATGCCAGACCCCCTATCTCAGACTGCCCGGCCTCCAGAACCCTGAGAAAGAAATGCCTGTTGTTGGGGTGCCTGGGTGGCTCAGTGGGTTAAGCCTCTGCCTTCGGCTCAGGTCATTTTCTCAGGGTCCTGGGATCAAGTCTCGCATCGGGCTCTCTGCTCAGCAGAGAGCCTGCTTCCCTCTGCTCCTCTGCCTGCCTCTCTGCCTACTTGTGATCTCTCTCTCTCTCTCTCTCTGTGTCAAATAAATAGATAATATCTTAAAAATTTTTTAATTAAAAAAAAAAAGTCTGTTGTTGAAGCCACCCAACCCACAGCAGCCCAAACTCATATGGTAATAAAATCCTAGTAATCAGAGGAGCAGAGAGAAGAAAGATGGTCAAAGAGTAGCGGTCCTCATTTCACCTGGTCCCTCAAATTTAGCTAGATCATTCTGAACACCTATGAATTCAACCTGAGATGTAAGAAAAGAATTGCTGGAATTCTACAAATAGAAAGGTGACCACTTTTTGCAAAGGTGGGAGGTGTAAAGTGAATCAGAAGGGATTTATCGGAAGATAAACAGCAAGGGAGGGAGCCTCTGAAAGCCCTATACTGGAAAGTGATAGAGCCCTGGAGCCCAAAATCAGAACTTTTAGAAATCTGCCCCAGTGAGAGACATCCCTGTCTGAAAGATGCTCAGGTGACCAAGAGGGGCAGAATCCTAGGTGAGTCAGTGTGGTCTCAGGATCCCTGGGGATCACAGAAAGAAGGGGTGCCTGAGCCATTCCAATGCTTGGGAAACCGACTATGGTGAGCCCAGAAGTGGGTGGTCAGCTCAGTTTGCCATAAACCAGGAACCGATGCAATGGGGTGACTGCTCTGTATCTGGCAGCCCTACAAGCAGCAGGCCCCCGGCCACCCTCCTACCTCCCCCAGGAGGATCAGTGCAGCTGCGCGCTCCAGCTGTCTGCAGAGTCTGGTGCGCGCAAAAGTAAAGGCAGCATTTCCCTGAGAGTTTGCTGAAGAGGGAGGGCCGCAATCTTTTAGCTCTGGGGCTGGAGCCTGGGGATCAGCCATTTTTATTTTCATCCTCTGAAGCGACAGGAAAGGCTTTAGAGAACAGAAGCCACATAGAAGAACCCGAAGCAGCTTACACTGGGCCTGGCCTCCTGCCAAGGGGTGGTATAACTTGGCCCAGGCAGACACCTGAGAATTAGCACAGCGGGCACTGCCCCCAGGAGAACAGCTGGAATATCAGGCTAATACCAGGTTTACCGGGAACACAAAAAGGCAAAACCAGCACTAGGAGAAAACAGTATATAGAAGTCAAGGTTTCTTCTCATGATTCTTCTATCTTTCAGTTTAGAATTTGCCTTTTCTTTTTTCCCTTTTCAACTACTTTATTATTTTATCAACTCTTTACTTTTAAGTCATTTTTTATAATATTCATTTTTACATTTACATATTATGAAGATACTCATTTTTGGCTTCCTTTCACTGTATTCAATTTTATTCTAAGTTTTGTTTTCTTTACAATTTTAGGATTTTAGTGTCTTCTAACAAACAGACCAAAATATACCCAGGACCAAGTGGATCACCCTGTTTTTCCACCTGGGAGATTATATTCTCTCCCCTCCCCCTACTCTTTTTTATTTTTCTTTTCATTCTGGTTCCTGACCTCTTTGGATTTGTCTAATGTGTATTTCGTTTGGGTCATGGTTGATATTTTTAATTTTCTCTGTCATTCATCTATTCTTCTCCAGGCAAAATGACTAGAAGGAGGAATTCACAACAAAGGAAAAAACCAGAGGTAATACATTTTGCCACAGATCTAATTGATATGGACATAAGTAAAGTATCAGAGCTGGAATTCAGGATAACGAACATAAAATTACTAGCTGGGCTTGAAAAAATAAAAGACACTAGAGAATCCCTTAGTGTAGAAATATAATCTAATTAGGCTGAAATTAAAAATGCTCTGAGATGCAGTCTAAATTGAAAGCTCTGGGCGCCTGGGTGGCTCAGTGGGTTAGGCCACTGCCTTCAGCTCAGGTCATGATCTCAGTGTCCTGGGATCGAGTCCCACATCAGGCTCCCTGCTCAGCAGGGAGCCTGCTTCCCTCTCTCTCTCTGCCTGCCTCTCTGTCTACTTGTGATCTCTCTCTGTCAAATAAATAAATAAAATCTTTAAAAAAATAAATAAATAATAAATAAATAAATAAATTGAAAGCTCTAACAGCTAGAGCTGTTATAATATATGTAATATAATATAATATATGTATATAATATATATAATTATTATATATTATAGTATAGTATATAGTATAGTATTATATATAGTATACATTATATAATAATTATATATATTATATACATATATAATATATATTATATATTTTATATATTATATCATATTATATGTATATATTAATTAAATAATTAAATTAAATAATTAAAGTTTATATTATTTATATATAATATACACATATAATATATGTATTATATGTATGTATGTATGTATATTATATATAAATAATATAATATAATATAATAATGAGGCAGAAGAGAGAGTCAATGACCTAGAAGACAAAATGATGGAAAGGCAAGAAATAGAGGAAAAGAGAGAAAAACAACTAACGGACCATGAGAGGAGCCTTTGAGAAATCAGCAAATAATACTAGAATTACTGGGGTCCCAGAGAAAGAAGAGAGAGAGATGGACACAAGGTATATTTGAGCAAATCATAGCTGAGAACACCCCTAATGTGGGGAAGGAAACATTCAAGTCCAAGAGGTAGAGAGAATGCTCGCAAAATCAATAAAAATTGATCAACACCCCAACATATATATAGTGAAACTTGCAAATTTCAGAGATAAACAGATAATCCTGAAAGCAGTTTGAGGAAAGAGCTCTTTAACCTACAATGGTAGAAACATTAGACTGTAGAAACATCTAATGTAGAAACATTAGACCTGTCCACAGAGACCTGGCAGGCCAGAAAGGAATGGCATGATATATTTAATGTGCTAAGTGGGAAAAACATGGAGCCAAGTATACTTTATCCAGCAAAGCTGTCACTCAGAATGGATGGAGATAAAGAGCTTCCACGACAAACAGACAAAAGAATCTGTGATCACTAAACCAGCCTTGTAAGAAATATTAAAGAGGATCCTGTAACAGAAGAGAGAGCCCCAAAATAACACAGACCAAATAGAAACAGACAATCTACAGAAACAGGGACTTTACAGCTATTACAATGGAACTAAATTCATACCTGTTGACAGTTAGTCTGAATGTAAACGGGCTAACTGCTCCAATCAAAAGACACAGGATATCAGATTGGATGAAAAAGTCAAGACCCATCCATATGCTATCTATAACAGACTCATTTTAGATCCAAAGACACCTCCAGATTGAAAGTGAGGGAGTGGAGAACCATTTATCTGCCAATGGGCAGCAAAGAAAACTGGTAGCTATTTTCATATCAGACCTAAATTAGATTTTAAAGCAAAGACTGTAGTAAGGGATGAAGAGGAACATTATATCATACTTAAAAGGTCTATCCAACAAGAAGATCTAAAAATTATAAATATTTATGCTCCTAACTTGGGAATAGCCAATTATATAAACCAATTAATAACCAAATTAAAGAAATACATTGCTAATAATACAGTAATAGTAGGGGACTTCAACACCTCACTCACAGCAATGGACAGGTCACCTGAATAGATCAATAAGGAAACAATGGCTTTGAATGGCCCACTGGACCAGATGGACTTCACACATATATACAGAGCACTCCATCTTAAAACAAAAGAATATACATTCTCCCTGAGTACACATGGAACATTCTCCAGGATAGTTCACATACTGGGTCACAAATCAGGTCTCACCCAGTACTTAAAGACTGGTATTATTCCCTGCATATTTTCAGACCACAGTGCTTTAAAACTTGAAGTCCATCACAAGAGGAAATTTGGAAGGAATTCAAACATTTGGGACTAAAGAGCATCTGACTAAAGAATGAAGGGGTTAACTAGGTAATTAAAGAATTTTAAAAACTCATGGAAACAAATGAAAATGAAACACAACCTTTCAAAACCTTTGGGATACAGCAAAGGCAGTCCTAAGAAGGAGTATATAGCCATACAAGCCTTTCTCCAAAAATTAAAAAAATCTCAAATACACAAGCTAACCATACACCTAAAGGAGATGGAGAAAGGACAGCAAATAAAGCTTAAATAATACGTTTACAGCAGAAATCAGTGAGACAGAAACCAAAAGAACAGATCAATGAATCTAGAAGCTGGTTCTCTGAAAGAATTAGTAAGATCGATAAACCCCTTGCCAGAGTTATCAAAAAGAGAGAGAGAGAGAGAGAGAACCCAAATTAATAAAATCATGACTGAAAGAGAAGAGATCACGACCAACAATGAAGTAAGTATCAACAATGTTAACAACATATTAGGAGCAACTATCTGCCAACAAATAAGGCAATATGGAAGAAATGGATGCCTTCCTGGAAACGTATGAACTACCAAAACTGAAGAAACGGAAAACCTCAACAGACCCATAACCAGCAAGGCAACTGAAGCAGTTATCAAAAATCTCCCAACAAATGACTCCAGGCCCACATGGCTTCCCCAGGTAATTCTACCAAACATATATTCATTCATTCATTCATTCAAGATTTTATGTATTTATTTAACAGAGAGAGACACAGTGAGAGAGAGAAAACACAAGCAGGAAGAGTGGGAGAGGGAGAAGCAGGCCTCCTGAGGAGCAGGGAGCCCAATGTGGGGCTCAATCCCAGGACCCTGCAACCATGACCTGAGCCAAAAGTAGACGCTTAACGACTGAGCCACCCAGGCACCCATCTACCAAACATTTAAAGAACTAATACCTATTCTTCTGGAGCTATTTCAGAAAATGGAAAGGGAAGGCAAACTTCCAAATCATTCTATGAGCCCAGTATTACCTTGATACCAAACAAAGGCCCCCAACAAAAAGGAGAATTACAGACCAATATCCCTGATGAATATAGATGGCAAAATTCTCACCAAGATACTTGCCAGTAGGATCCAACTGTACATTAAAAGGATTACTCACCACAACCAAGTGGGATTTATTCCTGGGCTGCAAGGATGGTTCAACATTTGTAAATTAATCAATGTGATACATCATATTAATAAAAGAAAGGACTCTCAATTGATGGAGAAAAAGCATTTGACAAAATACAGTATCCTTTCTTGATTAAAACTCTCCACAGTATAGGTATAGAGGGAACATACCTCAATATCATAAAAGTGATATATAAAAAGCCCAGGGTGAGTATCATTCTCAATGGGGAAAAACTGAGAGCTTTTCCCCTAAAGTCAGGAACACGACAGGGATGCCCACTCTTACCACTGTTATTCAACATAGTACTAGAAGTCCTAGCCTCAGCAATCAGACAACAAAAAGAAATAAAAGGCATTCAAAATGGCAAAGAATAAGTCAAACTCCTACTCTTTGCAGATGACATGATACTTTATGCAGAAAACCCAAAAGGCTCCACCCCAAAATTGCTAGAACTCATGCAGGAGTTCAGTGAAGTGGCAGGATATAAAATCAATGCATGAAAGTCAGTTGCATTGCTATACACTACCAATGAGACAGAAAAAAGAGAAATTAAGGAATCGATCCCATTAACAACTGCACCAAAAACCATCAGAGACCTAGGAGTAAACCTAACCAAAGAGGTAAAAGATCTGTACTCTAAAAACTGCAGAACACTTATGAAAGAAACTAAGGAAGACAGAAAGAAATGGAAAAACATTCCATGCTCACAGATTAGAAGAATAAATATTGTTAAAATGTCTATGCTACCCAATCTACATGTTCAATGCAATCCCTATCAAAATACCATCAACACTCTTCACAGAGCTGGAACAAATAATCCTAAAATTTGTATGGAACCAGGAAAGACCCCCAATAGCCAAAGGAATGTTGGAAAAGAAAACCAAAGCTGGTGGCATCAAAAAGCCAGACTTCAAGCTCTATTACAAAGCTATTATCATCAAGACAGTATGATACTGGCACAAAAACAGACATAGAGATCAGTGGAACAGAACAGAGAGCCCAGAAATGGACCCTCAACTCTATGGTCAACTAATCTTCGACAAAGCAGGAAAGAACGTCCAATGGAAAATATACAGTCTCTTCAACAAATGGTGTTGGGAAAATTGGACAGCCCCATGCAGAAGAATGAAACGGAACCATTTCCTTATACCACATACAAAAATAGAATCGAAATGGATGAAAGACCTCAATGTGAGAAAGGAATCCATCAAAATCCTAGAGGAAAACACAGGCAGCAACCTCTTTGACCTCAGCCACAGCAACTTCTTGCTAGTCACGTCTCCAAAGGCAAGGGAAACAAAGGCAAAATGAACTACTGGGACTTCATCAAGATAAAAAGCTTTTGCACAACAAAGGAAACAACCAAAAGATAACCCAAAGAACGGAGAAGCTATTTGCAAATGGGAAGCTATTTGTAAATGACTATCAGATAAAGAGCTAGTATCCAAAATCTACAAAGAACTTATCAAACTCAACACCCAAAGAACAAATAATCCAATCAAGAAATGGGCAGAAGACAGGAATATACATTTCTCCAAAGAAAACATCCAAATGGCCAACAAACACATGAAAAAATGATCAACATCACTCAGCATCACGGAATTACACATCAACCACAGTGAGATACCACCCCAGACCAGTTGGAATGGCTAAAATTAACAAAACAGGAGACAAGAAGGGAACCTTCTACACTGTTAGTGGGAATGCAAGCTGGTACAGTTACTCTGGAAAACAGACGGAGGTTCGCCAAGAAGTTAAAAACAGAGCTACCCACCCAGCAATTGCACTACTGGGTATTTATCCCAAAAATACAAATGTAGTGATCTGAAGGGGCACCCACACCCCAATGTTGATAGCAGCAATGTCCACAATAGCTAAACTATAGAAAGAGCCAAGATGTCCGTGGACAGACCAATAGCTAAAGAAGATGTGGTTTATAGATACAATGGAATATTAATCAGCCATCAGAAGGGATGAATACTTACCATTTACATTGACATGGATGGAACTGGAGGGTATTATGTTGAGTGAATAAGTCAATCAGAGAAAGACAATTGTATGGTTTCATTCCTTTGTGGAATGTAAGGAACAGTACAGAGGATCCTAGGGGAAGGGAGGGAAAACTGAATGGGAAGTCATCAGAGGGAGACAAACCATGAAGAGACTCTTAACTATGGGAAACAAACTGAGGGTTGCTGGAGGGATGGTCGAGGAGCACGGGGTAACTGGGTGACAGGCACTAAGGAGGGCACATGATGTGATGAGCACTGGGTTATATGCAACTGATGAATTACTGAACACTATATATGAAACTAACGGTGTACTATACATTGGGCAACTAATTTATTTTTAAATAATAATAAAAAAAATAATCAGAGGAGTAAACGCTATGTGCCAGGCAGTGTTCTAAGCACTTCATATTAATTCAGTTATGCAGAGGGAAGTTAGAAGAGCTTCCCAATGTCAGCTAGCTAGTCAGCGGTGGGTCTGGGCTTTCAAGGCAGGCAATTTAACTCCCAAGTCTGAGCTCTTAGCCATGAGGCTAAGCTGCCTTTGTATGGAAAACGTAAAATCTGGACCCTGTACCCAGTGCTACCAAAACAAGGTGATCTTCAGAAGTCACCCTAACCAGGACTGAGGTGTGTGAACTACAGTCAGGCAAAGAGAGAAGGCCCAAACTCACACACCATCAGAGTCACCATTATTTGTAAAGCCAGATGCCCCCTGGCGGATGTGGTTCCAGGGCTTCAACCCTGTTTTTTGTTTGTTTGTTTTTAAGATTTTATTGTTAAGGGGCACCTGGGTGGCTCAGTCCTTAGGCATCTGCCCTGGGATCGAACCCCACATCCAGCTCCTACAGGCAGGAAGCCTGCTTCTCCTTCTTCCCTTCCACCTGCTTGTGTTCCCTCTCTCGCTGTGTCTGTCAAATAAATAAATAAAATCTTAAACTTTTTTTTTTATTGTTAAGTAATCTCTATACCCAGTGTGGGATTCAAACTCACAACCTCGAGACCCAGAGTTGCATGCTCCACCACTGAGCCAGCCAGGCGTCCCGGCCCTGCCTTTTTTTTTTTTTTTTTTTTAAATGAAAATGAAACTTCTCTCCTTTCATCAGGGGAGGGGAGCATAACAGTTCAGAAGCTAAATCTACAGACTCTTTCCCTAAAAAAAGGCCAATACACACATACATGATCTTTCAAGTATCATTTCAGGGGCTTCACAGATCTGCTAAAGCAGAACACGGACGACATGCTGCCAACCCGTTCTGAAGGACAGAGGGTCATCAGGGAGCACGGTAGAACCAAGATGGGGGGGTACAATCCCTGCAACTGTTCTATTTTAAAATTCTTCCTCATAAAATGTTGGGAGGGAAAAATGAAACAAAACACAACACGTTTTTAAAAAGGGTAAATAGTGCCAGGTGCTAAAAACGTCACTTATGTGTTATAGGCACAGGTCTGTTCTCACCATTTTTAATTCATAATAAAACTAACTTCCTACTCTGAGAGTGGATTTACGGATATTTTATAGGGAGACAGCCCCACCTTGTGAGCTTTTACAATATTACTCCTAAATACCATTTCCATTACACTTAATAGTCTAAAAATTATAAAGGATGATTTTTGAGCCATCCCTTTACTTTTTGGGAAGCCTCATTTTACCCCAAAGTATTCCGAGGGGTCTACTTATATGCAGTTGCCGTCACCTTTCTTATATTTCCTTCTGCTTTTTCTGAGCTCATTTCACACAGGCACTCTGACAACCCTGGTTTACTGTGCTACCCAGCACCTCTCATGTTCCACTGACTTACCCATGCCAGGCACAAACTGTCCCTAGAGCCACATGGACACAAGCTCCACACTCAGGCGAATGGCCACATCGGCACCAGGTGACCCGTGGCTTGGCCAGTAGGTGCTCGGGAATTACTTATTAAGTGAATGAATCCTGTCATCAGAAGGACAACTGATTGCTAATAAGCCCCACTGATGGCTGACCAAGATCACACATAGACTTTCAATGGGCCCTCAATTCCAACTACCAATCTAAGTTCTTATTTATGAAATAGATACTCTGTAACCTCTTCTTTCATGGCAATGCTTGGAGACTAGGAAAGACCTGTTAAGAAATTAGGTCCCTGAATAAGCAGTATAATAATTATACTTAGGATTAAGGAAAAGCCAAAAAGGCACCCAAGAATTTATTTACGAGAGACCTTTCATGAAGCAAGGCTCCTGGCTACAAATCCTGTTACTTCCCAGCCCACAAAAACGAAAATATCCTCATTATGGGTCAGCAGGTTTTCACTAAGAAAACCGAACTTGTTCTGGCCCAAGGTTATGGCTGACCAGAGGTGACAGCTAAAGGAGTCAAACCCAAGAGCACGGAAAGAAGGGCTGTGTCCAAGAGCGAGCATTCGAGGTGGCTGGGGGACACTTACGGTTCAAGCCAGTGAAGCTGAACATTCCGATTTGCTCAGTGATGTGGTTCCAGGTTCCAGGCGTCTTGAGGGCTTCTAAGCGTGCCCTGAGTTCAGATCTCATGGTCAGAATCCGGTCAGCCATTGTCTTCACATTACCTGTCCTGAGTGGACAGCAATATAAATATCAATCCAGATAGGGCAGACAGATGGCTCACGGAAGCATGTAGATTTAAGAAATGTAATGTAGGGGGGGCGCCTGCATGGCTCAGTGGGTTAAAGCCTTTGTCTTCAGCTCAGGTCATGATCCCAGAGTCCTGGGATCGAGCCCCACATCGGGCTCTCTGCTCAGCAGGGAGCAGAGCCTGCTCCTCCTCTCTCTCTGCCTACTTGTGATCTCTGTCAAATAAATAAATAAACTCTTAAAAAAAAAAAAAAAAAAAGAAAGAAAGAAACGTAATGTAATCTATACACTGAAAATGAGATCACAACCTGCCCAAGGTAATATGTAGGTGCCCGGATGGGTGGACGGGCAGGCCAGAGAAACACTTAACAGGGAGAAGGAAGAAGTGAACTTCTGATGGAATTTAGTGCTCGTCTTGGGTCTACTGGCAGTAATACCATTCATGTTTTAACCCAGAATTCACCTAAGCACTGACCCAGACGGGGATAATGAAGCAGACTTAGATTTAGTTACTATATAAAAGTTACTGTTTCAAAATGAGGCAAAATATATGCAAATCAAATAAGGATGAAGAGTCCCCAGACTGTGGCACTCATCTGCAGCAAGATAATCTGTTCTATCAGGAATTCCTTCCTGTGTTTCCCAACTGTTAGGGGAGGAAGCATAGTGCTGGGAGGGCAGGGCGAAATGCCCCATTCCTCAATGCTTCCTCCTCTGGGCCTGAGCTGTGGGAGTAGGTGCCAGCCTCATTTTACAGAAGTACCTAAATCTCACAGTTTAAAGTGATATTGTCCTGCCTCTGCCAAAATCAAAGGGAGAGAGAGTTAAATGTTCTGTTCTCCGTTCCCACATCTCACCCACCGGGCTCTGCGCCCCTTACCATTCCTTAAAGAGCTCAGGATTAGAGAGGGTACAGGCCACAATCCGCGCGCCCTGAGCAGGGGGATTGGACCAAGTAATTCGCACAATCTTCTCCATCTGGGAAAGGACCCGCAGGATGCTATCAGGATCTTTTGCAACCACGGTCAGATTGCCCACTCGCTCATCTAGAGGGAGGAAGGAGAGTCACTCGGGGCACCAAGGCAGGTGGGGTGGGGGGCAAGGCTGAAACTCAGGAGAGTACTCACTGTAGAGCCCGAAGTTCTTGGAGAAGGACTGAGCGCAGAAGAGCTCAAATCCTTCAGACACGAAATAGCGAACGGCCCAGGCGTCTTTCTCTAGGTCTCCAGATGCAAAGCCCTGATAGGCTGAGTCAAAGAAGGGGAAAAGAAACCGGCGCTGCGAGGAAGGAAAGCGAGTCAGGGCAGGAGATCCTTCTGGAACCAACCTCAGACACCAGCCTTCCTTCCCCAGCTGGTGCCCGCACAGAATCCCTAACACTACCCATCTCTCCTCGCTCTCCCTTTTTGCATTCAACCACCACTTTACATCTGTTTCTCTGTTCAGCTTAACACCAACAAATCTAACAATTATTGTCCTAGGGCATCACAATGCCACTTTGCCAACAGGACTTATTAGTGAGACATGGAGGTAGTGACCTGTGTTGGCCGGGTCTTCCCTCTGAATTCCTGGTGTGTGATAAGCTTGGTCAGCTGGGTCTCTCCAGAGCTCCCCAATGATTTGGGGCTAGTCTAGCGGGCACTCAAGACAAAGGAGACCTTAGAGTCCCTACTCTCCTCCCCTCCAACCTCCTCATGGAACTCCCCACAATTGAGCTTGCCCTCGTACTGGGCTCGTGCTCTGAGTGGACACCACTTCTATGCCCCCAACTGTCCAAGCCAGGGGCCAGGGTGCGTCCTCCACTCCTCCTCTGGTAGCCCTCGCATCCAGCTACAGCCAACCACATCCCAGTTCCTATCAACCCATTTCCCCGGAGCTCAAGACTCCTTTCAGGTCTACCCCTGCCACCACCGGCACTCAGCTCCCAGTCAGCTCCCACCCGGATCGTGGCACGAGCCTCCTCACTGCTGTCTGGGCCTGTCTAATCTTGCTTCCCTCTGATCCACTCCCTGTTACGTAGCCTGAAGACCACAAAGTTTCGATGGCATCAAAGTTTTCCAGTGGCTCCCCAATGCCCTCCGATGCCTCAGCACAGGATCTGGCCTCCATTTACCTCTAACTCACTCACCTTAGAACTCTAGGCTATACTGAGAATTACTTCCAATACCTTAAATGGGCCGTGACTTCTGCCTTGGGCATTGATCACACTCCTCCCTCTGTAGGGAACACTCCATTCCTGCCAGTCCCCACCTGTCCTCATCCTTCAAGTTTCAACATGACGTCTTCTGCCACTACTGCACTCCTAGCACACACACGCACACACGCACGCACACGCGCACACACTCCTGAAGTCTGTGCTACGTGCCTCCACGTGACCCCTTCAACACAGCCACGGTAGTTGGCTGTCTCCTCAGACAGGCTGGATGCTCTCTGAGGGCAGGGACCGTCTCCGCTGTGCTCACTCTTGTACCCCCCTTGGTGCCTGGCACATATCAGTTTCTCAATGAGTATTCTGTAAACATGTTAAAGAAGAATACATGCACTTTGAGCTAGAAATCCCAACCTAGAAAGTTATCCCAAAGAAATAATAAAAGGGAGTCTTATATATAATTGTTCAGAAGAATAAGAAACCTGAGATCTCGATGTCCATCAACTGATTTTATCAATCGCTAATGTGCCACAGCCATGCATGGGAACTGTGCTACAGAACTTAACATGACATGTGAAGGAATGCCAATGAAAGATAAAGTATGTTACTAAACTGTACAGATAAAATGATGCCATCTTTGTGGAAGAAATATATTTACCATGTGTAACTATTTAAAAAGAAAACAAAAAAAACCAATATTCTATATGCCAAAATAGTAACAGTGGCTTTCAATTAATACTTTTCTTCTATGGGCTTTTCTCCATTTTCCAAACTCTTTTTACACAGGTATTGCTTTTGAATACATAAAAAAAAATACAATTTCCCAAGAGATGCTCGGAAAGGGCAGTTACCTTCATGACGGCCGCGATCTGCTTCCACTGCTCCAGAGTTGGGTCAGTCCCAGTTGGGTTGTGAGCACAGGCGTGGAGGACAAAGATGGAGAACTCGGGGGCACTCTGAGGGGAAGGAAGCTACGTCAGCTCTGATGCTAGCAGGAACATGCAGGGGTCAGAGTCAGTGACACACTGGGCAAGGGGCAGCGTATTTCTTCCTCATGTGCTAACTCAGAAACCACCATTTTGGTTTGAGTAGGGCTGTTTCAGACTCTCCCTTACCAATGGATCCAAAGACCTTTCCCTGCTCCTCCTGACACCAGGGGGCTGTTTACTTTTCATCTCAATTGCCCACCTCCAGATCATTCAGGAAACCTTGAAGATCGAGTCCTCTCTTCGCTGCATCCCAATAGTGATAGGACCGAATGTCTTTAAATCCAGCAGCAGAAAACACACCGTTATGATTCTCTGTAAGCAGAAGGGTGAAAAGTTAAACGACCTGAAAAACACAGAGGCCTAACTGGAAGGGACGCACGTCAGCTGCTGGGGCCCTCACAGGCTCAGCATTCACTGGGTCAAAACGAGGTGAGCGGTGAAGACTTAGAAGAATGACTGTAACCACCAAGAACAAGTTCAACCACTCAGTCATGCTAAACTTCCATCCTACCATGGTGAGACTTCCTGTTTCTACACTTTCTGCCTTCTCAGGGAAGTTTCAACATGGGCTAAACATGAGTCTTGAGAACAAGGATTCCTAACCTGGCCCGGAGCATCGGGTCACTCACATATTGCCATAACCCACTGCTCCAGACATTCCCAAATGTCAGCTGATCCAGGGCTGGGTTACATTTCTGCATCAACAGTGAGAGTCATAAGGGTAATTCCCCCAACTCCTCTGTTTCTCCTCTCGCTGTAGCTCAAGGACTCACCCCAGGTTGGTGAGGACACATAGACAGGCGTGTCCTTGTTGTTGGTTCCATTGTACCATCGGGCTAAGAACTCGGCTCCGATTCGGAGTGCCCCTGTCCCCCCCAGAGACTGCACACCTCCAACCTGAAAGAGAAGCAGCAGCAGGGTCACTGGCTGGTTAGTGGCGAAGTCAGATGTTTATTAGGAGAACTGTGGTAATGAGCACTGACTTTGTGCCTGCTCTGTGCTAAGCCACTTATTTATTTTTTCTTTCTTTCTTTTTTTTTAAAGATTTTATATACTTATTTGACAGAGAGAGATCACAAGTAGGCAGAGAGGCAGGCAGAGAGAGAAGAGGAAGCAGGCTCCCCGCTGAGCAGAGAGCCTGATGTGGGGCTCGATCCCAGGACCCTGAGATCGTGACCTGAGCTGAAGGCAGAGGCTTAACCCACTGAGCCCCCCAGGCGCCCTTATTTATTTATTTTTAAAAGATTTCATTTATTTACTTGACAGATAGAGGTCACAAGTAGGCAGAGAGAGAGGGGGATGCAGGGCTCGATCCCAGGACCCTGTGATCGTGACCTGAGTCGAAGGCAGAGGCTTAACCCACTGAGCCCCCCAGGCGCCCTTATTTATTTATTTTTAAAAGATTTCATTTATTTACTTGACAGATAGAGGTCACAAGTAGGCAGAGAGAGAGGGGGATGCAGGGCTCGATCCCAAGACCCTGTGATCATGACCTGAGCCGAAGGCAGAGGCTTAACCCACTGAGCCACCCAGGTGCCCCCGAGCTAAGCCCTTTAAACATTGTCTTATGGAAAAGCTCACAACTACACATGAAGATGCTATGATTTGCCCATGCTTACAAACAAGGACACTGAGCTGATGAGAAGTGAAACACCTTGCTCAGTAAGCAGCCCGTGAACACTAAGTCGAGGTCTTCAACCCGCGAAGTCTGGGAATCTAACTCTGGGGAGAGCTTCCCAACTGAATACAGGTTGAGGACATACCCAGGCCACATTCGAGTTTGTCCACGTGGAAGGCAAACCCATCCCTTCAGTAGCACCTATCCCAAGATCAGAATTTATGCCTCCAGCAGGAGCCTGTGAAATACTGTCTCTGGATGGCCAGTAACCTCAATCTGTAATACTCACTGCTACAAAGCAGGCTCATTAACCCAGAGAAATAGGTCCTAACAAAGGTGACCTGTGAGGATTTCCTTCCTTAACTTCCAAGCATCTCAAAATGACCTCACGTGGGCAATGATCGAATCCTAGGCATTCCCATTTACCAAAGACCTTCACACATTTGACTTCTCATTTGACTCTTACACTCCAAAGTAAGTCCTAATCCCCCAACTCACACACAAGAAGATCAATTCAGAGAAGTGGTCTGCAAAAGGCTAGAAGTGGCAGAAAAGCGGGGAGCCGCAGAGCTGGAAATGAATCCAGGAAGCCATCTCGCTTCAGTCCCCGTCACCTGCCCCGGTTATGCTGCTCTGTCTACACGCCTCCGAGTCTGCCCTCTCGTAATTCTCAGTAGGCTTTGGCCTCTTTCGGTAGAGAAATGGCCTACACTGCTCAATACGTCTAAAGGACTAAGGAGAAAGAAAGAAAAGGATCATCTGAGAATGTCTATCTAAATAAAAGGAAGGGCACACCAATCTAGCAACAGTGGCAACCTTCAGGGAGGGACCTACAAGGGGGAATAGGGTCAGGGGACTCTGGCCTACTCTAGAAGTTATTTTTTAAATTAAGGAGAATATATTCATGCATTATTTGCCACATCTTAAAATAAATTCTAAAATGTATTTAGCTGTCTGGGATTTGCTGTAAAGTAATTTGCCTTTGGCACGGGTTGGGCAGTGGTGGGGGGGTGCCACTGTTGAAGCTGGGTGACAGATTCAACCGGGTTTGTTCATCACAACACACTACCTACTTCTGTAAATATTAGAAATTTTCCACAATAAAAATGGTCTTTAAAAACCCTTCCTAGACGAAGAAGAAAAACTTCTAAAAAAACAAAAACACTGATGCTAAATGATAACAAAGGGGGAAAAAATGGAAAAAGGGGAGACCGAGCTCATTCATGAATACTGATACTTTCTGAACATTAATCAACAGCATGAATCCAACAGTACACTAAAAAATATCCCCTTCCTCAAGTAACAGTCAGCCCATGAGTGCATTATTAAGAAATACAGTATAAAATGTGTCATGCTGGGCATCTGGGCAGCTCCGTCAGTTAAGCATGTGACTCTTGATCTCAGCTCAGATCTTGATCTCAGGGTGGTTGAGTTCAAGCCCCGAACTGTGCGCCAAACTGAGCATAGTGTCTACTTGAAGAAAAAAAAAAAAAAGTGTCAGGCCGCTAAGTAGAGAAAACCCAAATGATCTTCGTACTAGATTAAAAGCATAGCTATTCCTGAATTTGATGCTCAGTGAAACAGGAGATAATGGAACTTCTTGAAAATAACAGGAGAAATTAATTCAGCCGTGATGAGTAAGTCAGCTTCATGATGAACAGTGAATCATTGGCAGAAATCCTCTTTAAGCCAGGAACGAGGCAGTGCTACCAATTACCACCATTTGTTACTCCTCCCCAGCGTTCTATTTGTATTCAGAGGTCTGAGCGTCTGTGAAGGAATACTGCTGAAGCGTGGAACAGAAGCCAAGTGGACACTCAGGGGAAGGAGGAGCTGTGCCCAGTCGCGCACTGTAGGTGAGCCGCGAATGGCCAGCGCCCGGCAGGCTAGGCACACCAGCGTGCCTCTCCTTCCAGGAGAGCCACTGAACCAGGCCCCTCCCATTACTTTCCAGGTCTTTTTTTTAAAGATTTTATTTGTTTATTAGAGAGAGAGGGCACAAACAGAGGGAGAGGGAGAAGCAGACTTCCCATGGAGCTTGATCCCAGGACCCCGAGATCATGACCTGAGCTGAAGGCAGATGCTCAACTGAGCCACCCACGCACTCCTACTTTCAAGGTCTTGCCTTCACATGTCATCTATCTGGATTCTTCATACTTCATACAATCACTACATCAAGGTAATGTTAAGCCTTATGCGCATTTATTCTTCATGGATTTGTCACCAGCTAAGTTGAATGTCAACTTTATTCATGATTTCACATTTCAAACACCTAAGCAATTCTGGAATGTTGGTATTTTTATACAAATGAGCAAGGCTCCCCTTGAACCTGGTTTTCAGTTATCATGGATACGTGACAGGTGTATGTGGACATTAGTGCAAACATTCTCAGGTATAATCTTTTATTTCCTTTCTCTCCCACTTCAAAATGCGGTCATTGACCAGAATAAGTCAGAAGGTCAGTAGACTAGATTGAAAACATGTTTGGAAGAAATAAACCCACTTCATTAACATTGACCTAATCCTTAACATTCATGACGTATAAGACCCCGGACATCAAATTCTCAAGAAATTATCCTTCCCTAAAAATATACTGAACACAGCATGGCTTCAGTGAAACACAAATTGTATCAGCAATGAAAAGAGAAACATCTGGGGTGAACCAATAATGTATCAATTTGGTCATTCTATGACCTGAATTTTGGCGAACTGTTCTACAGCCCAAGGAAGGCCTGCATTTGGGATGAAGGAAACAAGTGCAAAGTTCCAAAGGAGCCAGGCAACTAGCCCTGGATGGGTGTCCAGAACCAGAAAAATCCAGTAACACAGGGTGTGCATGATGCCAGGAGGTAGTCTACACTCCCGCTTTAGCTACATGGCCAGGAAGAAATCCCTGCTGGACTCGATTAACACTTGTCCGAGACCAGTTTGCCAATGTGAGAACTTCACTGCGAGGAGCAGGAGAGCAGACCAGAAGCTGCTTATGGCCAAGACCATGGTGCATGAAACTGGGCACGCCTAGGAGTTCACACGGTCTCCGGCACAGGGTGCTAACATGGGCAAAGCTGATGAAGACGAAGACAGCACTGAAAGGATGAGCCACAGCGAAAGCCCTAAGCCTCCCAGAGGTGACAGTCAAAGTGAAGACCTGGGATGGCATCACACAGCCCACAAGCCCTCCAACCAATGGCGACTCAGGAATTTCCGAAGCTGAAATACTACAACGCACAACGTGAAAAATGACGTATGGTCTGGATCCTAAGGTCTGAAAATAGAAAGCAGTAAGAGGCAGGTCTCCTCAAAATGGTTGATGAACCTGGTAAAGTTAAATTTGGAGAAGACAAATCTAAGGGAAGACATGATTACTGATTGTTTTCTGGTCTATTCATTCATTCACGCTGCCATCTCCTTCAAGTTTTGACTGAGGGGCACAGTCAGTTAGGCGTCCAATCATGATCTCAGGGTCATGAGCTCAAGCCCCACATTGGGCTCCACACTCAGGACAAGACTCTCTCTGCCTCTGGGGCACTTGGGTCACTCAGTGGGTTAAACCTCTGCCTTTGGCTCAGGTCATGATCTCAGGGTCCTGGGATCGAGCCCCGCACGGACACTCTGCTCAGCGGGGAACCTGCTTCCCCCCCCCCCCCCCCCCCCCCCCCCTCTGCCTACTTGTGATCTGTCAAATAAATAAATAAATAAATAAATCTTTAAAAAAAAAAAAAAAAGACTCTACCTCCTCTTTCCTCTGCCCCTCCCCGCTGCGCTTGCTCTTCCCCCAAATAAATCAATCTTTAAAAAAAAGTTTTGGATGAAATGTCATTTCTATTTCCATCATGACCACCCTAGTGAAAACCCTATCTACCCCAACTCCCACACTCAGCCTCTTCTACTGATGTGCCTCTTCTACTCTATTTTCACAGCATTTATATTCTTTTAATCTACTCTATCATGACCTTATCTATTACATTTACAGTTGGCTTCTCCTCACAAAAGTGTAAGCAAGGGCAGAAGATTCTGGGTCTTTCGGTCACTGCTGTGCTCCAGCTTCTAGAACAGTGCCCAGCCTACCCTTAGTGGTAAGCAGTCATCTGCTGATTGACTGAATTCAAACATCTGAGAATCTCCGATATGCCAGACTAGGAGCTAAATGCTGAATATTTACGAGATCTTACGAGCCATCATCCCTGCCCTGAGGGAAGTCATGGTCTTGTGGGAGACAGACGTAAAATTATACATCATGGTAATGAGCACAGTAAGTACAGTTATTCCTAAGCTGTGAACAAAGTCCTGTGATAACTCAGCCTGGCCAGAGAGAGCTAAGGATTCAGCATGGAAGTGACCCTTGGCTGGGCCCTGCACAACTTACAGTCTCCTGGAATGTCAGGAACCTGGTCGGGGGCGGGGGGGGCATTGTGAGTCACTGGAGGACAGGATGAAAGCTGGCTACAAATTATACCACATGCCCAGCTCAAAGTCTAGATTTGCCCTGTAGATAATGGAGGGGCTACCGTGTGTGTATATGTAGGGCAAGGAGCAGGTGACATGATTATCACCTTTCTTTACTATGAAAGATCTTGCTAGTTGCACTGCACAGAATCTTTAAAGATTTTTTTTATTTGAGAGAAAAGGGGGGTGGGGAAAGAGAGAGAGAGAGAGCACGAGCAGGGGAGAGGAGCAGGGGGAGAGAGGGAGAAGCAGATGTCCCGCTGAGCAGGGAGCCCAATGCAGGAGGACTCCATCCCAGGACCCTGGAATCATGACCTGAGCCGAAGGCAGACACCTAACTGACTGAGCCACCCAGGTGCCCCTGCACGGTTCAGAATCCAATAGAATGGGGAGGAGACTAGAGGCAAGAGGCTATCACAAGAATCCTAACGAGAGGATGGTGGGCTGAACTAGGACAGCAGCTTGGGGATGGTGAGGACGTCCGAGGGAAAAAGGAAAAACTCAGAGCTCAGAACCAGCCAGGACCTAGGGTGATGCAGATGCCAAGACAACATCTTAAACGATCCCCCCCACCCCTACCCCCCAAAAGCCTTCAGCTATTTACAGACTGCCATGTAACTTTGTTCTCTGATCAAATATACAACACAAGAGGAAGCCAACTAAGAGGGAAGGCCATGTAAAGGACCAAAACGGGAGCACAGGGCAGAGGAACAAGCACCTGTCCAAGACGGTTAGTAAGTGTTGTAATAAGTGTTACTTATTATTATAAGGTTACTAAGTGTATAAGAAACATACAGTTTTAGAGGAAGGTCCCCAATACAGAAACTGTCTTTCTTTCTTCGTCAACAATGGAATTCCACCGAATCTATCCACAGTGTCTCTCAAGATAACCCTAGCTGCTTAAGTCCTCCACTCTCAAACTTCATCAGGACTCTCCTTCAGCGAAACTCATTAATTACTTGTCTAATCATAACCTGAGTTTCAGGACTTTCACTCAGAACCTCCCAGCCTCCTGACAGAACCCTGGGCCTGTGTGCCCCTCATTTCTCCCCTGCTTATTACCAAGGCATCTGAGTAACAGCATGTGGAGAATAAATCAGATGATTCCAAGATGTGGTCCCTTCCATCACGAAGGCTGTGCTACGACACTGGCCCAGAGGAGCAGTAAGGGCAGCTGCCTTAAATTGCACAATACCCACCTGGGCTATCGTAACCCCAAGCCCATCCCCTGCCTACCCTGCTGCCAGCTTTATCTTCTTTGACTTTGACTGGGTAACTCCTCTGCTCAAACCTTCAGGTGGTTTCCCCTGTCCAAGGTGCCAAAATCAGCCTGGACATGCTCCTAACTCCAATCAGGTAGGTCTCCCTCCTGCCTAGACCCACTTACCTCCTGACCCTGCATTCCCACTACTCCAAAAAAATACCTCTCCTTCCTCCCTCCGTGTTTGTGGTTCCCAACCCTGGCTGCACTTTGGAGTCACCTAGGGAGCTTTTAGAACTATATGCCCTTGCAGGGAAGGGAACTGGGGGGAGGAAGGGGGAACTGGGAGGGAAAGGGCAGGGAGGGAAAGGGCAAGGAGGGGGGTGCCTGGGTGACTCAGTTGGTTAAGCATATGTTTTTGGTTCAGGTCATGATCCCAGGGTCCTGGGATTGAGCCCCACATCAGGCTCTGCTCAGCGGGGAGCCTGCTTCTTCCTCTCCCTCTGTCCACCGCTTTCCTTGCTTCTGCTTGTGCTCTGTCAAATAAATAAAATCTTAAAAACAAAAACAAAATACGGGCAAGTAGGACAGGGAGTGAAGGGGCACATGTACCCATCTGTACATGTGTATGTAAAATTCCCCAGGTGTACTATTCTACAATAATTTCCAGAATTGGGAACCAGAGTCCTGGCCTCATTCCCCAAAGTTCAGCCCACGTCCCAATTCTACCCCTACCACTATCCCTGGCTTCTGAATCCCCTTCTCCCCAAAAATATACATACACACAGAATTCTGCATAAAATGTCAGGGTGTGGAGGCACCTCAGTCAGTTAAACATCGGACTCCTGGGGACGCCTGGGTGGCTCAGTTGGTTGGACGACTGCCTTCGGCTCAGGTCATGATCCCGGAGACCCGGGATCGAGTCCCGCATCAGGCTCCCAGCCCCACAGGGAGTCTGCTTCTCCCTCTGACCTTCTCCTCACTCATGCTCTCTCACTGCCTCTCTCTCAAATAAATAAATAAAATCTTAAATAAAAAAAAAAAAACAAAAACATCGGACTCCTGAATTCAGCTCAGGTCATGATCTCAGGGTCATGAGATCAAGCCCCAGATCAGGCTCTGCATTGGGCGTGGAGCCTGCTTGGGACTCTCTCCCTCTGCCCCCACCCCCTTGTGCATACTCTCAAAAAAAAAAAAAAATTCAAGGGGTTCAGAGGCTCCTTAAATAATCCCCTATGCAAGTGTTCCCTATGGGACCATGAAACCACAAACCAGTCCTTTCCTAACACAGATGACATGTAGGGGTTAGAGAGTAAATGTCTTACTCTCGTGGTCAAAGGAGGAGCAGATCTGGATCCAGACCCTGATTATCTTGGTCATTCCATTAAACTCCCTTGGCTTGGCATTTCCACAGATGGCTTCGACCCAGTAGCCGCAATATGACTGTCTATGGCACAGGACCCAGCAGCCACAGAGGCTGGGCTTGCCGTCCGGCCGTACCACATGCACTACCCGGGCCTTCAGTTCACACTACTCAAACCCTTATTCACGGACACTTCAACAGACTTTAAACCAAACCGAGTTTTCAACCTTGTCTCACCTTTGCAGTTTCTAAAGAAAATATAGTTGACCCTGAATGACACAGCCTTGAATTGTGCAGGTCCACATACACCTGGATTTTTCTTCCCCCCCCCACAAACCCAGTACAGTATTGGAAATATATTTTTCCCTTCCTTACAGTTTTCTTAGTAACATTTTCTCTTCTCTCACTTTATTTTAAGAACACATACAAAACACGTGTTTTGTGTTCTGGTTATCTACAGGCGGCCAGTAGCCTATTGGCTACTGACTGTTCAGTTATCCATAGGCAGCCAGTAGCCTATCCGCAGGTCAGTTTGGGGAGAGTCAATAGTGATATAAGGATTTCCGACAGAGTCGGTACCCCTAACCCCCCCACTGTTCAAGGGCCAACTGTCCATCCTTTCCCAAAACTCACCCGCTTCTCCTGGATAGCTGGGCTGTTATCCCCGAGGGCCAGGCGGGAAGCACAGGTCCGGAACTCAGCGAGGCCGAGGATGGGCAGGTACTCATGGTTCAGACTGCTGTCATTAGCGAGCTTCTGCTCCACCTTCCTCACGACTGGCAAAACCCAGGGCTGGCAGTCGTCTGTGCGATAAGCTGGAACACAGCGAAGAGTCACGTAAGAGGGAGGAGGCCAGCTTCATTCAAGGAAGAGCAGGCCCTGGCACTGGGCGCCTTCCACCTCCTTCCATCAAACAACAGAGAGTGAAATGAAAGTCAAGTTCATTTCCTGACTGTCCATCTGCTTTGGGCCAGGCACTGGGTGAGGTGCTAAGGCAGGCAAGACAGCCATGGTGCCTACCCTTACAGATACTCAAGCTCTTAAATATGTGACCTCGAAAAGACAGAATGCTGAAATAACATTGGGACATCACAGAGCCTGATGGACGGAGAGTGCACAAGACAGCACTCTGCACACTCACAACCACGTAACAGTGGCTCTGTTGATCGTCCTAGCACACTGAGATCTGTAAAGCCATGAGCCCAGAATCTTCTTAAGAGATTTCTCCCAAGAGAATTCTGGAAAAGTGCTAGGTGCTACTTCACATGACTGCTGCAACTTCAAACATAAAATGTGGAGAGGAGGTGGCAGAAGGCCTACTTCCTCCTCTTGTCCTACAAGAACAGAAGTGGGACAAATCCTGAGCAGAGGCCCTGGAGCTGAAGATTCCAGCAGATGGTTACACAATCCCCGGACAAGCTATCTGATGTCTGCACACATTTTTGTCCTCTCCCTGTCATGCCTGGCCATTTGACTATTCCTCTTACTTCATATTCCACACTTTTATTGGTCTAAATGTATGTATTTCATAATATTTCATCCTGCCTATAGCAAATTTCTAAGCACTTCGACACTAAAAGTATTTCTAGTCCCGTTATCCTATCACTGATTTTTTCCCCCTCTTGTATGTATGATTATCTCAGGATTACAGCTTTAGAGGGCAGCTGCTGTGGCTTGCACCCAAGCCAATGATCTGAGCTGATTCCTCACAGGGGTCACCTGACTCTGCTAGCATGTTTAGTTCTCCAACAGACCCACACTTTTTCAAGTGATTTTGAAACCGAAAATTTTAGAGTAATTCTGATTATTTTATCTTGTTGATTTCTGCCCAACATGAACCCCTGACTTCTTTTTAAAAACCACTTTTTAGGGTGGTTGAGATTGTTTACAGAACGACATATGCTGACTGTAGGAAATTTTAAAAAGCCCAGAGAGCAAATGATAAACATTATGATTAATACGTAATCCCAGCACTCAGAGGTAGAATATGAACATTTTAGTGTACAACCTTCTGAGCTTTCTTTTACATGAGCATATTCTTATGTAAAATCTGCATCATACTGTATATAAAATTTTCAACACACTTTTTCCCACTTACTAAATACAAGTATTTTTCATTGTCATTAACTATTCTTTTAACAGATGATATATTGATGTCCCCACACCATCCTAAGCCTCCATCTATCTTGTTCCAAATCCTCCCCTCCAATAAATAAGTTATTCTTCATTTCTTTTGCATCTTTCCAGAATTTCTCTATGCATACATAAGCAAATACAGCCTCTTATATCCCCCTTTTTTACACAAAAGGTAACATATACGATACACTGTTCTATTCCTTGCTTTTCCTAAAGATATTTTTCTATCTGTATACAGAGTGCCCTTGATTCTTTTTTTTTTTTTTTAGATGTATTTATTGTGAGAAAAAGAAAGAGAGCACAAGTGAGCGCAAGGGAGGCGGGGGGAGGATACAGAGGAAGAGAGAATCTCAAGCAGATGCCAGGCTGAGCAGAGCCCCCTTCCGGCTTGAGCTCACTACCCTGAGCTCATGACCTGAGCTGAGATCAAGAGTCATATGCTTAACCCACTGAGCCACCCAGGTGCCCTCTTTCATTCTTTTTCTACAGCTGCGTAACTGATGAATGTACCATAATTTGTTTTGCCAGTCTCTTGTTGATGGACATGTGAGTTGTTTCCAATCTCTGGCTATCACATAACAATGCTTCAGTGAACAACCTCATACATATGTCATCTTCATGTAAATATATCCGTATATCTGTAAGATGCAGGGTTGAAAATGGAACTGCAGGCTAAGAAGTATGTGTAAAAATGTGTAGTTCTGACATATATCCAAGTTGGCCTCCACAGGGATTTTATCCGTTAACACTCGTTCCATCAACATGTAAGTATCTGCTTCCCATAGCCTCATCCAGAGTAAATTTTTGCCAGTATGAGGATGCAAATGGTACCTCAGGGTAGTTTTAACTCACATTTCTCTTATCATGAATTCAGTTGGTCATTTGTCTTATTTACTCTCATACATATTTATTTAAGTAGGCTCCATGCTCAGCACTGAGCCCAACACAGGACCTGAACTCATGAGCCTGAGATCAAGACATGAGCTGAGATCAGGAGTTGGAAGCTTAACCCACTGAGCCACTCAGGCGCCCCTATTGTTCATATTTATGATCCATTTACAACACATTTTTAGTGGCTAGACAACATTCCTTTTCATGCAAAATTTATTAACTATTTGCGTTGCTTCTGATTATTTGATATTATAAACACTGTGAAAAATGTTCTTGTATCTTTACATATATTCATGCATGTTCCCTTAAAATAAAGTTTCTAGATGTAAAATTACAGTCAAAAGTCATACAACAAATAAAACTTTATAAGATCATTTTGACTTGGGGTCTTTCTTTTTTTTTTAAGATTTTATTTATTTATTTGAGAGAGAGCGAGAGCGAGAGAGAGCATGAGAGGGGAGAAGGTCAGAGGGAGAAGCAGCCTCCCCATGGAGCAGGGAGCCCGGAAGGCCATGCGGAAGGCCGTGGCTTAACCAACTGAGCCACCCGCGTGCTCTCAGGGTCTTTCTTCTATCAATGAACTCTACCCTCTAGGGATGTGTCATCTATGAATCTGATAAGCACCTCAAACTAGTAATAAGAATGTAGGGACGCCTGGGTGGCTCAGCTGGTTAAGCGGCTGCCTTCGGCTCAGGTCATGATCCCAGCGTCCTGGAATCGAGTCCCGCATCGGGCTCCTTGCTCGGCAGGGAGCCTGCTTCTCCCTCTGCCTCTGCCTGCCTCTCTGTCTGCCTGTGCTCGCTCGCTCTCTCTCCCTCTCTCTCTGACAAATAAATAAATAAAATCTTTAAAAAAAAAAAAAAAAGAATGTAGACAGAGGTGCAGACCAACAGAGACCAGTCAACAGTTTCTAGGTAGGTGGCTGTGACTCAAAACCCTGTCACAACACTCACACGCTACCCCCCTGGCCTACCAAATTCCTTCCAAACAAGTCATAAGCCTGTTGTATCAGGTGGGATTTAATCTGGGTTTTTTTTTTCTTTTTAAGATTTTGTTTATTTACTTGAAATGAGAGAGAGAGAGAGAACACGTGTGTGTGCAAGAGCAGGGGGTAGGGGCGGAGGGAGGGGGAGGGGGAAGCAGGCTCCCTGCTAATGCAGGGCACGATCCCAGGACCCTGGGATGAAGACCCTGGGATGTTGACCTGAGCCGAAGATCATGATCTGAGCCAAACGCAGCCGTTCAACGGACTGAGCCATCCAGGCACCCCTGGTGTGGTTTTTTTTTTAAAGAGATACCAAAATAACCACTTCCAAGTAAGAGTTGTCCCTGAAGATTTCTCTATGATCACAATGCTACCATTGTTCATAATATTTTTGGAATTCTTCTTTTGGAATTATTTTTAGACATGATGTCTCATTATTTTGAATATCCTCAATGGTGCCAAATCTTTATCCTTTGAAAGTAAATTTGATTTCTGGAAATGGAACTTGCAGCGAGGGCAAACATATCTTTAACTAAACCACACAGAGAGGATACTATTTAGGTGTACAATGTGGGTGTTCATAGAAAAACCAGTTCTGTTAACGCTTCACGTCTGTGTTCGGAGGTTATGTGTATTGCATAATTATGCCATATGTATTGTATTTATGATAAGTCATTTGTAAACCATGTATTATAAATAAGAAAGACGAAAAAGTCCCAGAACCACCCTTCTTACCCATACTGTCTACTCTGTACTACTCTAAAAAATCTTGTCATAAGACTAGACGCAAGGAGTCATTGTATCTATATTGTGACAAAGGAGAAATTGGCCAACTTATACCTCTCCTGCCTCCTTCACAGTCCAGTTTCTCCCGGGTTCAGTTCCAGGTTCATACCCCAGGCCTTGCCTAACTGCCCTAATGAAGCAAACAGCATAAGGCTCTTGGTGATTAGAACAATGAGGTCAAGCATTTTTAACAACTATGATTCCTACTCTCCCAGTGGATTTTCATTCCTGTCTTGTCAGACCCAGGAGTTTCTCATTCATGTCTTCATTCACTCATTCATTCAATAAGGACTTACTGAAATCTACCAAGGAGACATTGGCTACAAGTAGCTGCACAGAAATGGGCAAGGCAGAATAAGATACTGTCTGCCCTGGAGGAAACACAGAATATACAGCCCTTAATTCTCTTGTAACGAGTCAGGGAAGGCTTTACAGAGAATGAAAGATGAAAAGTGAGTAGGAGTTTAATAGGTAGTCAAGGGAAGGGCATTCCAGCGTGGAAGAGGCATCTTCCCTTCTGGTTTCTTTGGCTGGTCTAATAATTAGATTGCCATAACAGATTAACAGTAGAAAAACAAAAGTTTAATAACCTCTGCCACCTGTACACATGGGAGAGACACAGGACAACTGAGTTAACTCCCTACAGTGGCCAAAGCCTTTACCTGAAATACTACCTTCAGCTAAAGACAAAAGATGTTGGGGATTAGGAGTCAGTTCTGCAAGATGACCTTAGAAGCACAGGAAAGGTCAAGATGCAGATTTAAGCCCTGCTTCTCCACTGATAGTTCCTCCAGATTTAGAGTCACCTGAGAAAGACATTCTTACAAGTGGATATTTCCCTTATAAATGTAAATGTTTCTTATAAAAAGGGTAACTTCTACTTGGTTTTCAGAGCTTCTCCTGCATTTACAGTTTCTTAAAAATAACCAGCTTAAAATAAAATAAAAACAGCTTAGGAAGTGCCTGGGGGCTCAGTTAAGCAGCTGCCTTCAGCTCAGGTAACGATCTCAGGGTCCTGGGATCCAGCCCCAAGTCCGGCTTCCTGCTTAGCACTGAGCTTGCTTCTCCCTCCCCCTCTGCCTGCAGCTCCACCTACTTCTGCTCCCTATCAAATAAACAAATAAAATCTTAAATAAATAAATAGATAAATAAATATCCAGCTTAGAGCCTATTTTGGGGGGCTACATTTTGCTTCCCTTCACCAGACTGAGGGAACGCCTGTCTGAAGGTCCAAGAGGCTTGGAGACAGGAGGCTTTTGAGGATATGCATCTTCACGGCTCAGACATAGGACCCGTGGAGGAATATGGGTCAGAGTCTTGGAGGACATCCTCGTCTAAGGAATATAGTTTCAATGGAAACCACTGAAAGCACTCAAGAGAGTGATGTGGTCAGTGGTCCATTTTAACAGGATCATTTGGGTGACATGATAGAAAATAAACCGCAAAGGGGAACAGAGATGGATCGTGAAGTCAGGTGGGTACTGCAGTCATTCAGAGAGGCAGTAATGAAGTCTTTGATTCAGGTAGTGGCAACAAGGATAAAGAAAAGACGAGACATTCAAAATAGATTTATGAGGTAGAAAATACAGAACCTAATGACCAAATAAACTGACGTGGGATCAGGGAAAAGATGACAAATGACTCAAAAGTCTGTCTAGCCTGGATAAGGGCTGGTGGTGATGTGGGGAGGGGGTGGCCGGAGAAGGGGTCCAACTAAGATATAAAACATAAGCAGAAAAAGAAAAGATTGAGGGGAAGGTGGAAATGATGAGTTTTCTGAACGTGCTGCATTTGTAGGATGTGTTTAGCAAACTGTACCAACTATGGGTCTGGTATTCAGGGAAGCAGCGCAGGATGGAAAGAAAGATTCCCTAATTACAGACGTCAACAGTACCTGAGCCCTTGTAATAACAAGGACTTACTGAATACTTAGTACCTACGAGGCACTGTGCTAAGCGCTTTACTTTTTCTTCTAACCCCCATTTAATTCCTGTAATGACTCACAATACAGATACTATGATCTGGAAACTGAGGTCAGAAGAGTTGAATAATTTGCCCAAGATCAAGTGGATTATAAGAGCTAGGCTGTCATATTATTAAGTTCATGGATCCATGTGGTTTTTTCTAAGAGCAAGAGAAAGCCTGAAGCAAGCAGACCCCAGAGGCCTGTGTGATGGAGGCCCCTTTATCACGCAGGTTTCAGGGGAGTTCAGGAATGCTGCTTTCCAGAAGAAAGGAGGAACACAGAGAATTAAATGATCAAACCGTCCCCCTCCTCTCCTCTGAACATCTCCACTTCCCTCACCCCCCTCCCCAGGAGCCCCTGCACGTATATATGCCTCTTAAGGCCCTTTTCCAACTAGAGTCATGGGACGAGGGCCGGGGAGTATTCAGAAACACCTGATACGGCACTTATATCCAACAATTTCATGTGAAGATGCTAGGAATCCCCACTAAAAAACACAACAAATATTAAAATAAGAGCAGGTTATCTGGAACTAAAGGAAGCTCAATTCCTGTGATAAACAGACTGGAGTCTATGAAGCAATGTCTTGTTCAGGCTGCATCAGGCTGGACCCATGTCTCCCCTGCCCTTGAAGCCACTGGTCTCAAACCCTGAGAAGCACCAAAATGGCCAGCTCAGGGCATGTTGTACTTAAATGTGACGCTCTGCTTCACCTAGAAGGAAATTAGGGAACCAGTGCCAGCAAGGGTATCTCTGGAGAAACTCAGCAAGTAGAAACTAGGTAGTGAAAGTATAGTTGCAACTTATTTTAAACACATCCAACAGCACTAGAACATGAGCTGGATAATCTCCCCTGGGTTTTGTCTTAAGGGGGTGGGGTGGGGAGTATCTTCTCCAAAGTCAGTGATTAATTAATTACATTTCCTTCACAAAGGATATACTTGGGGATTTGTATTAACTAGAGCTAGAACATACAAAAGCTGGAAGGAGACCTCCATTCTACTCTAATTAGACCCTTATCTGAGCACCTGCCATCCACCAAAAGAGAGATCATAAAAAGAAAAATAGTATTTTTATCACTTTTCACTTATTTATCACATTTCACACATAATTATTCACTTAATCCTCAGCCAACTAATGAGGCCAACATCACTATCCTACATGTAATGTGCTAGTGAATCTCTGAGTAGAATTTTAGAGAGGGAGGCATTCCACCTCTGCTCCTCATTTAACAGACTGAGTTCCCAGATGTTATACAGCCCTCCCAAGGTCACGCTGCTGGACTGCAGGGATGGCCTGTACTGAGATCTCCCAGCTCTTCCCCCTACAGTGCACCGGCAGCCTCTGGACCACCTGAAGGACCCAAAATAGAGGAGAGGACAGTTCCACCACCAATAGCCGTATGACCTGGGGGCAAACTGCTTCATCCAACTGGGCTTCAGCTTCCTTCTGGCTGCAACAATCCTCCAGAGACCTTGTACGCATTAAGTAAGATTAAAGGCACACATTATTTGTTCCTGGTAAGGAGGAGATGTTCCTGGGAAACATGACAAAGGCACCGGCACAGGTGAGATGACCACCTGAACGGCAAACTCTACTTCTGGGCCAATCACTTCTGGCCTGGGCTGACAGGGCACTACTTCTCTGCACCGAGCAGTTTTATTTCTGAACCAATGTCAGAAATGATTTCATTTTGCAGTTCTTAAGCTGAAAATTTTTTTCAACATCTTCTGTGCAACCTACCCAAAGAAATGCCAGAACAACTCTTACATAACCCGTACTTATTTGCCAGACATTATTCTAAGTGCTTGAAATATATTTGAGTCTCACAAAAACCCTGTAAGATCGTTTAATGGTAACTGAGAGCCCCCCACACAAAAACTGAACATTTTTAGGAGATGTATTTAAGTCAACATCATATTATATATCTGGCCCTAATTAAATACTTGGAGATTATAAATTGGATTTAAATTAAGAGCTTGAATGGTGCCCGACTACAATTCGACTCAAGGCAAACTTTCAATACTTCTCCTACTCAGTAAAAACATCACTTACTCTCCATGGCTGAAACTATATGGTATAAATGCTTTTTAAAAATGCTTTTTAAAAAATGCTTTATTATGGAAAATTTCAAACATACACAAAAGTCACAAGAGTAATATAATGGGTGCCAATGTACCCATTACCTAGCCTAAACAAACCATACTTTTTAATGGCTTTTTTCTCACCTCTTTCCCATACTCCTTAGTGAAGACTTCTTTTTAACAGGTCCTATGTACAGTCACTGCAGGAAGCCTGATTCTGAACCTCCTTCTCACCACCATCCACTACAAAATAGTTCGATTTTCTCTTTCCAAAATTTCTGGTCCTTTTACTCTAAATATGTTCCTTAGCACGGAACATCCTATTTTCTTCAACCTGGCTGGTCTTTGTGTGTGACCAAGTGTGTTTGGAGCTTCAAACATTTAAATGAGAGTGATAAGAAATGACAAATTCACCGAAGGTTAGAGTTATTCTGAGGTACTCCAATCTAAACCCTTCTCTTAAAAGAAGGGGAAACTGAGGCCCACGCTCTCAGCTGTCCAAGCAAGAACTGAAGACAAGAATGGGCGAAACCGAGCTTCTACTTCCTTTCCACTTTTTCCACTCGTTCCTACCATCTCTAACCATTCCTACCACATCTGCAAGGACCAGAATATTATTCCCAGGCCTTCCCAGGCTGCATTAACCTGTCTCAGAAGCACTTCAGATTTCTATTATATCACACTTTGATGTTGGTATCCTTGAGACCAAAAGCACGGCTCAGGCTTTCTCCCCACAAGGCTTGCGTAAAGTGCTGATTGTGACCTACCTGGTAGTCACTCAAATATTTACTAACCCAGACCAGAGTTTCCTAAGGCTCAGCGTTTTCCTTCATTCGTTTTCCTAGCTTCGTATTCCTAGCTTATTCATATTCCTAGCTAGTATTCGTATTCCTAGCTTCCTCCCTCCCCTTATCTTGGGCCTCCCCATTTATTAATAGTTGAAAGGATGTAGTATAAAGAACACAGAATGGGGAATCAGTAAAACTGGGTTTGTGTCCTGACTGTTAGACTGGTACTGTGGACCTTGGACACATCTCCTTTTTCCAACGACTCCACATGCCCATCTGTAAAATGGGCAGGTTGAAAAACAGCCCCGTGATTCTTGGCACCCCTCCAGCCAGCGCCAAGCTAGGCCTCGGCCTTTCCCACCGCACCCACCACCCGGGTTAGGTCCGCTCCACTGCCCAGGTTGCTCCTACTCGCTGCATCTTTACCTCCCACTCCCAGGTTGACCTTGCGGGGGTCCGGATCCTCCCGGAAGTCGGCAGTGAGCTTAAAAACCAGGACCGGCTGGGCCTGCGGAACCTCGGCGAACACAGACGGAGGCGCCATGGCAGGAGAGCTCGAGACAGGCGAGAGCTTCCACTCCGCGTCTGGAGCCACTGGGTCCGGTCTAGACACGGCGACTGGAGGAGACTCTCACCTTCACCTAGCCGGCAGGGGCGGCCCCGCGGCCTCCAATGGTCTAGCTGCGTCAGGAACTTGGCAACGCGGCTAACCAATCTGGAGCTTCTGACGCAGAAAGGGCAGGAGGGAGGGGACGCCCTTAGCCAATCCAAGCAGAGAATCTTATCGGAGGCCAGTCATGATGCAACCAATGCACTGGGCGTCGGCAGAGAGGGGGACCCGGACTAGGGTTGATTGGCAGAGCGGACTCCTATGGCTGAGGACGTTCTTCCGGGGCCTCCGGGGCTGGCAGGAGGAGCGGAGGGGCACCGGGCGCGGGAGGTGGCCTCCCTGACCCTCGAGGGCCCAGCGAGGAGGAAGGTGGTCGGAAGGAATTCCGGAGGATCGGCCTTCCGGCACCCAGGAGCAGGCGTTCTCGGGGCCGGGCCGGGCGGGGCAGCGCGCGCCTTCCTGACCCCGGCTGGCAGCCAGATCCCCGGCGTCTGCGCGCTCGGGACGAAAAGTCCTTGGCCTGAACGTGCAGCTCCGGAGCGCGCGAAGCGACCTTAACCATCCCTGCCGGCTGTTCTCCCCGAAGGAAATATGGGTGGGCCGCCTGCCTGGCTTTCAGTCAGGGAACATCCTACTAAAAGTGGGGGAGTGACCTTTCCTTACAAAGAGGATCCTGGTCCTCAAGGACCTTCAGGATCTGGGCAGGGTGTCCCTCTCCAGCTTTGCTCACCCGTACGCACTCAACCAGATCTTGCTGTCATCATCTGGCTGGTACCCAAACTGCCTCTTCTTTTAGTCTGGCTATTCCTTCCTCCCCAGCTCCTCTCTCCACCGGGCGACCTTCAAGATCCCCAGTAAATAAATGCCTCCTTCATAAAGACTTTCCTTAACCGGGTCAAAATCCGCCTCTCTTTTCCTGTGCTTCTGTACCTTGTTGGCAATATTACCATTTCAGAAAATGCCCTAGTTAAGAACCTAGCTCTGCACCCAGAACACCTAGCTTTAGATTCTGGCTCTGTCACTTACTGACAGGCAGGTTTAGGCAAATGACTTAACCTCTCTGTTCCTACTCTGTAAAGCGGAGATACTAGTATTTTCCTTAGGGCTGTTGTGGGGATTATGAGAGTTGATACATGTAAAGTGTTTAGTTGCATATAGTAAGCACCCCCTAAATGTTAGTTAGCTGTTGTTGTCATTGCCCATCTGCCACACCCCTTGTAGATGGTAAGCTGCTTTGGGCTAGAGATCCTACCCTATGTAAGTATCCCCTAGTGTTTTGCACTTAGTAAGCAATAAATGGTGGAAAGACAAATGCATTCTCTTGGTGTTTCAGGAGAAAACAATACCCCAGCCTCTGTTCATTGATAATACAACAAACCTCAAAATGAATTTTCCATTCATAGTAACCAATACAAGCCAAAGAGACTTTGGACAGCACCTGCCAACCTTTGTATCACCTGCTTTTTTCCAGGAGCTTTGCCTCCGCTTTTACAGCTAACTGCTCAGGGTGTTTCATTAATACTGCTTTCCTCTAAGATTGCAAGTTCAACACTGAAGGTGAAAAGGCAAAGTGCAACTGCTGAGAGGGGTGTTCTACAGCCCAGCCTTCCCAGAGTTTGAGAAGGATGATCTTCACAGCATTGGCCAACAACATCATGGTCATTTCTTACGTCATTCCTGCAGCAAAAACAATCCGTGGTTACCTAAACATGATGAACTTAGCTAAGTCCAAATAAATATTTATTGACAATCTAAGCAGCTCCATAACCAAGTCAAGGAGACAGGGGCAAAGAAAGTGACATCTGTAGTTTTTCTTCATGTCTTCATAATATCTGTTCTAAATTTTAGAAAGGGGAAAACAGTTAACTGGGTGTAGCGGGGAGGGAAAGTACATATTCTGTGGGATCCAAGTCTCGAACATTTTCCTTGGTAATATTAGGTTCTTGGAGATTACATTCAGTTCCCTCTCTCTTGAGCCCTGCACCCCATCCCTCTACACAAAATGCTGATCTTGAAATAAACAAAATGCTTTCCAGGCCATGGCTAATTTTAACACCTTGACTTGGAATTGAGCAACGCTGCCTCCCCGCTGAATGGATAGAACAAGCAAAAGACTCTTCAGAGGCAAACATTGCCCAGACAAGTAGGCAACCAGACACAGTGAGTGTCCAGGGAGAGAGCACTAGAGTCAAAGGAAAGGAGGACTAGTATTCTCCTTGCCTCATGATTTGCTCTGTCTGTCATAGCATCCTCCCTACTAACTCCCTCCTGGCTTTTTTTCTTTCCCTTTTTCTTCAAAAGAATTGGGAGGGAGGAACTGGAAACCCACACAGCAAAGCTTCATCTGGAATGAATTCTTGTAGAATACACTCGCCTGAAAACCGGAAGTGTTCAGAGTAGCAGCGCTGCCCCAAGCATAAGACGCAGTCCAGGCCAGGCGCACTGACCGCTAACCAAACCCAAACCTGCTTATTGTATTCAGTTTTGCCCCTTAAACCCTGAAGGTCTAAACTTAGGAACAAGTCGGGAGAGGGAGGAGTTTTTCACACTTTGCACTCAAGGGCAAAGTGCCTCAGAATGGTTACATTTAGGTGTATGCTGTCACTAAGGGTAGGATATTATTCAAAAGCTGACTTGTGTGCTGAATGAGTATTTCTTGAGAAGCCAAACCTGCAATCTGTTCAGAATCACTGTGTGGCTGAGTAGTGGCCAATAAGATAAGCATAGAGCCCCTAAGGTGGTGGTGTTCTCTGCTGTGTGGCATTTACTCTTGCTGAGGAAGGTAATCGCTTATCAACCTCGTCCTTCAAATTAACTGGCTTGTTTCCTGGGCATGCCTTAGTGGAACTATCATCTCCTTTTGCTTCTCTTCTCTCACTTCGCTCCTTCCTTCTGTATGTAGGACTCTTCTCCCCACCTGCACACATGGATGGGACCAAGTGAGGGTCTGTTGTTCCTTCCTAACACATAGAAGGGTATGTGCAATGAGGCCTGAAGTACACAGCAGCTAACCTTAGTTCCTGAACCGGGCACCCATTTGGGCAGAACTTTTTTTTAAAGCTGCTGAGACCTTTGTACAACAGAGATATCAATTGAATGACAACTGTCAATGGTTTTATCTACTTGATGACCACAATTCAGTTCCAGGGCACCATTTAGAAACTCCTGTGCTGGTGCACCTGGCTAGCTCAGTCAGTGGAACATGTAACTCTTGATCTTGGGGTTTTTGAGTTCAAGCCCATAGCGGGTACAGAGATTACTTAAGAATAAAATCTTTAAAGGGGCACCTGGGTGGCTCGGTTGGTTCAGCATCTGACTCTTGACCTCAGCTCAGGTCTTGATCCCAGCGTCTTGATCTCAAGCCCCATGTTGGACTCCACACACGGAGCCTGCTTAAAAAAATAAAATCTTTAAAAGAAATTGTGCTGTAGAGTGTTGGTACTTAAGAAGCAGTACAGCTTCTTGTGGTTAAAAGCATGGCCTCTAGAACTAGTTTCCTCTGCATGCCTCAGTTTCCTCACCTCATCTATGACATGGGGATAATAACAGTTCTACCTCATGGGGTTGCTGTGAGGATAAAATGATGTACCTTTTAAAGACTTATTTATTTACTTGAGAGAGAGAGCGCGCGCGTGACAGGGAGAGGCGCAGAGAGAGAGGGAGAGAAGCAGACTCCCCACTGAGTGTGGAGTCTGATGCGGGGCTCTATCTCACAACTCTGACATCATGACCCAAGCCGAAATCAAGAATCGGACACTCACAGGCGCCCGGGTGGCTCAGTGGGTTAAGCCTCTGCCTTCGGCTCAGGTCATGATCCCAGAGTCCTGGGATCGAGTCCCACATCATGCTCCCAGCTCAGCAGGAAGCCTGCTTCTCCCTTTCCCACTCCCCCTGCTTGTGTTCCCCTCTCTCACTGTGTCTCTCTCTGTGTCAAATAAATAAGTAAAAGCTTAAAAAAAAAAAGTCAGACACTTACACCCAGGTGCCTCAGAATGAAGTGATTTAATGGAAAACCCTTTGAATTTTATAGGACACTTAACAAATAGTAAATTCTCAGCCACCGTCAGCATCATCACAGATGTTGTTTACAAGCACTTGCCTTTGAGATTTATTTCATTTGTTCATTGAAAGACCACTGCCTAGTGAAACAATGCATCTGCTTTGCACATACAATCCAATTCTAGTTTGATCACTAGTCAACTAGTCCTCTTACTAGTCTTGAAACTTGGAATAAGCTACTTAAATTGGGACAAAAAGATTTTTGCTAGTGTTGACACACACACTTTTAACACAGTTGTAGAAATTATTGCTATTATTTTATTTTGATGATATTGATGTTGATGATGATTACTATAGAGATTACACTTTGGTCCCTGGATAGCTATAGGGTATTAGTTAGGCTAACTCCAAAATCTCTTTGCCCTGGCCTCTTGCAGGCATATACTCTGAGATTTTTTTAAAGATGAAAAAGAAAGCAGAGAACACAAGTTCTTAAATATTTAGAGTCCTCCAAAAAGTCTTTGTAGAGATCTGTAAAATCTCAAAGCGATTTAAAGGTAACAAGACAATACAATTAATACTTAATTAAAATATTAAAATGTTAATAACTTCTTGTATTTCTATATTATCTCTTTCTGACGAGTAGAAGGTGTTTTAGAAATGCTATTCCACTACTCTCAACATTTCAAGGTGACTATTGCCTCCTGTCAGAAAACACAAAGGAAATGGATAGCTTTAGCAAAAAGCAAATGGAAGCACTTCAAGTAACAGAAGAATAGGAAGTCTGCAGACCTTAAGTCATAAGAAAAGTTCCTCTCCTTGCCCTGTTTCTCCCTAAATGCATCACAAATACAGCCTCTTACTTCTAGAGCAAGGTGTTAAGCTTTCCTCCCTGCCTCCCACCCCAAGATGAGATATCCTTTTTTGTTGTTGTTGGGTATGTCCTAACGTCCTATGCTTTGATGCAAGATGAAGGTAGGTGAAGAGATCATGAAGGGAACACATTCAATGGGTTTCCCAAAAACAAATTTCTTTTAAACAACTCCTAAAAGGATAGTCTAACGCAACGTGGTATTATCCTAATCCATTCCACATAGCTCTTGAGGATAAAAGGAGTGTATCGCTAAATTTCAACATCCAGCAGTAGAGGGCAGCACTGCCCTTCTTTTGCAAAATGCTGAGCGCTCCTAAGAAGGAAAATAAAAGACACTCTTGACCGCTGTGTCTGTGTGTTTACTTTTACCTAATGCTTTAGAAAAAGAAACTATTAGAGTCCTTTTCTTATTGTTTAGGTGATTAGGTAGAAAGAACGTCAGAGCCTGTATTGCCTTGAAGTAAATGGTGAAAAACACAGAATATGCTCAGGATATAGGTTCTGTCTAGCAAAGATAAACCGTAGCTTGACCCTCGGCAATCAGATAGGATTATTGTATGAACAGACCTAATTCTCCTGCACTTTCTGGGTAGAAGTCAATCTACTGAACTAGCAGGATGTGGTTTTAAAAATGTGTGTAATTCATATGGTTGTAGCCCAGATAACTAGTTTTAAATCAGGATTCGCAGATTTTATTTGGCTGTCTGTGTTAGATTTCCTCTCTATCAGACCTGGGTCAGATCAGACCTATCTTAACTATACCACTTATATTATGATCTTAAAGAATGATGTCAGACAGGATGGTAAGGAATGTCTTTCACGGGACCGTAGTTGGCTAAAGGACTGTGTGTATATAGCAGTGAAACTGAAGGCTCGTGTGCTAGTCCTCATTTTATTGCACTATGATTTGAGTTTCTCTGCCCAGTAGTAACAAGAAAAAAATAATCTGTTATTTTGTACTTAAAGTTACTTGATGTTCCTTGGCAGGATGACGGAGAGGAGAGAATAATCTTAACTTTAGCAAATACATAACCGTGGTATCCCTAGCACATTTGGGTTCTGCTCTAATCCTCAAAACTTTCTTGACAGCAAATCTTCAGTGCCAATTCAAATAAATTCTACCAGGAGTAAGAGCTGGAAGACAGAATCTAGTTCCCAGCTCTCTGTGTGAACTTGGAAAAATTATAACCTCTGAGCCTCTGTTTCCTCATCTGTTAAACAGAGATAATGCCTCCGAGATCTAGTAAAAGGGTCAATTTAGAAACTATTAAAATGCTTTGAATGCCATTGAAGTAGCTAATGAATATTTCTATCACTGTAGCCCAAAGAGATTCCTGCCTTTTCTCTAAATAAGATGGTGTGTCTTTTCTCCGCCTGTGGTGACATATTACCTGAGATGGTTCGTTTTCACAGGTACTTGAGCTTTTCCTCCAACTAGACTGCTTTTGAGTTCCTTGAGAACTGAAACCATCAACTGTACTTCCTGGTATCCTCTATGAGAATATATTTGGTACTTAAGTACTCAAATATGTGCTGCTTGATTAAAAACAAAAACCACAATGCAGAATTAACTTTTTATTGAATCGTAGTAAAAACATACATACAGGGGCGCCTGGGTGGCTCAGTGGGTTAAAGCCTCTGCCTTTGTCTCAGGTCATGATCTCAGGGTTCTGGGATCGAGCCCCGCATCAGGCTCTCTGCTCCGCAGGGAGCCTGCTTCCTCCTCTCTCTCTGCCTGCCTCTCTGCCTACTTGTAATCTCTGTCTGTCAAATAAATAAATAAAATCTTAAAAAAAAAACCAAAAAAACCCCATACATACATAATGTAAAATTTACCATCTTGACCATCTTAAAGTGTATGTATAGTAGTGTTAACTACATGCGTATTGTCGAGCAACAGATCTCTAGAACTTTTTCATCATAGTTATTTCTATTTCAGTTTAGTTATTCTTAATAACTATCTTCCACATCTCATGATGTCCCAAGTGCTTCTCTATTGATTGGGCAAAAAATAGGAAAAAAAATATAGGACTGTCCGTCTGTGGCTAGGGATGTAGGGAACAAGCTTATCAAAAGACTTCTACTCTTTTAAATCCTTCCTGCCCGCATCGAGATTCTGCCTTAGTCTCTCTCTAATCCACAGATAAGTCATTTTCTATAAACTTAGGATCATATGCCAGAAAGGGAGTGCCTCTATAAAATGCTTCTATAAAATGTGTTCACGAGTCATTTACATCTAACATATAATTAAATATTTATATAAAGGAAACTATTACATTACAACAGCAACACTTGCCAATTATTTGATTTTTCAGAATATGTGACTTTTGTTAATTACTGAAAATAAAGTGCTATTTTAAATCATTAATGGTATCATCGTAACACTTTAATTTAGCTTGTATGGGAAGGACTGGGAAAATGTCCTCCAAAAAGACCCTGCTTTGGCTATCTATCTATGCGCTGTTAGGGCTCTCTGAGGACATTGTGACAGTATTGAACTCTCAGTATGTGGTCTTAGAAACTGCATCTTCGGGACGCCTGGGTGGCTCAGTTGGTTAAGCGGCTGCCTTCGGCTCAGGTCATGATCCCAGCGTCCTGGGATCGAGTCCCGCATTGGGCTCCTTGCTCGGCAGGGAGCCTGCTTCTCCCTCTGCCTCTGCCTGCCCTCTGCCTGTGCTCACTCGCTCTCTCTCTCTCTGACAAATAAATAAATTAAAAAAAAAAAAAAAGAAACTGCATCTTCTCAGCACAGAGCTTCATCTAAAGTGACTGCTGATTATCATGTCAAATTCATTTGAGGTAAAAGTTTGTTTTTTTCTTCCACCAATGAAAACAAAAATAAACTCTAGGTGGACTGAAGGTGTAAACATTTTAAGCTGTGAACAAACTATGGAAAATAAAGGAGATTTTTTTTTAATGATATTAGGGTAGAAGAGACTTTCCCTATCATGACATAATCCCAGAAGCCATAAAGATAAAAATTGACTTTGTATGGCAGTAGATACCATAAATAGAAATATGATGACGTGGAAAACCTGTCTGGAATACGTTTATCATGCATATCACCACTGTTATATGCTCAGTGCTTCCTTGTATTGATAGAAAAATGAATTAAGGACATAAAAAATCAATCAAGAGAAAATAAATACAAATGGCCGATAAACATACCAAAAATCATCCTTAGTATTAAATTGAAATCCCACGGGGCGCCTGGGTGGCTCAGTGGGTTGAAGCCTCTGCCTTCGGCTCAGGTCACGATCCTGGGGTCCTGGGATCGAGCCCCGCATCGGGCTCTCTGCTCCGCTTTCTCCTCTCTCTCTGCCTGCCTCTCTGCCTACTTGTGATCTCGGTCAAATAAATAAATAAAATCTTAAATTGAAACCCCATCAATTCATCTGTTTTTGTCCATCAGACTGATGAAAACTAAAAATATTGGTAAATGATGTTGAGAATGCAGGAGAAAAGGCTCTCTTGTGCACTGTCAGTGAGGGTGTTGGCGGATGAAATGCTTTCTTACACTGCATTTTGGCAATATCGGTCAAAATTAAAATGGACATATCATTTTACCACGCAAGTTCTCCTCTAGGAATCTATCTGAACGAAGTTGATATAAGTTTGACAAGATAGGCAGGTACAGAGGTAAACAGCTGTGCATTGCAGCATTGCTTTAATAGAAAAATACTAGGGGAGACTGGCTGGCTCAGTCATTAAGTGTCTGCCTTCAGCTCAGATCACCATCCCAGGGCCCTGAGATCGAGCCCCACATCTGGCTCCCTGCTTGGCAGGAAGCCTGCTTCTCCCTCTCCCACTTCCTCTGCTTCTGTTCCCTCTCTTGCTGTGTGTCTCTCTCTCTGTACAATAAATAAATATTTTTTAAAAAAAGAAAAAGAAAAATACTGAACAACAGAATTTCCAACAAATGTGTCATTTTATAGTGTAAAAAATCAAGTTTTTACTGAAACATAACAGATTTGAAAGAGATTTCACAAGGATACAAAATTAAGATAGTCTCTAACAATGATAATTAGAACAGGAAGAAAAATTGTTGTCCAAAGCACTATCGATATTACCATTTAAAACTTCAGAAGTTACCAGGAACTACTTTCACTAAAGAACAATGTAGGAAATCGAGAGAACTATCAAAAATCACTTGTTAATAAAATAGTGATTTTTAAAAATATAAATCCCAGACTCTGTATCCCAGGACCTAAAGAAAACAGTTCCCGGCACCTAGTAGACAATAAATATTGGCTGAATGAATGAATGACGATGACACTTCCATCAGGGTTGTCCTAAAACTTGATGCAAAACTGTCTAAGGATTAGTGCTTGATATATAACAAGTGTTTAGGAAGATAAGAGTTCACTACTTTCCTGGAGGGCTGTTGGTGCTTAATAATTGCCTGGCACATTCTAAGAGTTTGTTTATTTAAAACTATATATATAGTGCTTCCCATATGCCACGTACTGTTTTAAGTGCTTTACAAATACTAACTCACTCAAATTACTAGAAGCTGAAGTAGCTGGTCTTATCATCCCACTTAAAAGATGAGGCAATTGAAGCAAAAAGCAATTGAGCGATTCCCCCAAGATCGCACCGCTGGACAACGGTGGGGATATGAACACAGATAGTCTAGCTTCAGGGTCCCTGCCCCACTGTGCCATATTCGCTGGTCATGTGAGAAAAATTCATCCAATGAAAAAATGAATGTTACTGCTTTTAGAAATTATATTGTGTTTTTCATCTAGGGAGCTCAGAATATTTTATATTAAATCATACCTGAAAGTTAATCTTGCAACTTCCCTTTGAGGGAGAGCATATTTTAAAAACATTTAAAACGTATTACAAGGGACACCTGGGTGGCTCAGTAGGTTAAGCCTCTGCCTTCGGCTCAGGTCATGGTCCCAGCGTCCTGGGATTGAGCCCCACATCGGGCTCTCTGCTTGGCAGGGAGCCTGCTTCCTCCTCTCTCTCTGCCTGCCTTCCTGCCCACTTGTGATCTCTGTCTGTCAAATAAATAAATAAAATCTTAAAAAAAAAAAAAAAGAAAAACGTATTAGTGGGTTAGAGCCTCTGCCTTCGGCTTAGGTCATGATCTCAGGGTCCTGGGATCGAGCCCCGCATCGGGCTCTCTGCTCAGCCAGGAGCCTGCTTCCTCCTCTCTCTCTACTGCCTCTCTGCCTACTTGTGATTTCTGTCAAATAAATAAATAAATTTTTTTTTAAAGTATTACAAGTTCATGAATTGTGTTTGAAAAGACCATGGGCAAGTCTTGTTCCTGGGGATGAAGTCACTATATTTGCTTTCTGATGTCACAGAATTTCCATACAACAGTTTAAAGTTCTGAGCATAAAGACACCTTGCTGTAGAAATGGAAAAGGCATAAAGGCTTACAGAGAACAATTATATAACAAGATCAAAATTATTGAAAGGGGTAAGGAGGTATGAGCTGTAATCTTCCACGTGACTAATGCATTGGCTCTCCTTTCCAATTGGATCTCTCCTTTCCAATTGGATCTCTTCTTTCCAATTAGGGATCCTTCTTCTGTACTAGGCTCCATAGACTTTTTTTTTTTTTAAGATTTTATTCATTTATTTGACAGAGAGAGAAATCACAAGTAGGGAGAAAGGCAGGTGAGAGAAAGGGAGAAACAGGCTCCCCGCTGAGCAGAGAGCCTGATGCGGGGCTTGATCCCAGGACCCTGAGATCATGACCTGAGCCGAAGGCAGAGGCTTAACCAACTGAGTCACCCAGGCACCCCTAGGCTTTGTAGACTTCTTGAGAGCTTTTTGTTTGTTTTAGTTTTAATCTAATTTAACTTCATCTTATAACATCATACCACTGTTTCTTTTTCATGATTTATCCATTCATATATTCAATTCATTTAATTAGTATTTATTGACCATCTACTATCTGCCAGGCATAGCACTGGGTGTTAAGGATAACATGGTGAACAAAAAGAGTCCTCGTCCTCATGGCTTCTTACCTCATGGCATCATCTGATGGGTAAGCAGATAACAAGAACACTGAATACATGAAATTATGGACATTGCAGCCATGAGAAGGGCTACATACCTTTGTGGAAAAGGCACATGAGAGTGTATGAGACGGGAAATGAATCTAGTTGAGATAGTTCTTTCCTTCTCAGAATGTTTCCTCCAGGATAGATATGATTCCTCTTCTACCTCCCATCTCAGCAGCACCTCTTAGATCCTATAGCTCGCACATATTAATTTTCAATTTCTGGAATCCATTTTGGCAGCCAATGTATTCAAGAGAAAATGACCCATTAAAAATAAGAGCTTCCCTATGACCCTGCAATTGCGCTACTGGGTATTTACCCCAAAGATACAGATGTGGTGAAAAGAAGGGCCATCTGTACCCCAATGTTTATAGCAGCAATGGCCACGGTCGCCAAACTGTGGAAAGAACCAAGATGCCCTTCAACAGATGAATGGATAAAGAAAATCTGGTCCATATACACTATGGAGTATTATGCCTCCATCAGAAAGGATGAATACCCGACTTTTGTAGCAACATGGACGGGACTGGAAGAGATTATGCTGAGTGAAATAAGTCAAGCAGAGAGAGTCAATTATCATATGGTTTCACTTATTTGCGGAGCATAACAAATAACACGGAGAACATGGGGAGATGGAGAGGAGAAGG